>JAYKKI010000015.1:20882500-21482500 GCA_039881145.1 Druceiella hillmani | reverse complement strand
AAAAACTTATTAATACATTATTTAGGTTAGGGAAGCCATCAGAAGTGTTGTTATTGTCGATGTGACCATTATAATTGGTATTCTCCAGTACTGTAATTATTACATTATGGATAAGTGTTAGTATAAGATTTATTACAGCAAGGTAGTCAGGGTTTACGTCGCTGAGTGCAGGATTATCTCTAGCAGCGAGGCAATCCTTGCAGTACTTATCGTCAATAATGACAAAGTAATCTATATCACTATTGACCCACTCGTTTGTATCTGATACACTAAATGCTGCACAAACAACAGCCGCTATCCCAGTGTATTGTTTACCCTGAGATGAATTAAATCGTAAGTCACGTTGGTGAAATGTTCTGCGTAATGTTGCCTTATTATTATTTGAAGTGACGTAACAGTTTGAAGAAGTTTCTGAAGCAACGCCATCCTGTTCTGGAATAGAATTTTTAGGTATTTGGACTAAAGGACTCATTTTTGACGTAGTTTAAAAATGCGCTTAAACATCTCTGCAAAGATGTTTATTTGAAATTAACTAAGTTAATGCTCGATTTAATCTTTGTATATCCATGATGAATTCTTTAGAACATGAAACGTTCTCGAGACTTTCCACAACTAAAACTAAACAATATTGGTGGTGTGTTAGAGGTAACTGTTCTGCTATTTCGACAAAATTCTTTGCAAATGAAATTACCTGCCCTTTACACCAATTTTGACTGAAACGATTATTAAGTTTCACAATCTTTAAAAATGATGGAAACCGACATAAAAACTGTTCTTCAATTCCCGTCAAATTGGCTAATCCAGGAGGTATTTCTGTGCAGTGCAGTTTGAAAGATTTTTCTATTCCTAATATCAGTATTACAGCGGAGTACGTAATTATTGTACCTAAAGCAGTAAATTCTTCAGATAGCAGTGTTCTATATATATCTGCTTGTAAATTGAAACCCTGTTGTGGATAAACAGTTATTTTACAAACAGCGCGTGATACATCAGCAAAAATATTAATAGCCGTTTCAAAAGAATGTTCATTAATGATGTCCCTGTAAACATGATGGGCTTGTCGCATTGCATTAAGTCGAACCAAACGAGCTTTAGGTTTCGATAAGCGATCGTGGATCAAACAGAGGCGATAAGCACGTTGGCTCTCCGTCTATTGAATAGACGATCGCGGATCAAGCCGAGACGGTGGACACGTTGCTCCCCCGTTTCACTGTACAGACGATTGTACATCAAACCAAGATGGTGATCAGGTTGCTCCTCCATCTCATTGGATAGGCGATTATGGATCAAACCGAGATGGCGGTTTTGTTGCTCCTCCATCTCTTTGGATAGGCGATCGTGAATCCAGCCGAGACGGTGTTTCCCTGTTCAAAATGTTTGTAATGTAAACTCGCATTTGCGAAAGCCTCTTTTTGCACTTGTTTCACTAATTTCTTTTGAAATGGCTTTGGAGGTAGATTTCCTACTTTGAGATACATGTTTCTCCTTCGTTTGTCTTATTTAAACGGCTCTGTCTCATAAGAGCAGCACGTTTAGTAGGTCTACCCATATTAACACAAATAAAATCAGTTATAGAATTCAGATTCACTAAAAATCGGTAAATAAACAAAAACTGTAACAAAAAAGCCAACATCAAAGACATTTATTCTGGAAAAAAACCCACTAAAAATAAAAATAATTGCGTATTCTGGTTTCTGAAATTTACAATCAAACTTCTTTTCTACTCAATGTATTCCGTACGAACTATGCGTTTACCACATAGGTAGTTACCCAATTAAATTTCACATCTAATTCAACACATACCTATGACTAACAAACAAATATCAAAATATTTATTTATTTTTCACTTAAATAAACAATTTATAAATATGCAGTCTCAAAACTGCTTAAAAGACAATAAAATTATTAGGTGAATATAATTTATAATTATTGTTAGTTTTGGAGTCTCTATAACTCTCGGAAATATAATAAAACCTACACTGCTCCCCTACAATAAACTCACTAACATAAGCAGTGGGAAAACCCACACAAACCCGGCTTCCGCTATTATATTTGGAACATATAAATACTGTTGGATGTTCCTAAGAGTTAATCTTTGCTAATAGCCCACCTGAAGATGTTGTAATACAACGAAACCTAAGACATGGTAATTAACTTAAAGAAAGTAGAAATAATACTACATCACGTAGTTTCATTTAATTGTGAGGAATATCAGTTTTCTGGATCTTATTTTTGGGATTGATGACCGTTTTTTTAACAATTATATATGATAGAACAAATTCTTCTAGTATCACTACCTTTAATATACTACTTAATATACTACCTAATTTTTTAATATACCCTCACATAAGTATATCAAATCACAAGGCTAATTTTTATATCTTTAATATCATAAGGCTAATTTTTATTTTTTCTATCCTATATTTTCCTACGTTACCAGATTCTTAATAACAGTATCCGGTGCAAGTATTGATGAACTTTTTATTGCTTTGAAGTGGTATTATTTGTATTATAATGTGGTAGGTTGGAGGGCGAAAGCGGAGCAGAAGAGTAATTATAATGTGAAGCAAATGAGAACAGAGATTATTTTCATTTGGTCTTCAATGTCTTGAATGTAGTTATAAAATTATAGTTTTAATATATATATTATGCATGTCAAATGTTTGTTAATTAAAAATATATAATTTATATTATTATAATTTCAGGTCTTGTAACAGATATTCTTATTTCTCTCGATGACAAATATTTGTACATAGCCAATTGGGTATTTGGTGAAATAAGGCAATACGACATTACCGACACGAAAAATCCAAAACTTGTGGGACGGGTACAAATTGGAGGACAAATGGTCGACAATGGTCTGACTCTTGTGGAGGATAAGGAATTTCCTGTACGATTGAAAGTATTCACCTCATTAAAAAGAACACTGCAAAGTTATAACCATAATGGCAAATTTATGAATTAGCCTGATTTAGTTATTCGAATTTATTAACAGTTACTTATATTTCACATTCTTAACATTATTATTGCCATATCTGATATTATAAGCGATTTCTTAGACATAAATCTCTATTAAAATTTTAGCAACCATTAGGCCATAACATTTACATACTGAAATCCATACTTTCTGGCGAACGGCAGTAATTTTAGAAAAAAAATGTAGTATTTTTTTATAATTTTATGAATTACTTATGGATAAATTTTGATTCACGAGTTCAATATTACCTAATGGAACAAATTCTAAATAGTTCATTCAAAATCATTTCTTTTAATAAAGACATTTTCGTAGCAAAAAAAATAAATAGTGCATCTATATATATGATAAATTTGTGTTGACCAATAACGCAACGTTGGATTTTAGATTAAAACCAACGTATTGAGGTCTTAAAATTTATAAATTAATTTGTTGCAGTATATTTTACTTTCCCTTATTTAATAACTTGATCTTTAGTCTTAACTTAATCACGTAAGTGTCTTGTTTTTAAAGCCATAGAAATATATACATGGCCGTGACCGTGTGTGCTTTTTTGTGTCTGTGTGCTTACATCAGAATGAAACTTTACACAATAACCTCTAAAAAATTACTTTGTTTTACGGAATTGACCTAATTCTAAATAAAAGTTTGTATTCCGCCAGGCTACTAAGACTCCAACACCATTCAAAATACGCGGGAAAGTCCTGCGAGGAGCCCCGCAAATGATTCAATTGTCCCTGGACGGTAAACGTCTATATGCATCGTCTTCGCTCTATTCGCCATGGGATAAACAGTTCTATCCACAATTCGTAAAAGAAGTGAGTAATATGAAACAAAGCATTTTTTATTTTTCTAATATATATATATATATATATATTGATATTGATTTCGCAAACGTATTATAACCCTTGAGAATCATATACATATAATTACTTTAGTAATTATGAGATGTAATTAAGAAAATTACCTTGTAATGTTTTTGTCCTTATTAGGGCTCATGGATCGTTAAAATTGATGTTGACACTGAAAATGGAGGATTGAAAGTTGACGAAAATTTTCTCGTTCATTTCGGAGACGAACCTAATGGGCCGGTTCTAGCCCATGAAATGAGGTAAGCTTCCAGTAATTGAACAAGATGTGCTTAAAGGCTTAAGTTATGTATGTTATGTAGATGTCAGAACTCCATAACCTAAGGTATAATATATATATATATATATACATATATATATATGTATATTATGCATATGTATATTATACATATGTATATATATATATATGTATATATATATATATATATATATATATATATATATATATATATACTTTGTCCCTAGCGTTGATGAGGAAACGGAATATTACTAAAATGTAAGACAATTCAGAATAAGATTAAAGTAGATGCATTTGTTTTTTTTCTCAGAAATTAAAACATAAAATCCAGCATTTATGCAAATAAATAGGATATTATTAAAATGAACGACAACAGAGTAAAGTTAAAGAACACGCAATTTTTTTCTAAGAAATCGTAATAGAAAAGTAATGTTTCAAAAGATCATTTTTGTGTGTACATGCAATCAAATTATAAATTTTTCGTTCCTGTATATCGAAAATATTTATAAAGAAACAATTTGGAATAAATAAAAATAATGGAGAATGCATTAAAAGTATTTTTGAAATTTTTGTTTGTTACGTGGATATTTTTTACTTTTGCATGTGTTAACTAAAACTTGTGTACCTGTCAAATAAAAACTACTCATCTATTTCGGATTGAATTTTTGGAAAAAGAACATAATAATCACCTTAAATATGAAATAAAATTTAAATGTTTAGTTTCATCGCAATTGAGAACCGATTGCATACAAATTTAATATTTTCAAAAATTAATTTACATCACATTAATACAAGGTAAAAAAATAAGTGTCTAGGTGCACGATGTGTAGTTACAATACAAAAGTTTAATTTACATGCGTACATAAAAAGATGGCGCCGCGTATATTTCAAATCGCCCAATAAACTTTTCCATCCAGGCATACAATGATAAAATGGGCATGAGTAGAGGTAAAGTATACTCTCAAAAAAAACAAAATCGACATATTTTTAGTGGTCTACGCTAACGTTACAATTGTTCGAAGCTTGCATTATGATTAACCGCATTTCTTCTTAGAAAATATAGCTCTCGGTGAAGTGGTTTATTTAATATTATACATTGAATAAAAGAAATAAATATAATGTCTAATTATCAGTATTAAATAAAAAAAACATGTTTTGTAAGAGATTTTTCTTTTTGTGTGTAGATATTTAGATTTACATGATATTAACTTCTGCTTTCAGGTATCCGGGCGGCGACTGCTCCTCTGATATTTGGCTGGCAGAATAAATAAAAAATTCAAAATTTACTTCTATACAAATACTTCACCATATAATAATTTACAATATATTTAATATACAAAATAAATTTGCTGGCAATAAATATTAATGTAAACATAAAAATTAAACTGCTTACTGTATATCTTTGTGAAATACTTACCTGTGCATTTTGTAATCATATGTAATAAAAATGAAAAAAGAAAAACTAATTTTGTCAATTTATCTTTTTTGCTTTCTACGGAACGTAAAGAATGAAGGAAGTGTTGTAATTTCCCAAAAGTTCAACTTACACATTTTGATCAAGGGCGAAAATCGAAAAAAATATTTTCACAAAATTTCAATACAATTATTAGTTCAAAATTACACATAGTTTCGAAAATATCTTGCTGCATTCGAGGGAGATTTATTGATAAAAAATACTTTGTAAACCTTTCATTTATTCAGTTCCTCACTATTTTAAAATATTCTTTTATTTAATATTTAATTCAGTATTCAATCATTTAATATAGAGATGTAATAAGTACATAACTTCTGACAGTGGTCATTCACAAATTTCATAAATGGATTAACTTTTTTACACAGTTTTTTAATTTTTTTAAAACAATCGTATAATGAATAAACTATATTCTAGTCACGTCTTCGGTCTAAATTTTTAGAGCATCCCTATGCCCGGGCGGGCGAGCTGGCAGGTGGGTGGCGGGTAGGCGGGCATGACAGGTTCCGTGATTTAAATCCCATTGACTTTTTTTATCGGGTTATTACAAGTAATTATTTTACACCAGAGGAATAAGAAATAAGATTTCTATTATGAATTAAATCGAGAGATTCGAAAAAATAGTTATAACAGCAGAATAAGCCAAAATTATCGATTAGTGAAAATAAAACAACGAGTAAAATACAAAAAGTTAAGAAGCTATTAATGAAAGTATATACCTGTCTAAAGTTTTTTCTAAATTTTTGTATTCACCGGTGAGATCTTTATGTCCAAATAGTTAAAAAATTGGAGTCAAACTATGAACTTTTAAAAATTTCTCATTTTAAGAATACTTCATTATATTGTTCATGATTTTAATCCTATACAAGGGGAGATAATGAAGGAAAAAGCTATATCAATTATAATTTTAGATATGAACTTGTAAACAAAGGGTTGATTATCCTACAACGTTTGTATGTTGACATGTGCAGAATGCGGACCCTTATAATCCTACCAAACTCACCAGACAGAAAAATGTTTCATAAATTTTAAATATAAATATAGCTGGTTAGTTTCTACGTAACTTTCATTAATCATCAATTATAATAATTGCCGATAACGATGAACATGGTGCTTCTCCTAAAAAAACCTGGTCTAAACATAAAGTACTTAAGTCGAACACCAAATAATAACTAGACCGACATTGATTGTTTTATACATTGCTATGCGCTTCATATTACCAGTCCTATGCCAGCTAAGGTCTTGTTGTATTCTTTTGTTTTTTTTGTTTAATTAATCATTATTCACATTATCTTGAAATTGTAGTAATCTACCTATACCTAAATTTCTACCCTGCGAACTACCTAACTCGATGGGTGCATAACCAGTGCATAACTACCTAACTAAATGGATGGTAAACATTATTACATACTGTGGTTATATAATTTTTAATCGTGGTTTATAAGAACTGAGCTTCAACTTCAGTATTGACATATTTTTAGACAAAAAGTTATTTTATTCAATTTTTTAAGTTTAAGTCACTGTATGCTTGATTTGACACATTGTATTTCCTGTTTGACTCAATAATTTGAAGTGTTTTGAAGTCGGCTTGCATTATACCAGTTTGTACCTACACTACCACCAGATTTTAATCTCGTCATAATTACAACGTTGCAGCATTATTAATACGCTTTTATTAACTTCAATTGTTCTAATTAAAGAAGTACAAATTGAAAAAAAATGTAATCAAGTTTGAACCATATTAATCATAAAGAGTAACAAAATGGTGTAACTATAACTGCTTTTGAGAATATTATTACTTGTGCAGGCTAAATTAACTGAAATAGCTATTCACTTGTCTGCACTTATGGTTATACTACACTTATTTTAGACTTCACTTCATTTAATAATTATTCAGGTTTTTCCTCGGATTTGAAGTTTATAATAACTATCTGATTAGTACTATTACATAACTGAACATCTTGACAAGATTATGACATTTTTAAACTGCTGAACATTTTTTTGGAACAGAAAATCGTCTTTTTTTTCCCAGAGTGAGTGAGTCGTCATAGTTTTTTACCGATTGGCCATACAAAAATACTTTACTTTTATGATTACATGACATGGAACAACTCAGAAGAATCATGATTGTACAGGGCATATCTGGAACATAGAACTGGGCCTCAACACAAACGTTTCATTGACCACTGTATAGTAGAACATCAAACCGGAGTCATAAAATCTGAGATAGACATTTGTTGCTAAAAGATGTTGATAAAAGTTTTTGTCTGAGTTCATATTTAATTTTCAATTAACATTACTAATAGCAAGTATATATAATGATATCTGATACTATTAATGCAAGTCAAACCCACTTTTTACCAACTGTTTGAACAAGTCTTTTTTACCAATTCTTGCATGTTTTTGTTCGTTTTTGAAGAAAAAGTACATCCCGACCTTTATTCGTCTTGAACCAACTCATTTCCACTTTTAAATCGTTCATGATTAAAAAGTGGAAATGACGAGAGTTTGCTGAATAACTCAAAGTCCATACAAAGCATTTTAACTAATAATTTGCAAATGAGACGAGTGAGTGTCAAGTTTGTTCCCAGACTCTTGACAAACAGAATTATATATATATATATGTGTATATATATATGTGTATATATATATATATATGTATATGTATATATATATGTATGTATATATATATATATATATATATATATGTATATATATGTATATATGTATATATATGTATATATATGTATATATATGTATATATATATATATATATATATATATATATATATATATGTATATGTATATATATATATGTATATGTATATGTATATGTATATGTATATATATATATGTGTATATATATATATATATATATATATATATGTATATATATATATATATATTACCGAGCTAATAACTGAGGCATTCGATGCAAAAATATTGCTCCATCAGGATATTTGAAAATTATTTTGGAAAAACACTTTTTTGAAAACTTTTTATGGCAATTTCGTCTAAATGAATTAACCGATTTTGAAGTCATTCGATTTGTTCATTAAGTACTTTTTAAGAACTATATTTATCTAATAATTTGTATCATTGAAAATTAATAATATGTATATTTCATTATTTTCCGATGATATCACATCGATCCTTATCCCAGGCTTGAGGATAGCCCGGACCCTTCCGGCTCAGTCCGACCTTGAGCGTGTGTATTTATAAAAAGGCACGCATGTAACAGGCACAAGTAGATTGCACACAATTACATTTTTTGCGTACAATAACGAGGGGATAGCAGGGTCTATATATAGCATGTGAAAATGCACGTCTGAAAGACGTCTGAAGGACGAAGGCTACTGGTATACTAGTAACTGGTGGGATATCTGGCTGTCTGATCGTGTTTAATTTACTTTATTAACAATTTAATTTCGAATATTCATAATAATAGTATACTCAGTGGTTATTTTCAATATGTCGTTATTTGTTTCTTGTTTCTTATTTTTAATAAAAATGTCTCGATAGGGGACGAAAAAATAATGCAATTTATTTATTTATACCAAAACTACAAATGTCTGTGGAATTCGATATCTTCCCTGTACAGAAATAAAAATGTCCGGGAATAAATGTCCGACAAAGAAAAGCGCTATTCGTTGACTATAAAGGAACAAAATGTCATTGAAATTAAATGTAAAGCGCGCCCTTTTTATAATTGAGTGCAAAACGTAACTCTTTTTAACACACCCAATACTTGCCCGGAGTGCGGCGTTTACCTGCAGTGGCGATGTCTTCGCAACCGTTCACGGGTTATTCCCCTAAGCTGTGCTGAACAATTTGGGCAAGTATAGTGTGTGCAAAAATGATGACAAATAATTATCATTTTTTAAATTTTATTTTAACGAAAATCTATTGTTCAGTCAACGAATAACGCCTTTCTTTGTCCAACACTTATCTCCGTGTCCAACATTTATTCTCGTGTATATACACCGTATAAAAAACATTTTGGAAGAAATTGAATGTTATACTGGCAATGGTAACATGGCTTGCATAAGCATGCCATAAGAAAACAAACACCACATTGCATGCCAGTCCAATTGCACGTGTATCATCAGTGCGCCAGCTACTGGGCATATGCTATTTTGTTGCATGCTAGCTACTGACTCATTTCGATGGCATGTGTATTATGGCCGGCCTTAAGGCGCTGAGGGACTGGAAAAGGTGGGACTAAAATTATCCATACCTTTCACACCACGTGGAAACTGTATTTCATTTTTCGTTCCGCTCCAATTTTCCAAAGCATGAACTTACACTTGCGTTACAAAAGGAATTTCATTTCAATTCATTATTTTTTTAAGAAAAACAGTTCATTATATATATATATATATATATATATATATATGTATATATATGTATATATATGTATATATATATATATATATATATATATATATATATATAAAGACAATTAAGAGGAAGAAAATTAAAATCGGCATAAAAACTTTTGCATTTTTTAAATAATTGTTGAACAAATTCAATCAGTTGAAGCTGTTTAACAATTAACATAAAATGTATGTTTTACAATTTGCTTCATTTGCGTTCATTTTTATTTATTGGTTTAATTTTTTAAACAATTCCTATAAGTGATACTTTTTCTTTTAAAGATGTGTGTCAATTCAATTGAAATATGTTTAATTTTTTAGCCCAATTCTATTTTTCAAGTTTTTTTCCTTATGAGAATTTAATCAAATTTCAATTTTCTTTTTTAAAATTGTGCAAATGTAAATATATACCAGGAATGACATAACCGAAATTTAAAACAAAAATATTCAATATATGATTTTAGTGGATGTATAAGTAGTAATTTAGGCTCTATTTTGTTTCTCATGATGATTAATGATTTGCCCTCAGTTGTCAGCACTACTCGTTGCCTTCTGTTTGCTAATAATTTGAAACTATTCTTGGGGGTAGAAAAGTAATCTGATTGTGAGCAATTTCAAAGTGATATCAATTCAGTACTTCAATGGACCTTGAGCAATAAGCTACAATTTAATGTAAGCAAACACGTGTCCTACCCTTGATGTGTAATTATGAGTTAAATGGAACGGCACTCGAAAGAGTATCATCCATGCGGGATCTCCGTATAATTATGACTAAGAGTCTAATATTTCATTATGACATCACTGAAATTTATTAGAAGGCCTACAGGATGCTAGAATTTATCTGCGACATTCCCTCACTTTCCACGATAGTGGGTGATTTCTACAATTTCCTTATTTAATTCTTCAGTCCTAAATATCCTTCAAACTATATATATATATATAATATATTTCATTAAATAATTATTTTGAAAGCCCCGCAGTCTTGGGTTTGGTAACATTTTATGTTCCTGATTGTTGCGTGAGGGGACGAAGCCTTAGTTTATTTCATCTGCCTAGAGCATGCACGAATATCCTCCAGCATTCACAGGTTTTTAATGCACTTATATTAAATAACGAGGTATTGCGAGAGGCGCCAAATATTGGTATTTTTTCTGCTCCATTGACTACTTTAGGAATATAATTATGGAATTGCTTGGTAGTTCACATTTGATAGTTAATTAACTTTATATTTAATTTGAATTAATATATGTATTTTCTGTTTTATTAGCTATTATTTATGTTATTATGTGTGATGTAAATAGTTCGTATTTGCACATGTCCGTTGCTTTGGAGTAACCTATAAATTGAACATGGTGTTTTTGCGATAAATAAAAAATAAATATAAACATATAGTCTACTCAGATAGTCATGTGAACTTTTCACATTCAAAGTTTCATCTTAATTGTTTTTTAGAGTTTTTATCTGATGGGTAACCAGCACACATTCATATGTATATATTAGAAAAGGTTTCGTTGGAATCTTAATATGTTAAATCAAACTTTCTGTGATTCATTTTCCTTTATATACTTATTTCTCCACTCTGTTCGTCAGTGATTTCCCAGCTAATACACATTCATTATTATAATATTAATTACTTACAAACCAACTAAATTTTTAAATAAAAAATTAGTTTCTTAATTTTTTTACATATCTTATGTAATTGCTACATAACAAGTAATGAATAGTGTAATCTTTAAACTTTATTTTCAATCCATTTGAGTTATCAACAAAAAAAAACCTTTACCAAAAGAACACCGCATTCCATTATTCATACATTTATGATAACAATAATTTATACACTAATCACACTATGTAGGAGGCCACCTTCATTGCAGCTTCACCTTGCACTATTGTTTGGTGGTCGGCTTCGATGCTGTGGATAGCCACTTCCTGCTTGCATATCTGTAATGAGATATATAGCTGTTTCACTTTCAATTATGAATAGTTATGACATTTAATTCACATTACTTTTAAGTTGTCTTCGTGAATATCACTAAAATTTGTAGTTATTGAAGTGAAATTAAAGCACCAATAGTGTAAAATTGTATGTACTTAGACATTATAGGTTTATGCTTGCAAGAAAATTTAATACAAAAATGCTTTGACCCTATTTGAATGAAGTTGAATATATTTTTGCAACGGTTGTATTCAAAGATCATATTTTGTTGAAACTTACCTTTGAAAGTCCATAGTCTAGTCCGCTTTCCACTGCAGTCTCTGTAGCGGTAAGAAGAGTAACTGATCCTTGCACCTTACCCATTGGAACATATTTCTCTGCAGCCAGACATATTTTATACATCAACTCTGCGGCAATACTCAACTGCTCCTTTGAATGGGGAAAATCTTTCAAGATGGAGTGAATGTAATCTAAGCGTTCATTCCAATCCTTCAATGACGCAAGGCTTTCCGATAACTATAATAAAAGATATAATGTAATCTACAAATATATATAAATGAAATGACAGTATCTCCGATTTCAAAATATTACTTATGTTTATTTTGTTTAAACATGATATTATTTTTTGTTCATGGATTATCAGTATTAATTTTATTGAATTTATAAGTTATTTCTTATGTAACTTTTAATTTAATATCTAATCATGAAATATTTAATAAAAATTCACTACTTTCAGTATAAATGGATTTTATCAAGGAGTGTGGTTCATGCAGGCAAAGCCGTAAGAAGTTGCTTTTGTTAAAATAATATTTCTAAGATATTAACCATGATAGAAAATATTTACATCTTTAAAGTAAATGATGGCTTACCTCATTGCTATTTTCAGATTGAAACCTAGTTGTAAAGTAAGCAAGTAGGCTGGCTTCAATATAAGCCGGAGATAGCTTAACTTTTGTTTTAAAAATATTAAAATGTGCCATTACGTAATTAGGAGAACCTTCAACCAGTATCAGTTGAACAGGTATATTGTCCTGAAATGCACAATAATTAGTATGTGGTATTGTCTACTAAGGATAATAAAAATATATCTGTAAAATATTAGTATACATGAAAAAGTTTGAATGTTTTCTAGTATGTACAGACCTTGCTTCCATTAAGATATGGCCAAAACTGTGGTTCGTTATCAACTTTTAAATATTATGAAAACCAGAATATTTATTTCAACAGTTTTAATTTCTGCTGATTCCTTAAGCGGTTAATATCGCTATGAACTTACATGAAGCATATATATAAGTCTTATTACTTTTGTAATCAAGTTGCAATCTTATTAAAATGTAAAATTTTACTCCATAATATGAATATAAATATGTGGAGGGTGCTTATGTTGCGGAGGGAAATTATAAATATGATAATATGCATACCTTTTCCAGTTTTAAAGCCATCTCAAAGGCTATCATTGCACCAAATGAATATCCTAAAATAGTATATGGTCCAGTATCTTGTATTGTCCTCATATGCGCTATGTAAAAATTAGCCAAATCCGACAAGGAAGTCACTGGACTTTCTTTTGTTAATTGTAAACCGTAGACAGGGCGCTCTACTTCGGCTGCAATTTCACTTAACATTCGGACATGTCCTTCTATTGGATGAATCTGTAAATTTATCAAAAACTAGTTTTTGTCTTTGGCTCTGCTTCTACAGATTTTTCATTCATTTGGTAAAATTTCCTTCTACTAATAATTTTCACTTCTTAAAATAACCCTTGAGCAGGATGAAAGTAATTTTCATCTTAGCCCGCATGCTTAATTCGGACAAACAAAATATCCGTTAAGGCAAATCCAACGAATATCTCAAAAAAATTTAAATTTAATGTGACCCCAAGTACCATTCCACTATGATTCTCAATCACTTTGCTCTATTAGTTTTTGCATGCTGCTCTAAAAAACAGATATAAACTAAAAAAAACTGTCTTCCCTTCTGCTTGATCTCGGAAACAAACGTTTTCAAAAATACAACATTTTTGAGGTTAGGGTTATCAATAAAATAGATCAATATTTAATAAATAAAGAAACACCTTCAATACTCTTCCTCACAATGAGTAATTACTTTTATCAAATTTTAAGGGTGTTATCACAATTTTATTATGTGTATTCGAAGATTTTCACTTCAATGGTAAGTTAATTCCCTTTAGATAATATACTGAACTATTTATTACTATTTTATTATTTATAAATGTCAGGAAGTTTTTATTTTTTAGCATTACTAAACAAGTGTATTTCATAAAGGTACATTTATTTTTTTAGAATCATGGTGCAGGATTAAGAGAAGAAACAAACAAGGAGCAAAGTACATAACAAAGAAGTAATTTGTTAAGCTATAAAAGATGTATTGGTTGGCGATTTATCATATAAGATAACCACAGATGTAAATATAAGTACAATATTAAACTATTAACATTGGAAAGACAAGCAAAAAAAAAGTAAACAACTTACATTTAGCTACAAGTTTTGAGCTATTATATTGGAAATGCATTATGCATTTACTTCACTTCAAATCAGAAAACTGAGGTATGAATATGCCCGAGCCATGAGTGTAGATGTCTACCAAGTTGAGATGAAAATAAGAAGAGGAGAATTGACTTGATGTAAAAAAAGTGATTTGTAAATTGTGTAAAAACGATATAAAGACTTTGAAAACACCACTAATATGATTTTTATTATGGTAGTCTCTTCTATAGTACAGAGGTGAGATAGATTCAGCTCAGGGCAGATACTCAGTTACTGAAGATAAAGGTTCTGCTTCAACTTATGCATTTTCTATAATACTTCTAGGAAGTGTTATTATCTCAATTTATTTCAAGAAGTAATAAAAAATAACAATTGTGTTAGCTCTAACAAAAATTATTTGTCAACATTTACAGCCATTACAAGCTGTCAAAAATAAAGACTTCATAGCTTTTTACCTGGATCAGAGCCTTCCTGGCAGAAAATCTTTAATGGGAAATGTTCTCCCTAAATAATACCATATTACATACTGTTTTTGTGGATATTTTAGGAAAATCAAACACTTAGTTGTTGCTATATATATTATACTTACCTCTATGTGGGATTCTAAGAGAAATAAAAAATTTTTATCTATGGCATTTTTATCCATGAGTTAAATTTTTTTAACTTTTCAATGTAAAGAATTTACAAAACAAAAGTGAAGGTATATTCATCTGTTGTTATATCAAATGTCTTACATTCTACATTTGGAAAGTGGAAAGTAGCATATAAAATATTGACTATAGTTGTAGAAGATGCCACAAACGTGAAAAACTATCTCAGAATAAATTAAATGGAAATCATTATTGTTCGATTCACACTTTAAACTTGACGATTACTTATCACAAAAAGGCAAACCTGGTATTAAAATGTTTAATGTCTAAAAATTATTATCTTGACATATTTTAGACAAAGTACTATGGCATCATATGAAGGTTGGACTTTAACAGCAGATGAAACTAGTGTTATTAAATTAAAACAGGATATTTAGATATATTTGACTCCAAAAGTTTTGATCTTGGATATCTTTAATAGAATTGCTATTAAATAGGTATTGAGGTACTATATATGAATAAGTCATTTGTTTTTACAAACTAGTGGCACTTTGAAAATTATGTGTTTGATATCAAGATGTATTTAATAGAAGAAAATGTCCTTTTGATGATTTTTTATGATATTTCACAATTACTAACAACTTCAAATAGTGTTTTTTGGTGAAGCCTTGTCCCACACTACTGTTTACAATTGATTTTATTAGTTCAAGTGTGATCATACCAATCTTAGTGATGATCTGCGTGAGTATATAAATATAGTGACAACTGAAAATAACATCAATGCTTTGAGGTTTATGATAAAGGCTGATGAGAAAATATATCAGCAGAAATACTTTTCACTGAATTTGACCGAATTGATTTAACTGAAGTAAAAAATACTTTCACCTTAATTGGTGAAGCAAAAGATTAGAAACATTTGACAGAGTTTACTCAAATGCTGTATTCGACGTTGACACGGGTGGCAAAAGCCTCATGTACTGTTATGAACACGAAATTAAGAGTGGTCTGCGCAATGGGTGTTTCATTCTGAAGAGTTGCCTACAAAGGCGAAAAAGTGACAAAGTGCTATGGAAACATGATCCTTCTTTCTTTAAATCAATGGGTTATCTTGCAGTAATTGTTCTTGAAAATGAAAGAACAGCTACCACAAACTTATATACGAGACTGTTGTTTTGGAAAAGATCTGAGAGTAACGTCTTTCATCACAATAGGACCTCTGTACACTCAGCCAGACGAGCAAATGAAGATCGGATTGAGTTCATTGTAAAAATTATGGGACATCCTCCTCACAAGGGCAATCTCGCCCCTGTGATTTCTATTCATTCCCAAGAATAATAGAATAATTTATCTTCTATGTGAATAATTGTATTTCGTACAATCTGACACGCCAAAAAAACGGTGGCTACCTTCAAAAAGATTGTGGAAGAGACGGTGGTTCCATCGAATGAAACCTTATACAGAGTGTCACCGAGAATACCTCGTAAAACCATAAATAAATTACAAACTCAATAGTTGATTCCGCAATAGTTGTTTTCAATACAAACACACTGTCTCAAGAGATCCTTATGTTATAAATAATGCATATAGTGATTACTATATTCTTAAACAAACTATGTTCTTTAAATAAACTATGAAATATAAATGAGTAAATTACTTACAAAGAATACGGGCAGTTTGTCAGATGCATTGGTTTCTTTAGATGGCAATTTGACTAATACATGTTTTTCCACTAAATCATGCCCCATATATTTTGGCGACTTTTCATTTTCAATGGCTTCCTTTCCATCATTCTTTGATATTCTATTTTCTTCTTCTGCACATTAAATTTTTTTTTAAATTACAAGTGTAATCCGCTTTGTTACATCATTGTAAATATTAATTAAACAAGAAATAGATTTAAATACAAAAAATCTTACCAATTTTTTTTAACATATCAAAGGTCAGTGATTTGACATCAGCTGTTGAGAAGGATAAATCAAAATTTCTTTCTAATGTTTGTTTTATGTCATTGGTCAAAAATGAATCAAGACCCAACTCAGATAGCTTGGTTGATCCTTCAATATTCGTTAAATCCTTTAAACCTGCAAAGTAAATAATATAATAGAAACAACTAATCTTCACAAGAATGTTATGATTCGTCAGTGTCCAGAGCAGAAATGTACAAAGGATCTATGCCTATATGACAAACTTCAGAATCAGAAGCTAGGTAGGAATTTATTGACAAAAATTCAGAAATAGAGGAAGTGAGTAGGAGTTGTAGAGTCTAAGTAATTACAATTTATATTAATCATGATTTATTAACATTCTACAGAAATTAACATAAATATCTATATAAACCTTTTAATCAGGTCTCTCTGTTTTTGAAAAATCTATGTTTTGCACAGAAAAATGTTAGAATTTTTTTAGTTTTGAGACCATATCTCAGAAAATATATTACTTAGTAAGTCAGTTCTAAGCATCTTTAAAAATTATGTATTATATTTACATACATAAACAGGTTTAAATTATTCATTTATTTATTTATTTCAACCTTTAATGTATACGTAAAAAACATATATTTGATGGAATTATTGCTACGTGAGCAATCTTTTCCGTTCATTCACAATTGTTAGATATAAAAATTTTGTAGGGTGGAAAACTGTACAAGATGTTCATATCTCATTTGCAACATTTATAAATTCATTCACAATAACGTCTTAAAGTTGCAAAGATTTTAATGGATCAGTAGACCTATGACTTTAATAGTTGACATACATAAAATTGGTGTGTTAATTAATGTTATATGCAACAGACATCGCAGCCTAATTTTAGATAGTTGTCTTTGTCTACCAGTTATGATAGCTGATTGAAAACAATTGTTACAGAGTTTACATCACTATAAACATATATTTATAAGTCATCAATACAAGGACATAGTCAGGTAAGGGCAGGTAAGGGTAGCTGCACACCCCCCTCCTCCCTAGCAGGTATTAATAATTTAGTTAGCAAGCACATACATATAATCTTTATCAAATTGTACCACATATGCCAATCACATATATATATGATAGCGGACTTCACCACTAATATGTTATAAGGGTTCGCTGACAAAGTTTCTAATAATTATAAATGAGTAATGAAACTAACTAAGACTATTGTTACATTATTTGTAACATAAATTATTATAAAATAGGTCATAAAAAAAGTAAAGACAATATAATGTAAAAGTAAAAATTCTTCTGTCCTTGCCAGTTACCGATATGCGGATACATCGACAGTCACCACCTGACCATGGTCAGATGGTGACTGTCCGTGTATACGCATGTTGGTAACTGGCAAGGACAGAAGAATTTTTACTTTTACATATTGTGTTGATATGAAAAATTACATTTATGAATGGTCTGAGTTGAAGTTCACGTTTTTGAATGGCTGGAGTTATTTATGGTTTAACTAAATTATAATATTTTTATTGGTGGCATGGGACATTGTCATCGATATTATCACTTGGCTTTGATATAAATAAGCTTAAGGGCTTTCAATTGGCTTTTGTCTCAAAAAAGTTGGTATAAACCTCTGAACAATAGTTATTATGAAATGTAAATTTACGGTTAGAATGTGAGGATGAATATTATTCAAAGTTTTCAACTTAATAGGTGAATCCAGTGACATGGAGGGTATAGCAAAGAAAGAGTTCAAAATATTAAGGTCAAGCTAGCAATAGGAATCAGTATGAGAATTACAACTCCCTGAGTGCCGGGGAACCTCTAAATATATGTAGTTTTTGTGGTGTCATTTCTTTTAATTCTCAGGCTCATTGTGAGGTAAACAAAAATAAAAAACAGATTTCATCCTATGACTATTAAAACAATGAACAGGACAAAAGTTTCTTAAAGATAACGTTATAAATTCCAAGGAAGACTGAAATTGTAAATTTTCATAATGCCACAAAACATGGAGTTTCGGTTCTTTTCACAAAATGGGTATGTGCTCAAATTTTTGGTGGCTCCAGAAATTCTAACTGCAGAGCTTACGAAAGCTAGCTTTATTGCTCTCATTATTTTGGGTCTCATTTCGATTGAGAACCATTTTACAGACTTGAGAAGCGGTTTATGGTTTAGTATTTGTTCAGATGCTACAAATTATGGTCAATTAAACTTCTCTTTGATTTAGTCAAATTTTACATTAGTGACATAAACAAACGTCGAAAGATCACCTTCATACTGTTGGATCACAACTGAAACATGTATCAACATATATTATCAGCAATGCTAACATAAATTTTGGAAAGCATAACTCAGTATTCCAGTTATTAAAAGAAAATAACCGTATACTATCAGCTGGCTAATAACTCTAACTCATTTATTCCATAATTTTGTGAAAAGGATCTGCAAAATATGAAACGCTTGGTATTGAAACTACACAGACATTTAAACTGCAGTAGAATAAAGATCGGTTTGCAGAAGCTGATTAGAAGTATACAAATAAATTGAGGCATGTTGTTGATGGCTTTCAATACTATCAGTTCTCAAAAGAGTTTTACAGAGAAAAAATTTGTTTTAAAACTGATGAACTCTATACTATTATTATAGAGACATAATTGGAATGATTTTCAAAGTTCGTATCCTATGTGTAACACTATAGATCAATATGTCAGATATTTGATATTCTCATGTTTATCATTTTTAGTAAAATTCCCTCCTAAAATTCCTCTTTGATACAGAATGCTGTTGCCAAAATATATTGGCTACATAGAGACATGTCACAACATAGAAAATGTCAAAAAGCCTTGGAAACTGTAAAAGTCATGCCACTGTACATTTTTACTTGTGCCACCTACTGAGGTGTGTTTATGTATTGACAAACAGTAGAAGCAAAATGCAGCAAAAGCCAGTTGAACCTACATATTTCGTAAAACGGTGGTTGATCTCTTTGTTTTCAAGTATTTAGAATCTTTTTAACTATCTGCAAATTAAAAAATTCTAATAGAAGGCCATATGAATGTGTATATGCCAGTGTAAATGTTTCCAGATAGACTGAATCTTGTGTCTACTATAAGAAAGTTGGGAGTTGAATGACTGAAGTTACCTGATTCTACATTTTTGGTATAATTAACAGCATATTATTTTAAAATGCAGCTTTACTATCTATGTGTTTTAAAATGTTGATATCCTTTATTGACTGATCTTAAATTCTCTTATTTACTAATGGTATAGATTTCACCCGCATCAGTTCATAATCAACCTATGTTATACATTGAATATAGGAGAGAAGACGAAAATTTTTTTTTGCTTTATTCTCAACCTATCAAAGGAAACTGATCAAGTTTGACACCATAGCCTACTGGACAACCTACTTTTCTTTAGAACACCCACGTGATTATATAAGTGAACTTTGTGCATGGTCAGAATATTCAAGTGCTTATTGACATATCGTAAAAGCTGGTGTTTGCAAGGTTATATTGTTATCTTATGGGATCAATGAAGTCAGAATTTAGAGCAGAATTTATGAAATAAATTGTTTTTTTTATTCTGGTCAATATATCATAAAATTAATACTATTAAAGACTAGTGGAAAAGACAGATGGAGGAATGCATATTTTAAACATGTAGCAACCAACTAGTCAACTCTCAAGCTGCTGATATGTATAATATTCAATAAATGAAATACCATCTTAATTCCATTTTGAAGTTTTTTTTTCTAATTAAAGTTATTTTCTCTTCTTGCCAAAAACTTATCAATATAAATATATATTCATCCTTAAATTTTGTACATTGAAAGAAAAAAAAAATTTTCTGCATTTTCTTTTTTAATTTTTAAGCTATAACCAATTGTACTTGTAATATTTTATGTACCCTCTACTTGGAAATCAATATGATTTTGGAACTAATTTAATTTGTTGGATGTATTTAATTTTTTACCTAAAATATTGGCAACAGTTGAGACTAAATTATCTTCTGAATTTGATTTTGATGATTTCTCAGCAAGCACCACTGAACTCACAACTGGATATGGCGAGAGCATGAACGTTGATAGAACATTTAAACAAGATTCTATCTTCTGTGGTATAGTTCCACTAATGACTATATCATTGCCCATCATTTCACTCACTATACCCACATCTGCTACAGGGCCCCACTGTATGGCCAGACCTGTAAATTATGATTTTTTCAATTAATTTTTTATGCATTTTTAATCGGATAATTCCACCATAGTTGTCATTATTTTAGAGGTCATCTTTAGGAGTTATGACATACAATAAAATTATAAAGATGACACAGAAAATATTCAAAAATATCCATTTAAGACATAAAAGTATCTTGGAAATTTAGACATATAAAAGTGCATTGCACTTTTGAAAATAAAATACAAGTTATGATTTTGTTTCAAAATCATGAGGTTGTCATGTAATTTTGGGGGTAGTTTGAAAACTATGTGTTCATAAATCGAGGAATACGGTAGATAGTTTATGTATCCATGATGTTTGACTGTTCAAGCATGACATTAGTGCAATTTTTTGAATGATTTTTATGCTCGATGATTCCATTGCACTGTGGATGACGTATACCATGGTTTGTATTTTGTTGATATCCAAACAGTTAGTGAGGTTGATGAATAGTTGGCTCTCGAACTGGGCGTTCTTGGTCACTAGTTATATCATAGAGCAGTTTCAGTTCTCGAACACTGTCCTTGCTACTAATTCAGTGGTAACATTGTTTGCAGGTACTGCCTCGGACTATCTAAAAGCTCGATCGATAACAGTGACTGAAAATTGGTTGTCGCACAGTGTAGTAGGTGATGCCAATATTAATATGGATATTTTGGGATCTATCAGTTGATGGAAAACTCAAAATGTCAGATGAAGCATGAGCAACTAAAATACATCATGTATTTTAGTTTTTTGGCAGTGTATACTACATGTCTTGGTCCATTTTGCGATGTACGTGTTTATAGATAGGCAAAAGAATTGTTGTGCTGTGCATTGCATATTGTTCGAATGTTGGGATGGCTTATATCGTGCACAGATTTGAAAGCAAAATGTTGAAACTTCTCATATAGGTATGGGCAAGTGAGCTCGATTGATACTTCACAACATAACTTACTCTTGGTGTTGGATAGGATAACTTGTTACCTGTGCCTTAGCTATTCTGGTAAAGTTAGACATTGTTGCCCCGCTCGGTGATATAATATGCACTATATTGGTAGTAAATTCGGAGATGAAAAGCAGCTGTCTCGTTCTTCGTGTAGTTTTGGGGGGCAATGGTGGCTTGTCAACAACATAGGTGAGAGGCTTATGGTGAGTGAAAATAATATGTTCATGTCCTTCTGAGAACTTCTTATCCTAGGTAATTACTCTTGTGTTATATTTACCTGGTAAACCTGCTTCCTTCCTCGATTCACATATCCTTTCCATGGCTGAATTTGCAAGTCCATAATTTGATTGACCTGCATTACCACGGCCACATGCCAAACTAGAGAATACCACGAAGTGATCCAGTTGTGGAGCTAGGTTTCTAGAAGCTATGTCTAAATACTTTGTACCTGCAAACATTTTCCATTGACACGTTGATTAT
Organism: Druceiella hillmani; assembly: GCA_039881145.1. NCBI lineage: Eukaryota > Metazoa > Arthropoda > Insecta > Lepidoptera > Hepialidae > Druceiella > Druceiella hillmani. The sequence goes on along the minus strand of JAYKKI010000015.1, from coordinate 21,459,989 downwards.
CATATCACTAATGACAGTTTAGCAAATGCCTCATCACCCAAATGAATGTTTATGCAAATGCCTCATCACCCAAATATGGGTGATGTTTCCTTTCATTTTATTAACAAAATGCTAGCTTTTTATTTGACTGACATGATCAAATATAGGAAATAATTTTAAAAAAATACAATTTCATGTTTTCATGTCTATTACTATATTGATTGGCTTTAGGAAAAAGAAGCAGATGAAAAGTAAAAAAATCCCCATAGCTTATTTGTAATATATAATGGGCATTGACACAACGAACCTGGCACGATGAACTGATAACTTAACAATATGTACCCTGGGCGGTGAACTCATTAAAAATTGTTAAATTTAAACTGTAAATAAAATTATGACACTAAATTTATTTCTATAATAATAATATAAAATTACATATAACTTATAGTAATAAAAATTCATTTAGAATTTAAAATACATGACCTAATTAACCTATGCAAAAATATTACATTATTCTAATCATATGAGCCTATTTATATGGCTACATACCAAGTATTTTAGGCCCAATAACTGCTTGGAAATTAGCTTTAGTTTGATTTTCCATCATTGCATCCTTCAACACCACAGCCAGATTGAATATGCCACCGATTGGAGCTAAGTTCAATGCTTCCTTTAAAATTTCATAAGCACCGGTGAGAGTGGTGACATCAGCTTGTGAAACAATAACTTTCAAACCTTGTCTTCTCCATCTACAGTATTAGCATACTTTGAATATCTTATGTTCATTTGATTATATTTGATATGATAAAATGATATATTCAAAAACTTTAATTTGGCCTGACTATTTCTGAGACAAATTACATTAATGTTTTTCGCAATGATATAAATTTAAACATAAACATTTTTTGTCTAATAATAAAAATTGATACTTTAATTCTTAATTGAAGAAAGGAGAAATGGGAAGGTGTGAGATTTGGAATAGTTAAAGTTTATATAGAGAAGGAGTGCAGAAACCTAAAATTTATATATTATATGTGTTGCAAACACATTAAGAAATTCATTGTTTATGTTCATACTATCAACGTCAAACACATAATAATCTAGGATCAAACAGTAGCACAGAGTAGAGATTGTAACCAAAGAAAGTTAAAATGTCAGATTGACTGTATAAATTCCAAGCTGTGAATTTTAGTCGAATTTCTACCACTGGATGACCACTAGTCTCAATAAAATGATTTGAAGACTGATTAATATAACTTTTTAGAGTAACTGGATTTCATTTCAACTTTGATTTTCATTGACGGGAGAAAAGCTAGTATGTATTTATTTATGCTAAAGTTTCAGTAAAATCAATTAAATCCAGGCTATCTGACTCTTAACTGGAAGGTGATGATACCCACTATAGAGGTTGCTTGTTTTGATGGTGAAGGCAGCCGTGTTGAAGACCATGGCTATGAAGGAACGGTTGGTACTATAGTTGAAGAAGCTGATCTTGCATTGCATTATATTTTATAAAGGCATTGGTGTAGAATACAAGTACTAATCCATCTCCTCCTAATTAGTTTATTTCAATATTTTACTTTTATAACTGGGACTTTCTGCATCCTAAATAGCAGGCCTTATATATATATATATATATATATATATATATATATATATATGACGTAGAGTGGATGTCCCCTCTACGTCATTTACAAATTTTATCAATAAACAAATCACCATCAAAATGTTTGAGTTCATTTTGACACAACCTATGTTCACTCTACATGGAAGCATGTAGAGAATAACGATGCATGCATAATAAAGCACACCACTAACGTCTGTAAATGAGAGGTCTAACAAAAAATGCATGGTCTAACAAAAATCTCAATAGACACTTGATGGGTATTCAGCCAAAAGAACACATTTACATAAATATGTTAAAAATTTGAATAGCATTTAATTTTTGCTTCCATAACAATTGAATATCCTAAAAAAATACACATTACAACATTTCAAGTCACAAAACAAAATTATCTAAAAGTTTTGTGATACTGATATAAATGTGGACATTTTCTGCTGTTAGTCAATTAGAAAGGCATACTTTAATGCTAAAAATAAAATTTGTGAAGACAATTTTAACCCATATATATAACTAAAACATTTTTACAAAAAATTGTAAATTGAGAAATATTTAAGCAGTGTAAAACTAAAGAAACTTAAAACAAAAAGTATGATAACTTTTGATAATAAACTTAAAGATAAAATGAGTGGAGATGTGATGATTATATAAGTATAATCCCATTTCCATAGATACAATTCCTGTATAGTGACATGTTAGCATTTAAAAGAATGTTAAGAAAATGTTCGATAATGCTTTTAGATATACTCACCCGTTGATACAATAATTTTGGTATCCTGTTCTTATTCCCCTACTAGAAGATATTACAAGGTTACAAGCACCGATGGAGATAAGCCAATAACATAATTCAAGGCCAAAACCACCTAAGCCACCTAGTTGATAAAAATAAGTGTACAAAATTTATAAATACCAATTTGCTATAAAAAATAGATACCATTATTTTCCATCATAGATCATTAAACATTTTGTAATGTTGTGTTAACTGTGGTCATTTATATTTATATTTCTTATAATATAATATAAGCAATATAATACAGTATAAGAGATCAATTAATTTCTACATTTGGAATTGGTTTACTGCAATTGAAATTCGGTTATTACCAGACCTAGTCTAGATAGATTTGAAGGTTGATCTATCATATTCCAACCCACTAATCAGTAATCTTTTAAGGAGGAACATGGGGCAGATTAGCCTCATTTGCAAAATGCAAGAAGTATACTCGTACACCTATTCCGATATGTGTAGTAAGGAGAAGAGTCTCTGGATTTCATGGCTGGATTACCTCATGCGCCTAGGATACACAATGATATCTAGAGAATTATCATCTTACACTTCATAATTTAGGCATATGATCACATTGTATCTGTTGAAGTCCATCTTCCTAATTAATGTCCTCTGGCAACTTTCATTATTAGCCTCAGCTATCTTTCATATTGGTTCAGCAAGGTTATGTACCAACGTAACCTAATATTTTAGAAGGCTTCTAAATGAATGTTGGCCATGCCTGTGTTTCATACCTAAAGAAAATTTCAAGTATCTGCAAAGCACATTTGTGTGCAGTACTGTGTCAGCATACTACCTTTTCTTACAGAAGCCCTGTCCAAGCTAGTTCAAGCATTTTATTTTGTTAATAATATTTTATAAACTCTACATGATTCTCTATGAGTGTTGTCAAACTTCAATAAACTAATCATAGCATTATGTCTTCATTTGTGGCTATTATCTAATATTAAACTAGCTTAGGTCCAAATGGCAATTTTGTCAGCCTAGGAAATTCGGACTAATTTCTAAGCCTGAACCTAGAGAAACGAGTTGGACATTTTCATTTATTGCTTAGATTCCATTCCAGTAAGACTTTGATTCACCCATATCCTTTGATTCACACACCAGAAATATAAGTGTACAGTTGTTAAATGCTTTTAACTGCAGGCTATAAATTGTCACTTAGGGCATTTCCGTTTTTAAAACTCACAAATATACATATCTTATTATACTTAATATATTAGAACTGAAAATGGCAACAACTTTATAAATTAAGAATTACAATTGTAACATACAATTAAATTAATACCAATAATTTTATATATATATAGGACAAAGGCCAATAAAAAAATTTGATTTATGTGACAAATTTGAATAAAACCATAAAAAAATCATAAGAATTTTAAATTATTGATATCCTATGAAAGTTAAATTCTGACATGTAAAATTATATACTTTGACTTACAAATTTTATATCTCTTTAAAAAAAACCCATTCACGCTTACCGACAATGATGTAACTCTTCTTAGAATACATATATAATCGGGGAACAGCATTTACTAATTTTAATGGTGGTATTGATGTGTTGTTCTCTTCCTTCCTAAGCTGAATTAGAACTTTTCCTATGTGTTTTCCTGATGCCATGAATTTGAAAGCTTGTTCCAATTGGGTGTCATCAAAAATAGAAACAGGTAATGGTTGCACTGCACCACTTTCTATTCCTTTGGTCAATGCATGAGCAATTTCTTTTTTTATTTCTGAGGTTTCATTTAAAAACATATCTAAATGTATTCCATGAAATGATATATTATTTAGGAATGGTTTCATACCCTGTAAAATATTATACCATATTTTAATAATTTTAGTCTAATTTCCAATATTTGAACATTATAAAACTATGTACATAATTAAAACATAAACTAAATGGTATGGGTTAATGAAAAGGGTTGCCCTCCATTTTTTTGGCCAAATCATAATGCGTTTCAAACAATTGGTGAAGATAATCGAAATTTCAAAGCTGAAAAAGCCTAGAGCCTAAATTCTATTCATTAATTAAAATTAAGGCGTTAGAGTGAGATAGCGACAATGTGACAGCTTATGCTGTTATATTTCTAGATTTGATGCCGTTAAATACAGATATATTATATTTGGCGTATAGATAACTAAACAAACATTGTGAGATGTTATTTTCTTTTCAAATAAGTGTTGATACTACAATATTTTCTAGTGTAGCCTACAAATTAAATACGTACTTTAGGATGTTTTTATAAAAACTGAGCTTTTACTCTTATTTCGATGTATATTTTCATTTATTTATACTTAATGTTAGACATATTTTTTTCAAAAACATTAGGAAAAGCTATCCGTTAATATCAGCAATCAGTTGGCCGCTAATCTAAGGTTAAGATGGCTATTTAATTTCTGAGTCAGTTTTTCTCACCCTTTGCCTTTTTCGTTACTTTTTTCTTTTTCCTCATGTAAGTTTTTCTTTTCCTTTTCTTGTTTCTTCATTTTCTTGCTACAAGGATTGTAAGAATTGTTGAACAGAGTGCAATTTTCATGCAGCCATAATTTACAAAAAATACATTGCAACTAATATTCTATTTTTCAATCTCATAGTAATTTTTGCTGCATCTCACACATTCATATATGAGGGGTGGCTGAAAAGTTTTGAGCCTAAGTACCTTTAAGTATTACTAATGACTCGTGCAGCACATCACTAATTGCGAGTATGCTAAGAAATATAAAAGTCAAGTTTCATGTCATTAGCATCATTACGCTTTTAGTAACGGAACCATAAACGTCACAATGTCCGAGTCATCTGCACTTTGGAAATTGGAGTACAGAGCTGTCATAAAATTCCTTACAAAGAAGAATAAAACGTCACCAGAAATATTTGAAGAGATGTTAGCAGTTTATGGGAAGTCTGCTCCTTCATTTGCAACTGTAAAACGTTGGAGCCGAGAGTTCAAACACGACAGGGAGCCCGAAAATGATCCCAGGTCAGGATGCCCAAACACTGCCGTTACCAAAGAAAACATTGAAAAAGTGAAAGACCTTGTTCTCAAAGATCGGTGAATTAAGTTGTGGCAGATAGCTGTAGCCATGGGTATTAGTAAGTAATGAATTGCCAACATTTTGCATAATCATTTGCCCATAAAAAAGGTGTGCACACGATGGGTGCCGAAAATGCTCACGCCGCTGGACAAGCAGCAGCGAGTCACAATTTCGCATGAGTTTTTGGACATCTGTGGCAAAAATTCTGACCATGTTTTTTCTAGTTTTGTCACTGTTGATGAAACATAGGTTCGACTATACGATCCGGAGTCAAAATAGGAGTCAATGCAGTGGATAGAAAAGGGAGAAAAGCCGCCACGGAAGTTCAAAGTGGAAAGATTGGAATCCAAGCTCATGGCCACTGTCTTTTGGGATTGTGAAGGAATTTTGTTCATTGACTACCTTCCACGGAGATTTTCCAGTGACGAAGAAATGTAGACGGCCGTAACCAAACATTTCGAAGACAAGAACAGCGAATATTTTTTTACTAGGTCATTAGCACCCTTGCCCTTTTTAATCAATGTAATAAGTGTATTGAAATAGAGGGAGATCACATTGAAAAATCAATAAAAGATTACGAAAGGCATTTTTAATACCTTAGGCTTAAAACTTTTGAGCTGCCCCTTGTATATTGTCTTAGAGACCGCAATTTTTACTGGCTAATTCTATTGTTTCTTCTTTCTCAGAACTGCAATCTAATTTGATTAAAAAGCAAAAGCTTTTTAATATTATTTTTTTTCTTTATAATCTTGTTATTTTACTTTTCCTTTCTTTTTTTTCACTAATGTAATCCGGAGATGTCATTAACTATGATACTTCCTTGGACCGTTTCCAAACATTATTAAGCAGCACAACTTAGTAAGTTCTACAACTAAGCACTTGTCAGTCAGGTACTTTGAAGCGTTTTTTTTTTGCAATATCTTTTTTTGACCATCGTTATTAGATCTTGATGTTGAAGGCGTTGTTGGTTATAGCTCTTCTTGAACCTGTTTAGATGTTGGATTCTCAAACATCATTGAAACCTCTTCAATAACTGTCATTTTTAAGATTATCAGATATGTAAGCATAATCTGGAAAGTATAATCTGGAACATAAATTTAGCACCACTTAAGAATTTGTTATTCAATATGTTATTGACGGGTTATTGTATTCAACGAAAAAGCAGTAAAAATAAAATAAGTTTTAAAAATATTAACACTACAAAATAAAATATCAATGTACTAAAAAAAATCTGAGGTAAATTGAATCTTTTGAGTTTAAAATACTTACTTTTTAATTTTTTTTTCGATAAAAAGTATACAGCAACGTACACGTTCGAGTAGCAATCACTCACAAATCTTAGCTCACGACATCCAGAGCAAAGACAGTAAAATTTTTCGGCTGTCATTTCGTTGAACAGGCCATATCATGCTAAATTACCCTATGCTAATACCCGGAAACACAGTCTTGATTGTATTTATATATATTACAGTGCATATGCAATGATTTGCTATGAAGCATTTTAATAGTCTTATAAAAAGAAAACGTATTATGAGCGGCATAATGTACTGAGCGGAAAATAATATAACTGAAACATTATTCTGAAAAGAAAACATATATCCAAGTTTGTAATTTTGTACAAGTAGTTTAAAAAGTAATATATGTATGTCAATATCTGCAGAAAATGTAATGTTTACCTAATCTAAAAATCTTCGACAAATAATTAAATATTTATTTCAAATTGACATACCTATATTAATTTTTATACTACTTGATTAATCTGAAAAACGTTTGAATAAATATTAGAAAGAGAAGAAATGTAATACCCATTTTTATGGTTAATATATTTTTATGGTGATACTTAGTTAATAATATTATTTTAAAACCACACTTTCATTCGACTTTCATAAAAATGCCAATTTGTGCTTATGAATTTTGTGGGGCAATAAACTTTTATTCTCCATTTAGATATGTATGTCTGGTAAAACTAAATTATTAGTTTTTGTTTTGAGGACAACCAATGCGGGTTCGTATGATTGCACAAACACGAAAACCGTCTGTTGCAGAAACACAAAATTTAACAATTGTATTGAAATGTACGTGTATAAATGTACATAGGACTAACAAATCTGAATTAATTTGAGCGCATAGTTAGTATAATTATTTGCGACATTCATTGTTTATATGTTCACAAGGGACACACTTCTTGTCCACAGGCATATAGATTCAGGAGATCAATTATATTTTTTTATTTATTGTATGCCTACCTGTGGCTACTTATGTATACCACATATATATAATGCTTGCTTGCCACACTTATCAATGTGATGACCACAGAGTAATGGAGTGTCTGATTTGTCATTTATCTATATTACTCTCTAAATTTTTAGTGTTTCATAAAATTATTTTGTAATATATTAAGACTTATAATATATCAGAAAACATATTGATTGTAATATAATATAAAATACATCATAATATAATAAATATTATTATATATTTTATAATGTTAAATTCATTGTGTTAAATGTGTAATATTTTTAAGCATGAGTGTAATTAAAATGGCAAATGTTCTAACATGGTACCTATACAGCTGTTTGAGATTATATATCATGGTAAAATACTAATAATGCCATCATATCACTGTAAAGTAAACACAATCAAAATAATCTGGGCCCAAAAGAAATGACATATGGCGAAAGAACACTACTTTTAAATTAAACGATGTTAAAATATTTCTATTTGGGGCAATGTCATTAATAAGCCCTGCGGCATGGCTGAACAAACGTTGTTAACATTGATTTACAATGTAATAGATAGATTTATGATGGATATGTTCTGTAATACTATATCTCAGTAATATCGGCATAAAACCAGCCTTATCATTAGGCACAACCATCTTTGGACATCAGTGTGAAGCCCAGATTCATTGTGATGCAATTGTAAATGTATGGAGTGTATTTTTTCTGCGAAATATTACACTTCATGCATATAATTTTATACAATAGTTTTTTTTTTTATAAAAAATATTTTAATGATTACTATTTGTATTGAAATTTTTTGTGTTATTTTATTACATGTTTTTTTATGAAACAGTAATATTTATAAATTGTTTGAAATACTTCATCTTACTTATCTGAATTTCTCTTAAATATAAACTATAACCAATATAAGTTACGTATGTATACAATGCACACTAATAAAAAATATATTTTTTAGTTACAAATTCTAAATAAATTCACATTAAGTTACTAATGTGAATGTAAGAAAAAGGTTTACATTATCTGAATTGTCAAATCTGATTGTTTATAAACTTCTTTTCAAATTGAATGGAGTATGTATATATTCATACTCCATTCAATTTGAAATTATTTGATGGGTATTGATTTTTGATCCCCATCATGAGATATTAACCTGCCTGATCCCACACACTCTCAACTATTCATTTACTTGACAGCCCTTGGCTGGAGTGCATCTTCGGAACTTTTTTTGCTTTTTGCACATTTCATAGTCTTTAAAGCAATGGCGGTAGATGTCGAAAAGTTTGTTTTGGCTATTGAGAAACAGCCAGATTATATTATATGTGCCTCAAGAAATATGCAGATACAGATTTGAAAAAACTTTGTGGTTGGAGGTGTGCTAAGAGTTTATAGAAAACTGGGATTAGAGGATAAAAAAACAGAAAAAAGGTAAGTGACTATTTTGTTTTCAGTAAATTGTAAAATGCATTCGTTTGCATTCTCTGATTAATGCTAATAATTAAATAGACAATAGGTGAGGGAAGTTATAATAAACTAAATAGTCCTGATAAGGTAAAGAATTCTTTAATGGTGTGTTAGAACATTCACATTACATTTAATTTATTAAATTCATATAAATTCCTACATTTCTATTTTATTATATTGCTATGGGATACACCTCTGTGGTGAAGTAAAGTAATTTGCAAAATAATCCCTGCTCGCAGTACCTTTGTTGTTACCTCTTGTCCCAATATTTTCAATGTGTTCCAATGGACAATCATACAATGTAACCTCGAAACGAAAGGCATCATGTCTTTGAACATAATTATGCAGTTTGCAACATGCTTCTAGAATACTGTCAGAAAATTTGACATTTGTGTCAAGTGGCCTATAGAATATGCGCCATTTGTTTGCTAAAATATCAAATGAGCATTATACCACTCTCCATCCTCTTATTAGTCTGCAGTTGAAGATTCGTAGTTTTACTGAGAAACTTTTGTTAGGATAAGGTCACAATACATGCTCTGAGAAGGCAAAGGCCTCAGGGCTATAAGTAGTAATGGCATTGCTTTTCCATTTTCATCATTTGGAAGACGTTTAGATCCAGGAACATTTAATTCATTTCTTGCTAGTAATTTTGAAAAAGCAGATTTTTTTAAAATATTTCATTTACTTGAAGAGCCAAGAGCCCCTACTTCTACATAAATGAAATTATAAGTAGAATCTGCTATTGCTAAAAGTACTATGGAAACAATTTTTTAAAAGTACTATGGAAACAATTTTCAATAAAAAACTCCGAGAATTGAATTAGATTTTTAAAATTCTGATGTGCTTCCCATCGACTGCTCCGATATAATTTGGAAAGTTTGTGTTTTCGTAAAATTCCTTAGAAGTCTTCTGCCAAGAATCTTGATTCATTTCTGGCATATAATCCGGCAGTAAGCATTCCCAAATTGCATTACATGTATCCCTGATGATCTCCCTAATTGTTGTTTCTCCTAGCAAATATTCGTAATATAGGGGTAAAAAGCTATTACCAGTTGCTAAATACCTGGAAATACAGTACAAATAAGTTAGTACATATTTATACTATATAGCAAATAGCAAATATTTATTAAATACTTGGAAACAAAGTACAAATAAGTTAATAAGTGTTTCTTATTTATAGGTCAGGAATTACAAAAAAAAGGAAGAACTTAAGAAGCTGTTACAAAAGGGAATATGATGCTCAAAAAAATGGGTCGTCAGGATCAGCTGCAAAGAAGGGGCATAAATATCTGTATTTTGACCAATTGTTATTTCTGAGAAACTCAGTTGAATACAAAAGACATCTAGCAGTCTCGAACAGAATAAAATTGATTTCAACGGAAGCGAAAGTGAAGATATTGACGAATAGCCTTTGCCTAATACCGACTGCACCCCCAGACCTAGTTCCCAATTAATTAGTTAAAAAAATTTTACAAGCAAAAACTACGAAGAGTCTTTGCTACAAATTCTTAAAGGGAAAAAGGACGAAGAAAAAGAAACAGACGAAAACAAATATTTTCTGTTGTCGCTGCTTCCAGCATTTAAAAAATCCAACCAAAACCAACAATTTTATGCACGGACAGAAATTATGAACCTCATGAGACGAGTCTGACAGTAAGGGAGCCAAAATAAAATGCACACCCCGAATATATTCGAAGAGGCCATTTCTCAGGTAGCAACAGCTCAATACTTTTCAATATTTGCACCAAGATGGCAATTTGAAGAGGTTCTGTCACTAACTTCAATAAGCACTCAAGATACATGGGAAAATATGTCTGACATGTCCTCAATTTTGAACTTAAATGAATTCCTTTACTTCAAGAGCTACTAAAACGATTAATGAAACGATTCGATTTACCTTTTTTTATTTTTTTTTGTTTTTTTTATTTATATAATACCATAATACCTTCTGAGAATTACCTTTCCACTTTAAATTGATATTTTTGAATGAAATAAAAAAGTGGTTTTTCCATTTCTTTTGCAATAAATAATTTAAACTATTAGTCGTATTAATCAGTTGCAAATAGTAAGATGTTGCAATAGTAAGATGTTTGTTGAGGTGGTATAGCCTGTCGTAATAATGTATTGTGGGTAAGTTATTCGAGTTCCAAGGGTAGTTTCAAAAGTTTCTATGCTCATTATAAAATAATTAAAGAACTCATTTGGATGTTCTTTCAGCTTATAAGTTTTATTTATGAGCTTATAAAATTGGCCATCAAGAAAGTCTGGAACTAATTATTGCATATACCTAAAACTTTTTGTTCCCTTGCTTATTTTTTCAAAGTCGCAGAATGAGCGCAACAACACAAGAAGCTTCCACAAAATCCATTCAAGACTGAGCCGAGAGGCAACTATTTAGTCCTCAGTTCGCAGTGGCGGACAACCCACAGGTGAGTAAACTGTTTAGTTGCCGGTGATTACAATTGCCAGTGCATAAGGGCATTTAAGTAAAAAGTTTAAATTTTTAAAAAGTTTTCAAGATTAACAAACTTGCCATATACTTGTTAAATCTTCAGTTCAGTTAGTTCAGTGTTCTAATACCGAATGTAAGATCCTCACTTCTGTAAAATTTTACCAACTCATGTGTTATATCATGTCGGTTCTTATTATAAAAGTCAATACATTTACATTTTATGTCAATACATTTTTGTGATTTATAGACATTAATTTTTCAAACAGGAGATCATTATTTTTTGTAGTAACTCTAGACATCTACTATTAATAGATTGTTGTTTATATTCATTGATTGGGCTGATAGTCTTTTGCCAACGAAAAAAGCTATAATTGTCAATGCTACGGTATTGATATAACATCCTTAGTTTTGGTAATGAAAAAAATTATCCTTGTCAATGAAACCGTAATTATTTTTACTAAAGGATGCAATCTGTTATATTTTTCCATCTGATGAAATTTAATCTGCATTCTCGTTGAGCAATTGGCTTTAGCAATAATACTATTTACTGTCCTACATTTAGCGCTAAATTTTCAACCATGCTTAAGTTATTGGTATATATATAACATAAAACATCAAGTGGGGTTGCGTCTTTATTTATAAAAAATATTGGCAACAATTCTAACTCATAGAACAAATGTTTTCTACCCATATCAGAACTATTTCCATAAGTTAATACCTGTTGCAAATTGGAACATTGCCTTTTTTAGGCTCCTATTTCTTGCAGTTTTTTATATTTTCCAAAAACTAAAAATTCTTAGTATGTTCTATTAACAATTCAAATCTTTCATTTATCTTGACGATTGCCAAGTCGAGTAAATAATAATAAAAGTTTACTTTGAAACTTTCTATTCTTAAAAATTTTCTTTAATGGGTATCATAATTAAAAAATGCCTTTTTCGGATATATGGATGAGCAATTTGAAAGAATTCAGTTTCACATTCTATTTCCTTAACAAATACTCCTGCTTAAAAACACTATCTGTGCGATTTGTGGGTAAATGTGTTTGTGAATTTCTGAAAGAACTACATCTAACTTTTGGAAATTTTTACTCAAAATTTTATTGCAAACTTCTGAAATATATAAATATATAAACATATAAATTGTAACAGCTTGCTAAGTTCCATTGCTGTCATACATGTTGTTTGAAAAAATTGGATATAAGGCATCATAATTTTTTTTCAATATTAAAATGAAGTGCAATGAGAGCTACTTTACCATCATGTATTTGAAATTTGATATCAAAATGATCATTATAACAAATAGTTTATAATCACCCTCGATTTGATGCTGGTCCTGAAAAAAATACGTAAATTCTCTGATTGAAAAGAGTTTATTTCTAAGGAGCTATAAGCAGCATCATTTACCACTAATTTAAGACGGTGGGCTATACAAGAACATAAAACGCGAGGATTTATGTTGAAAATTATATTTACAAAACCTATATTTTTTCCTCTCATGTTTGCCCCATTATCATGTCCTTGGCTTCACACATCATACAGTTCAAAATTTATTGATATGAAGAAATCTAATCAATAAGTTGTTAACCTATATGGTCCTTCACTTTAGCAAGCTTGTGTAGGAATCAAAACAAACAAACTTCACGACAACAGTAAATATATCAGGTATGCGATCTGGAATTATAAAATAGTATTTAGATTGTTTTAAAAGACTGATTAGAGTAGTTTTAAATTTTTCAGAAATTATAGCATTCAATTCATTTTGAATATTATGGCAAAGATACTTACCGGGTTGATTTCATTTTACTAGTTACCCAATATTATTTTATTAATTACACATTTTATCTGCTTGGGACATAAAATCAGTAGGAGTATAAGACTTTTAAAAATAAAAAACGAAAAAATCTTACTTACCTTGACAAAATTAATTTTCTTAAGTTCTATTCTATATTAAACAATAAAGTCAACATGTTTCATAATTTTTTAGAGAAGCCTACAACAAATGGAGGCGAGTGTCACAAATGCAAGGAAATAATTGGTTTAATGCAACAAAATACACTTCTTCAAAACAGATTGGCAAAGAAATTACGGAAATTTTCAAAAAAGTATTAAAATTATAACATTACATTTCAAAGTATATGCATTGACATAATATTTTCAGATTTATGCTCTTGAACAATTGCAGCTCTTTTACTTGCCTATTCGATCCAAACAAACTTGAACCCAAAACAATGAGTTTTAAAAACAATTTGCAACTATGGGCTTTTTAAAATAGCTCTTTGAACTAGCTATGTCATTGCACATGTTTATGGGGACGTATCGGGAAATAAAAAAATAACTAAGTAATTCTTTGGTTTAAGGGCTGATTTGGCTGCACATCACAACTAAGTAATATTATTATTATGTACCGACAGTGTGTCAGTGTTTTTGCAAAATAAATACGCAAACGCAAGGCGACATGAACGCATTAGGTATTTGGTAGAGTTGCTGTTGATATTGTTGTCTTTTATGAAAGAATTTTACATTTCTAAATAATTTAAGATTTCTCGGTAAACCTTCTCAGAATTTCAACTATCACAAATGTCATATGACAAAGATTTAACAGTTTTCATCTGAGACCCGAGCTAGTTTTTCACTTCTGCAAGATTGTAGTTGGCAAATTCATTACAATTAATTATCAGAGATTAAGCATTTTAAACGTTATAATTAAATATTGAAGAAAAATTAAAAATAAGTTCTTCAGTCCGGCTACTCGAACCATCCCAATATTCTGAGTAATGCCTATAAAAGTTATGAAAGGATAACAAAATCAATTTTGCTAATTCAACTTACCAGCTTATTATTCTTTAATATATCTTCTTTACCAATTTCCAAAAATCGCCCTTGAGAAGCTAAGCAACGCAATGAAGCCTGCAGCTTGTCCTCTGCTAGTGAATTGAGAACAACATCAACTCCACGACCCTTTGTTGCCTTGTTTACAAGGTACTCAAAACTAGTATCACGTGAGTTGCCAATTTGATTATCAGGGATCTGTAACATTTTAATGACATCTTTTTTTAAAAGTCCTAATGGTTTATTGCTTTCATTTACAAAAATTCCTTGTGATAATGTTTTAAAATAAAAAAGCTACCTTTTAATCAAATAAATATTTTTCAAACTTTTGGAGCAACGTTGCTACTAAAATAACTCAGTTGTTTAAAAAAATATAATAAGCAAGGCAGCAAGTCAAGCAAGATCTTTCAATGTCCTGAGTGTATTGTATATTCTGAGTATAATTGAAATAAAAAAATGTATACTAGTTTATTATTTAAATGCTTAGTCTTTAGCATTATATATGGATTATCACATCATTGAAATGACCAGCTTTGTTTGGCAGCTTTAATAAGAAGTATCCAATTTTCCATCACTTTTTCACATAATGACACTTCCATTTATTGATGATGCGGATTATATCAGTCTTCAAATCTCAAACAGTTCAGGGCTTATTCTCATAAAATAATGGTTGCACATAACCTCATAAACAAATAATCAAAGATCAAATCAAATGCTCTTGGAGGCCATGTTGTGATCCAACGTTTAAAACAAGAGTCCATAACATTTTTCTTCCAATTGGTTAAAGGTTTATCTGTTTGTATGACTTACAACACTTCTTGTTGAAAATAGATGTATCAAATGTAACCCTTCCAATTTCCTGAGGGTTTTCGGAAGGAAGACAATTTCTTTTAAAAAATCAAATATTTAATGAAAACAAAATCAACAAAAAAAAATTACAGCTGACTTAAATTCAATCAATTGTAATCCTCAGTTCTTGTGTCAGTTGATTTTATAAGGGTGTAGACCAAAAACATTTCACATGGTGCAAGACGTTGAAGTCAGGGAAGAAAGTTACCGAGAATGCCATGGATTTGATAAGTTCAATTTTTCTTTCGACTGCTGCTTGAATACTTTAAAGATTTCTCACATTTCAATGACGTATAGAATTTGGGTCACCTGTACTGATCTTGTGGTTTCAAATTTGTTCACTATCCAACAAATAGTGATAAATTTAAAACAGCAATATAATAAATAGTTCTCCGTGACAGTTTCTTTGATCATAAATGTCTCACAATACTCATAATATTTGATATATTGAAATGGCATTAAAACGTTTATGTGCTCCTCGATTATATAGCTATTCATTTTAACAAATGCCGTATATTAAATGACTCAATTATTAATGATTCACACTAAAAACAAATTAACTTAGTTACTTTTTAAACAAATTATATATATATATATATATATATATATATATATATATATATATATATATAAGTATATATATATATATACATATATATATATATATATATATTGTGAAAACTTTGTGAAATCCATACAATCAGATCTGCAAATGTCTAAGGTAACTCTAAGGTAGGTTTGACATCAGTCACCTTTGAACTATAGTGATTTAAACTATATAGAATAAAATGTATGCAATATCATGGGTATCTGAATTTCAGAACATAAACTGAAATAAATTTTTATTTCCCTGGAACTGTTTATTATTTATTGCTCAGGAAAATTTTCTCGTGTAATATTATGCTGCATTTTCTTACCATGCATTGTCAAATTTTGTTGTGACATATTGTGCGCACACGTTTATGTGTAACAAATCATTCTATTAAACATGTGTAACAAATCACATGTGTAACAAATCATTCTATTAAATAGTAACATTAATTACAATAGGACATTTTCATTTATGGTTATTGAATATTTTTTTAAGCATTTGAGGAATTCAAGCTAAGAAAAAAACTTTCGGGTAACTTTCGGGGGAAAATGTGTAAGATTTTTTGATGAGAAAAAAATGGAGTTTGCAGTTCCAAGAATATGAAGGGGGTCCATTGATCATATTAATGATTGCTATTTTTGTGTAGTCAATCCACGTAAGCAATGGGCTGGGAAAAATTCCAAAAAAATTTAGTAACTGCCAATAATGTCCGCTCCAGCACTCCATAGTGACAATTTTACTATGCCTTCATGTCCAGAGCTGAAGGAGAAGTAACCACTATCACAAATCTGTAATGATACTGATAGTAGAGACTTCATTATCAAATCAGCGTGTATTGAACCACATCTTATTAAATTAAAAGAGTTTAACGACTCAGTGAGGGATCTAAACGTGCCTAAAAATAAAGCAAAAATATTAGCTTCACGGCTGAAACCAAATTTCTTGAGACAAATGTTAAAATAAGTGATCGAAGAAAGTGTCATGAAATGTTTTCTGGCTTATTTACTAAAGAAAACGGACTTTGTTATTAGAATTATGTTAAAGGCTTGCTTGATGCAATTACAATCCCTTGCATTCTTTCGAAATGGCATCTTTTCATCGATAGCTCTACAAAAAGCTTAAAAGCTGTCCGTCTTCACAATGGAAATAAATGTCCATCGCTTCCCCTGGCTCATTCTGTAATGTTAAAGATAATTACGAAAGTTTTAAAATGATGCTTCATGCTTTGAAGTATGATGACTAAGCCTGGCCATTGATAGTGATTTCAAGATGGTTGGTTTTCTGGCAGGAATTCAAGGCGGATAAACTAAATATCCATGCTAGCCGTGCTTATGAGTTAGTAGATCAGATGCAATTCACTACCAGCAGCATTCATGGCCTGATCAGACCGAGTTCCAGATAGGAAAATATAATGTCAAGTGCAAACCGATTGTGGAGCCCAATCGTATTTTGTTGTATATAAAATTAGGCCTCATGGAGCAATTTGTAAAGACTCTTTATCTAAATTTTTATAAGCTAAAATTAAAACTGGTATTTTCGTTGGTCCATAAATAAAGAAAATAATGACCAGTAAAGAATTTCCACAATTACTCAACACCCCTGAAAAACAAGCGTGGTCCAGCCTTAAAGCAGTGATCCATGGCTTTCTCAGAAATAAAAAAAGCTGAGAATTACCAAGAGCTTATTTCCACTGTGCTTGATAACTCATGGGTTGCAGAACGTCCCTTAAACGTTACATGCTCACGTGGACCAGTTTAAAGAAAACTTGCGCACATGTTTAGAAGAGCAAGGGGAATGTTTTCATCAAGATGTGATGGACTTTTAACAACGTTATCAACGACAATATAATGAGAACCTGATGGGTGATTATTTTATTTTTATATTTTGTTATGTGATTGTTTTATTTTGTTATGTGATTGTTTTATTTTGTTATGTGATTGTTTTATTTTGTTATGTGATTGTTTTATTCTTATATTTAAATATAATAATTTGTTTTATTTTTATACGCAATTGAATTTATAAAAATTTGAAATTTCATTCTGGTATTTCCAGAAGCAAACTTTTTTAGGTAAAACTAGTTTTTCTTTCATTAGTTAGACATTGGAAATCAAAATCAGACATACAGAAACCAGACTCAAAATTCATGCTGACTTGTTTAATTCATGTATAAATACTTTATGAATTCAAATTTAGCTCGTAATGATAAATGATAATGATAGATGCATGTGTATAGATGCATGTATGCATTGCATTCTTGGAAGATGTACTAAAAGAATAAACATATAAAAGTGGTTTAAAGTGAGTTAAAATGATTTACTTGAATAATTAGGTAACCCTTCCGTTATTTATTTTAAAGGTTTATAAACTAATCTCTGAATGGAATTTAGAAAATGAATGTGAATGTAAAAAATTAGACCCGTGTCAATCGCGATTGATCGAATTACTGTGATACGATCGCGACCTGCCTGTGTGTGATTGGATCGCTCTGACAAAAATAATTCGATCGCTTAGCACCTGCGACTCGCAACACGACTTGCAGCTAGCGGCTCGCCGAAACCCGATCGCAAGTGATCGATGTGATGACCCAGCACCCGTGACCCAATCTCTATGCACTCTATCTATGATCAATCAAATAACCCGTGGCTCGCGAACTATATTTATGTCATAAGTTATCGACGTTTGAATTTTGAATAGACTATCGATTTCACATGTGATGTAATAATAAATAGATAAAGTCAACAATCTTTTTCTATAGATATAACGACACGTAGTTAGTTTTGGTGACAGTGTTTTTAAATTTATTTTGAATTATATTTTACATAGTTTTGGTGGCGGTATTTATTCTATTAAATTTATTTAAACATTTTAAATAGAATTATGTATATGGCTTATTGAGGACTGAGGGTTAGTTAAATTGTTTCGATTTTATTAATTTTGTAAATAATTTTGTTGACTTTTTTATTTTATTCTGAATTTAATTTTTTTTTGCATGTGTTTGGTGACGGTAATTATTTTATTGAATTGGTTAATTTATATAAACAATTTAAATTTTATTTTATTTTTTATTGAAGGTCGTCCACTTATGCTTGTTTTATTGAAATATGAGGAATTTTGTTGGTGAAAAAATCATCGCGTGTCCTTTACGTGGTTTTTAATTGCAGCCCACTTTGATAAAATCACTACTTGTTTCGATCGATGTTGCTAGACCTTTATAGTCTGATACTAATGTAGCAAACATACCGCATGACTTATATAGTCATGATCGCGACCCGATTAGCTAGTGGGTCACGATCGACCTGGGTCGTCCATAATTATTGATCAACACAACTCTAATTTTAATTTAAACATTGTACTTTTAAAAAATATAATTAAATTTGAGAACTACAAGTCGTAATATTTTTTTATTTATCTATAAAAATATCTTTGGGGAGAAAATTCAACAGTTAAATATATATATAATATTACAGAATGCGATATCATTTAAAATAATACTCACCTGGGGAAAATATTTCTTGATAAATTCTCTTTTCTCTGCCGAGCCAACTGTCGTGAAGACAGTGCAATCCATGTGCAAAGCGATTGTTATTGCAGCAATGCCTACTCCACCAGCTCCTGCGTGGACCAATATACTTTCCCCACGACGAAGGTTTCCCTTTATTAGTAATCCATAATATACCTAAAAATAAATATTCACCGTAATGTTCACGGTCATTCCCCATTTTTATAAAAAATATAATACTTTAAGGAATTAACCTACAGTTCCAAATTAATATGAAATGAGCAGTAGAAATCATCTAAAATGTTCTTACTCATATTTTATCAATCTTTTTTGTTTAAAAATACATGAAAACTTATTCACATGCTGTATATGAATAAGCACAACTGGTTTCTTTCTAAAACATTTTTATCTCTACTTTGTTTATTATTTAGTACTAGTAATATTGTTTGAGTGGAAACAAGATTTTGACAATCATGCCTACCTTTCAAGAAAACATTCAATCTTTAAAATTTTGTGATATGCATGTATCTACAACTTCGTAAGAAAGTTGTTCTACAATTAAATTAGCGTAAAGGGAAAGTTCCAGCGTGTATCATTAAATCGTTATTATAATTTGATACTAATTCTAATTATAATTTGAAATACTGACAAAATGTAATTTTCTATTTAATTAAAATTGTTAAATACTTTAAACAAAATCAAATGATATTGCGTAATTATCATTGAAGCAAAATTTGTATGATCAAGTGTCACCATAATGATGGTCATTGTAAGCATTACACAACTAAAAGCATTGGAGTTACAATGGAAAATGATTTTGAACACATATGGCTTGTCAGGTCAATAATTTATGAATTTACCTTCAACTGCTGCATGAAATAATAATATTCAAAGCTGATAAGAAAAAAAAGGAAACTACCTCTAAAAGTATGCGTAATTTCCATTTCAAATCTTCCAGTAATAAAGCTGAAAATGTTATGTTGTCAACAGGTAGAATAATATAGTCATATCCAAAAAGGACTCTTAAACCAGGTCTCTAAGCAAGCCATAATATTTTGACTGAACAACCAGAACTACTCCTATGCACATAAGCAAATAGAAGAAAATTTTAGGACGGCAAGGAAATTTCGATTGATAATATTACATTACAAAATTGTACTGAATTCGAAGTATGCCCTCAGATAAGTTACTCAAATTGGTTGATTTCTCTAGGAGAACTTAAGAATAAATTTTAATTATGTACATTAAACTTGCTTAAAACCAAAAATATATCTGTGAATGATTTAACGGAGCACAATTTTAGGAGTATTCAATTTCTCTAAAATGATGTCTAGGGATCAGTTTAAAGGTAATGAAATTTCGAAATAAATGTCTACTTTAACAAAACCAGACAAATTTGCATAGCTTTCATAAGACTTTTGACAATTGCATAAATAGCTACAAACCACAAGAAAAACTAATGCTGGTACCTTAAACAAAGGACGGCTATCCATAAGAAACTTTAGGTTTTCAACCAACTTTAGACATATTAGAATACAATTTGAGATAGATACAATTTGCCCTTAGAATACAATTTGACCTTATTTAGAAGATCTGGAGTTGAATTTAGATGAAATGAAATTTCTGAAAATTGGAAATATTTTTTACGTAATACCCTTTCACAGTTCATAAAGAGAAACAAGAACATTTGTTACTTGGCATTACCAGCATTTCTCTGAACATAATACTTTGTTTAGATAGACGCTGGTGATACCAAGAAGAAATTTATGGTCTTAATGTTTTACAAATCTACTAAATTTGATGCTGATCAAATGGCAAGGTTCACAGTGTCAAAGCAGCATCTGGAAGATTGTCGATATAAGTTTTTGTATTATGTTAAATATAACCAGAATGATTGCACAGATTTTGTAATAAAAAATGAAAAGAAACATATGAATAGACGGAACTTCATTTAGCACTTTCCCTTAAACTAAATAACATCTTAGAAAAACCACTCTCGGGACGTTATTTTAAATTTCAAATATGTCACGATCCCTAGGTACTTACTCGAGAAAGAGGTACATCATTTCTACCTACCTGACTGTGAAAATCCTCTATGTTTGCAATTACTGAGAACAAATTTTTTTTTTGAGAAAAAATTCTTTTTTTTTTTGAAAAAATTTAACTGAGAAAAAATTCTTACTGTTATGTGTACAACCATTGTTTTTTTCCCCAAATTGGAGTCTTTATTGTAAAAAACTTGCTATACATTTATTATTTAAAAGTATTGTTCATCGCTGGTCACTACTTTCTCCTGTCTTTCGAACAGCATTAAAAATGACTAGTTTTTTGATATGGGCCTCAAGAAAACTGGGTATCTTTTGTAAGGATCCACAAATCAATCCAATCTTTTACTTATCTTAATACTGGAGGTCCTGGTCAACCAAACCGTGTGCCATTGATTGTAAGAAGTGATGGTCAGAAGGAGCATGGTCTGGAGAATACGGCAGGTGGGGTAGGACTTTCCATTTTGAAGTATCCAAATATATCTAGACCTCTGGGGCAACATGGGGTGGAACATTGTCATGTTGTAAAATCGCTTTATCGTGTCTCTTGTCGTATTGTAGCCGTTTATCTTTCAATGCTCGGCTCAAACACATCAATCACATTCGATACCAATCACCCGTGATTGTTTCACTCAGTTTTAACAAATCATAATACACTATGCCGGGCTGGTCCCACTAAATACAGAGCATGAGCTGTCTTTGCCTTTCAGGCAGCTGTTCACAAGCAAATGTCGTTCCCCGTCTCTCGTTGTCAAATCGTACAGTACCCAATTTCCTTGCTTCTGAATCATTCCCATGGTTTGGAGGCATTATAAAATAGCTTATCGAGTCACTTCCAATGATTGTGCCAATTCTTTTTGATTATAACATGAGTCTTCATCAAGTAATGGCTCCAATTCTGCATCTTCGAAAACCTTCTCTCGTCCATTATTATAGTGGCCTTCGACACCGAAATTACCAATCTTGAAGCATTGAAACCACTCACACAACATTCTTCTACTTATAGCAGCCTCACCATAAGTATTTGAAAGTATTTGAAGAGACTCAGCTGCAGATTTCTTCATTTTGAATTTGAAAATTAAAACTTCCCACAAATGAACAGAATTTGGCTGACATTTTAAATCGAGAAAAACTTTATGATGCAGACACAAATCGTTCAATATATCAATGAGGTTATGTTGACAGATGCCCAAGTTTATTGTATGAAATCTAGGATCTATTCATTTCGATCACCATTTACCGCTAAAGCCAACTACAGGAAAACGATAGAAGCAAAGTTGTAGATCTAATATAAATAGTTTTTTTCATAAATAATACAAATACTTCTTTAAAGGCAGTCAGTTGAATCAGTTTAAATAAGTCAGTGCTTGCATATATGTGTGCGAACGTGCGTGCATATAACTCTATCTAATATTATTTACTTACTGTAATATACACTACAGGAATTGTAGCCGCTTGTTCCAATGTCCATTTATCAGGAACAGACCATAGGAACACAGGATCTATTACAATTGATGTTGCAATTCCTCTGCTCGATACTATGCCCATTATTCTCTTTGAGTCCTCAGTTATTCCTGAATATTCTATTCCAAAATAGTCACCCTGGAATTTAAAACAAATACATTTCTTGTAGGCAATTCAAAAGTGATTCTGAAATAAATATAAGTAAACAGTAAGTTAAAACACATTTAATAAATTAAGTTACAATATACCTCATCAATTAAATATTTACGTGGTTTCATAGATATTTTTCCTTTTGCTGACAAGATATCCTTAAAATTGAGAGCTGAGTAATAAACGAAACAGATGTCTGTATTTGGAACGTTAGCTTTTATTGGACTTTCTATCCATCGTAAACTTGACAAATCACCTCTTGTCAAAGTATTGACATATGCATGCTCCAACTGAAATAAATGTACATTTTCATATTATATTGATAATTTGAAATCATAAATTGTATCAAATTTTAATATTTTAATACATTATTTGCTATAATCTGAAAAATTGTTTTGATAGTATATAATAAATTTGTTCTGTAATGAAAAGTATAATGTTAACTTGGCTGCATTGCTTTCCTTGGACATTATACAGTTAATAATAAAACAATACTCAAATCATTACATGCTGTTAATTAATTTTTACTCCCTATATACATGAATAAAATTTATGCAATTTAATACAGCAATTACTTTATCATAAATTATCATTATTAACAAGTATTAATTCTCATTTTATGTAAAAAAATACGAGAAGTGAATAAAAAAATTAGTAAATAAAATTGCATTGTTATATGACTTGATAGTATAAAAATAAAAAAATGAGAAAAAATAAAAATTTAGTTATATATGAGGCTGAAAATATGATTTATCGAATTTAATTTACTAAAGTTGAATGATAATTATGTCCTTAAACTGTATGTTTATTTGTTTCCTTAATAGACCACCATATGGAAATTATAATTTGACTTGAACTGTTGAAGATGAGCAAATAGGAAAAATAATTGCTTTTATAATATAGTAAAAACTAAATAGCAAATAAAACAGAAAAAAATACAAAAACTCATTTTAAATATCACACTAACAGTCGTGAACTACTAAGTGAATCCATAAACACATTCCTAAAGCAGACAATAGAGAAAAATTAATTTTTGAAACTGGAAACATCTCGCAATACCACATTGATAAATAAATCTGTGCAAAAATTCAATTAGAACTGTAGGATGGTCGTGTGTGTTTTACGAGGGGAAGAACAAACTATGACTTCAATTTGTCACATAATGGCCAGGAACATAAAGTGCCAGCAAATCCAAGACCGAGAGTTTATTTCCAAAAGCAATTCGTATCAGATTTGATGGGAATCATTTCCAACTGTGCCCTTTATAAAACCTAAAGAAAACAAATAAGGGTAGTACATTACTGCATTAGTTTCAAAATACTATGGATCATATTAAACACAGTCACAATACACTCAATGCTGTGTAAATCATAGGAATGTCACATGATAAATCTCCTCACCTATAAGATCTTCCTATGAGTTGACAAAATGTGACTTTAAATATAATCATATAAAATTTCCACCCTCTTTAAGCGTAGTTGATTTAATTCATTATTGTGTACAGTGGGAATACATAATCATGTGCCGATGCTCATAATAAAGTGTAACTTATTAGAGACTATTGAAATACTGAATTGATATAATCTTACATTCACTGTGGTTGTCAACTTGACCTTAATCAAATCTTGACTAACTCCACATTGAGTAATATAATGTCTTAATTTGAAATTTACAAACTGTATGCATTGTTTTCAAGTTTGAAAGTAAATGGCGAAATACTTTCCTATAACGTTAGACAAGCCAGTCTCCACTAATTTTACTAGAAGAATATTGCTGCTGACTCGCTCAAGTACTTTCTTATTACCAAAATAGGCCATATCACTCTGCCATCCACCATCTATTTCGCTAGCTACATAATCCACAAAATTAATCAGATTATGAAAATCCTACTTGATACAGACAATTGTACGATTCTCTGGCTGCAATTTGAAAAATGACGAATTTATATACACTTCGAATGGAGGATGATATGGATCCGGATACGTATGATATGACTTCTGGCACTGGCACATTTCTTGCCTAAGCCGGCATCAACGTATGAGCAAAGTCCCAAAGTTTTCTCCCTTCACTATTAATTTCCATTTCTACATTTTTTCCTCTTTATCCCCCTCCTACTCTTGAATATTACATATAGAATAGGAAGTAATTAAATTAGTTCACGACCGAATGCGAAACATTAAACAAATTGAAATCTCCAAGCATCAGTCCATCTTTAGTATGATCAAAGAGGTTAAAAGGAAAACCAATTTCATAATGTTAAGCAATATTCACATTATTGGAATAACTTTTAAATTCTGAAACTGAATTTAAATCTTGTCATAATCAATTGATACGAAGTATGTGCATATGTATAGAGGTACTCTGAAATTGCAATTCTTGTCCGATTTCCACATTTTAGTGCACTTTTAGAAATATTTTTGAAGTCTTTTCCATAAAGGTATTATTTCAAACACAATATATTCGATTTCAAAAAGCATGCTGAAGTGTATAGAGTACCAATGGTAAAGGTCTGTGTAACCTTTCAAATATAGTACAGGAATGTTGCTGATTGTATCACCAAATAATTTATCCATCTAAATTAGATGATACATTTTCACAGTTGAACAAAAAAGGACAACGAAAATGTGATATCTTGTGAACAATGTGATATCTTGTGAACAAAGAAAAGTTCAAAATAACTGGAAGAAATACTCATCCAATTACAGAAAAAAACAAGCTGTGAATACGCCAATAATTATATCAAACAAAATATGCCACTCTTATCTAATAAAAAATAAACTATTCTATTTCTGAGGAAAGTAGAACCGTGGAGCTCCTGAAAAATTATGTAACTTTTGAGAACAAAAATCCTGACTTCAGAAAAGTTGAAGCTGTATTATATATTCAGAAATAAAATATTTTTATATTTGCAGAGGTAGAAAACCCTTTCCTGCCAAAAGAAAAAGTAATAAACCTGAAACAAAAGATTGTAAAAACGAAGAATGCATTCTCACCTAAAAGTAATGTATCGGATAGCAGAAAATAAAATAGAACTAATAAAAAAAGAATTCTTTGACAAAGTGGTATAGACATAAACTGCATAACAATATTGTAAAATTAAACTCATAACTGATTGATGTAATTGCAGAAAAATATGGTGTTTCGGTAACAGGCCAGTGACACAAAAATTTAGGCTACAATAAATCTATCCTCTTTTCCACTTCAAAAGAGAATATCTGTAAATAAATACCAATTTAACAGTTAATATATGATTGGCACAAAAGTAAATTCAATGAGTTGATGTACTATCAGTAAATTAACTTAACAAACTGTCAGGATATATAATGTTATAAATATTAGTATTACACCATTACATATACTATTATGAATTGTGAAATTTAGATAGTAGAAATGGACAACCTTTGTTTTTGATCATGTAAAACTCAGAGGTGTAAAACATTTTGGGAAAACAGTCATAATTTTAAAGTCATCGTAAAATGTTAAGACAATGAGTGCAACTTATGCATTATTTATTTTGTAACATGTTAGAGTGAGATAACTACAAATTAGATACAAGGATGATTGTTATGCCTCAGAGTGCATAACAATCATCCTTTTATTTGACAATTGTGTACATGTTGACATGAAAGTTTTGATCTTACTTTGAAAAATTTAGAAGTTCTTGGCTTTAGTAACTATTAGTCAGAGTCAAACACTTTGTCGTGATAGCTACTCTAAAAATATTTAACCCCTCTAATGCTTGGGCTAAAATTAGCGTCTGTATGCAGAATGCCCTGGTCTAGATTTTGCATATATTTTGAACCCGATAATTAATTGGAAAAATAATATATAATAATGGAATTATTTATAAATATAAAAAAGTTATTAATGCTTTTGAGAAGTGAGGCTATAATATTTTAATGTTATGTCAATTATTTAAAAAAGAGTATTTGCAAGTGCAATAAAGGCCAGTTATAGATAGATTATCTTATGTTGCGAAGGACTATTCATTTGTCACTTAATATTAAGAATTTTAATTTGATTTTTTGCACTTTATTGTCTATCTCATAACTAAATATAATTCAAAAATTCAATTACTTTCTAACCATACATGTTTAATTACCCTTTGTTGTAAAACTTCCTTTCACTCACCTTGTCCAAAATTGTTTGATGTAAAATATTTGGGATTTTGTGTTACTCCTAAAACTTTGCATGCTCGACAATAGACTGAGAATGGCTGCACAAAAAGAACAACAAGTGGCAAAGTTGTAAGTATGTCTTTATTTCGTCACTTTGCCCAGTGTGTTATTAATGCAGTGGGAGCGCACTTGATTATGTATGGAACACAACCGAAGTATAAATTTGAATCTCAAGGCTTGCTTGATTTTTTTTCTTTGAGTTTTATTTTAAGGAGTATTATATCTTTATTGAATTCAAATCAACGACATTTTATTACATATCTGTTAAAAATTTATTTAATTTTACAACAGTATTTAAATATGGTTTAATGTGCAAAAAATTGTACTGTCACAGTCTGTTAGAACCGCATTGCTAAAACTTTTTTTATGTTATTTTTTACGAAGATATTATTTTTATTTATTAATAGAATTGAAATAAAACTCTCTCTATCCCTCGCTTGGGATACGTGAAGTTTATAATGAAAATGTATATTTTCTTTTCAGATAAATCTATTAATTTATTTTCAAAATTTGAGTCAAAAATTTCGAGAGATACCCTAATTTTATGGATTCAATATATAAAAATATATATAAAACTGTATAACTCACCGGTAATAGTTTAGAGTCAATATCATATAAAAATGGAAAATGTCTGTAAGATCCCCATTGACTTTTGTGATAAACATTAATCAACAAATCCTTTTCAATTTGTTGCTTGTAGACATTTGCCTTGACGTTAAACGGTTCCATATTTTCATCTCTTACGAAAAAAAGACGAATATGCTGACCACCTGACTCCTTCCGTAAGCAATTTATTAACCCCATTGCACCAAAAGTTCTCTCACTCTGTGATACAATGTAAATTCTTCTGCCAGCATTCTCATTGTTCATTAAAACTTGTTTTAAATTTTCTACCCAGTCGAAGTCTTTTTCTGTTACAGTAACTATATTGTAATATTGAGATAATGTAGGTGTTTTACGTAACAATAGATAAGAATGATCTTCTGTTTTAATAACAGATATAATTTTTACCCCTAAATTTTTTAAATCCTTAAAATAATAATTGTTTGAAACAATATCTGTATTTTCCTCTAAAAGAATAAATCCTCGTGGAACTAAAGATTTTAACATGTTGGGTAAACTATCTAACTCATTGTTTTGAAGAACGTTACTGGCCAATACTAAGTGACACTCATTTTCCACTGGGCCTGATCGAATGTTATTTGAAGTTATTACCAGAGAAGAATCCGTAAACATGTCTGCATAGAGGGGAGCTAATGCTGCAGCCGCTAAGGAAATTTGAAGTTGCACATTTGGTTCTACTTGCAATATATCTCTTACTTTTGGGAAAAGCAAATTTGTTACTTCTGAACTTAATGCTACTTCTACTAATTTTAAATCCCATACACCAACATTTTCCAAGGCAATATGTACACAAGCTCTTAAAGCTTCCTCTTTAGATGGCAGCTTTGCCCCTTCATATGGAACAAAAATGTATCTTGCAATTATTGGACACTGGGATTGAATTTTCCTCAATGCAGGACTCGTCTCCAATCCTCGGAACTCCACACCTCCACACTGGATAACATTAACATCACTATCAAACTGAGCAGGTATATGCTTTTCACCCGACAATGAGTTCACTAATTCTAAATGCTTTTTAGGATCAATAGTTAATTTTTGCAACCGGACAGGCACATACAATTTTCTAGAACTTTCGTACATTACACACGGATGCAACATGTTGTCAAGAAATGTAATCCAGTTGTTTTGCCATGCAATTACAGCTCTGGAACCTTTTTCACCACAGCTGATAACTCCCCTAAAAATGCCACTATATTCATACCCTCGAAGCCTGAAATAATAACATTTCAAATTAACATTTGTCTTCTTTTTCCAAATAAAACAAATATTTCACATAATAATGAAATGATATCCTCCATAAAAAAGTGGAGAACTTATATTCAATAGTGCAAATATTTATCCGTAATAGTGAATATTTTCATAAGAATACATGATAATCTTTACTTTATGCACATTCATTAACCAGCTTATTAAATCTAAAAAGGTGTTTTATTAAAATTTCTGTAAATAATATGTTTTGTGAATAATCCATGATGATTCCGCTTATTATTTTGATAAATGAAATATATTTTAATTTTTTATTTCTTTGGCATTGCTCCTTCACAGCATGTCTTGCCTAATATTTATTTCTATCTCATATAATGCATAATTGACAAAGAGGCAAACTCACTTCCCCAATAGCAATTTGAGCATTGCACTCTTTAAATAAGAAGAAGAGTTCACACTGTTACCAACATACGGATTAGGTGTTGTTAATAAAACTACGACAGTGATTTACTTCTCGCTCTACCCTGGCTTAAACATTATTTATTCTAACCATTTTGAATATATTCTCATCTAAATTAAGAGTTTAATAACTAGATTGTAAAGAACTTCTTGAAGTTGTGAAAAAAGAATTTCTGAATAGTG
The DNA here is from genome assembly GCA_039881145.1 of Druceiella hillmani. Lineage (NCBI taxonomy): Eukaryota > Metazoa > Arthropoda > Insecta > Lepidoptera > Hepialidae > Druceiella > Druceiella hillmani. The sequence continues at coordinate 21,430,330 of JAYKKI010000015.1, read as the reverse complement.
TACTCAACAAGAATCGAAACACTTATGTGTTTCGTTGTTCACTATTTTTTGGTAAACTATCGTTATGTTGGCGAACACTTTCGAGAACTAAATCCTCCTCTCTACCATTCCCATTTACAGCAGTACTTTGTATTAGAGTAAATATTTGTCAACAATATTTAAAATTATTTTTTCATTTCCTCTATCACGATGTCCACTAGTAACAACTTTATGAATAAAAAACTAAACAAATATTTGGTTTTCAGGCCAAATGTTATCAAATTTTATTGAAAATAAGATATATTTATTAATTAGGTGCTAAGTTTGTTTCTTCACTATAAAATTGAAAAGAGGACAAATAATAAAGATTCTGCCAATTCTACCATATGTTACGTCTTGACTGTGAACAAAAAGACTAGAATAGTAACTGGATTGGAGAAACATGCGAAGAATTCTACTTTTTGCTAAAAGGAGATACATTTACGATTTGGAGATTGTCTATAATCATTGGCAGGATAGTATCTTAGAGAAAAAGATAGTATCATTTTAACTAATCTGCCTGGACAGTTGTCATTCTAATTACTGTGTATCACAATTCCTAAGCAAAATGTATCCCTTGAGAATTTGCAGTGTTAGTCTTGGAGTGATTTCAAGTCACAAAACATAAAGCATATTTTCTTTGAGTGCTGTGAGCAATGTGCCTTCAAACATTTATATGGGATGAGTGGTACTGACAAAACTTGGTTGGTTATAGTCATAATTATAATGCTATGCATGTTCTTAACTATGCTTCAAAACACTTATCTGAATTAAGTGACTTTCACAATGGTAAAACCGAATAGGTTCATTTTTTTCGTCAACAAAAATTACAAGTAGTGAGGCCAGGCCATAGTGACAAGCATAGTATATATGTAATTGCTTAGCAATTACACAAGCACGGAGTACTTTCAACAGGATTGTAAGGGTAAAATAACATCAGGACAATGGGGCTCCCGGGTACACAACATTTTGCTTCTAGTGTACAGGCAGAATAAAAAAGGTTCAAGCAAAAATCCTTCGTACAAGTGGAAGTGACACCTGTTACCACATAAAATACAACAATGCATTTTTGCATCAATTTGGTGACTAGCAACTTTGTGTCTTGATTTCTACTCATAACTGACCGATTAAGACAGTACGTTTATTCATTTTCATCACTACCAAGAGCAGTATCAGTAATGCTGTGTTGAACACATGTTAGTTTTTACATATCCTGCTATTTTTGTCTAACTTCCCTTATATTTATCCTGATGATGTTACAATATGACCATGACCAAAATATCTATGAAAACGATTGCATCTAAATTAAAGCATCCAATAAAAAACTGTTTGCAAACAAATAAATAAGAGCATATTTCTTTTCCTTATGTTAAAGAAATGAGTAAAATAACCAATTTAGTTCATTATTTATTTGATTTCTTATTAATATATAAAAGACTGAACAAATAAAACTATATTATTTACTGATGGTATCTTCTCACTTCTAATTGAATAACTTACCTCAGTTCCTTATAAAGATCATTTGCATTTAAAGTCAAACTTTCATCAGGCTTATTTAATTTTAATATCTCTTTTTCAGGTTCTTCACACATGTGGATAGTACCAGTTATAGCTACAGTGTTACTCACAATCACATTGAAGCACCCCGTTGCTTGTACTATGCTCACAGTAAATTTTATTTTGCCTTGCTTTGGAAATACTGTCGCATTCATCAGATCCACATCTTCGAAAATAACTGGTATCATACAGATATTCTTCTTCTTTAACTTGGCTAGTAAACGCCAAACCAATACCTAGGAAATAAACAATTTCAAATAAATAAAAATTTTTTTCAAAACAAGAAATTAAACATAATTGACATCAGTGGGCAGATTATTAAATATATTTTATTTATATTTTTAAATTAAACATATTTTAAAACCTACCAGGTAACCAGTGGCCGGGAATAACACTCTGCCATCTACGGTATGCCCTATTAGAAAACTATCCTCAGGGTTACTAAGATCAAATACATAGTCATGAACAGCAACTGAAGAAACTGAAACACATAAAACCAATATCTCTGAACTTAAAAGTAGTAGAGAATTTTTTAACATTACATGTAAAAATATGACTACCGATGTTAAGATTATATTCAATTATCAAAATGTACTTGTGTAAAAACATGTAATTTTTTTCTGAAATTTTCATGTCCAGTAAGATATTATTTAGATAGATTACACAGTATAAATATAATAAATAAAATTTGGATAATAAAAGAGAAACGTTTATCATTAACACCATAATCGAATAAAATTTGCAGAAAGGGAAAAAAGTTATTTAAGAAGCAGTGTTATTTCCTCTTTAAGGAACCACTAATTTAGCACTTATTGATGATGTGGTCCATTCATTGTAAACTCGCTTAAATCATTAACATCTGAAGGTCTAGGTTCCTAGGTTCTAAGTAATCAAATTTTTTTTAGGTCATAGAGTATGTTGTACATGAAAATGATAAATTTTAAATAAGAAAAACTGGTTAGAAATTCCTGCTTTGGAAGAAATTCTAGAAAAAAATTAAGTTCGTTTAATTTAGAACAACTTGTAACACGGAAATCGGTTACGATTTATGAATATGTAAATATATATATATATATATATATATATATATATATATATATATATATATATATATGTATTTATATATGTGCATGCTAAGTCTTTATTCTCTACTTCAATCTGGCTAATCATTGGGTTTGTCTTATTTTGACTATTTTCATTTTTGATGCCCTGTATTGAAATAGCTCTTGCATAATTTAAATTTTAATCATAAATGTAAAAACCATTCAAAAAATCTGATCTCACAAACATAACGTTGAAATTCCTAAATATAGATAGTTAATCATTTGTCTAATGCAAAAGCCTGAGCAATTAACCTGTTTGGATGTAGCTTTACATAAATTACATAGTTTGACATAGTCTCCATATTTCCATCTATCATCGTTAATACTAAGTTAGAATCTATAGAATAAGTTTTTCACCAACCTGCACTTCAAATGCAGTCAAATTAATTATTTCATTAGTCAGATATTCAGACTCTTGCTTTAGAACTTGTATTGATTCTGAAATCAATTTTAGTTGAATCGGTCTACAAAAGTGAGGAAAAAAGACAATGAATTTTGCCACAACAAAGCATAATGTCCATCTGGATTTTCAGATATTAATGTAACTGGGAAAAAGGATATTACAAAAATGTTGGAATCTATAGCAGTTGGATCCTTGAAGCGTTATTTCTTTTCTGCCTGGATTGAACTACTATTGAAGCCTCGTTTGCATTAAAAAGCTGTTGCGTAAATATACAGATTATAGAAATTATAGTACAGATTATAGAAACCAGATTATAGAAACTTGTGCCCTAACCAAAGTTATACTGTGGGCTTTTAGTTGATTTCAGAATTGTATTTGAGGATCTAATAACGAATTTGTTAAAAAAAATTTTGGAAAATGGGAAAATGATTTTGCTTTATACTCTAGAGATTGTTCTAGGCTGGGCCATATAGTATTCATTGTAGGGCACTCATGATTGTGTGGATGTTCAATTGTGGTGAATTAATGCACAAATCTTAATTTTAATAAACTTTTTAGTTATCAAAATAAGATATTTGTATGTCTAACTAGACTTTTAGTAAAACTTTTAAACAAAAAATGAATCCCTCAGCACAGTAATCAAACATACAAAACGAAATAAAATAATCAAAATTAAGTTAAAATTTAAGTTCCATTGATAATTACATGAAAATTAGGTACCTTATTTTAACGCAGTATTATTGATAATTACTTTTCGTTAAGGAAGACATAATAGCAATGCTTATCCCTAATATTATAATAAACATTGCACTTCGTACACCTCACTTTTAATCGGCTAATACAGTTTTTTTTAAGGCAGCATCGAGGTGCTTAAAATATATCACACATCAGCCAATGGCTATATCCATATAGTCGCTCATCAATAGATGGTATGAAATTCAGCTTTTAATATGATATTGAAGCCATTGCAGCCAAATCATCATTGGGGTAACAATACAGGCCCCTCAGTATTCGTACTGTGAATTGATTACAGCCATATCAAACAAATGCATGAAACCGTTGACTGGCCACTTGCGCGTTTTGTGTTACAGTGATACGTTGCCATCATCTGGTCACACACATCAATCCCATATTTTCATTGGTTTTACTTTATTTTATCCCATTATCAGCATTAGCCACAGGTTGAGCATCAGTAGAATTTGATGTTTGAAAATTTAAATTTGAGTTTTTCATTTAACTACGCAAAGACTTTTTGTTTTGTTGACAATTTCCCAATAGTTATTTCCTTTCATTTTGGAATACTCAGTAAAAATATATCCCTTAAATCTATTCTTCATTAGTGTCCCTCTACCTTCTGTTTCTTTAATACATATAGTTATTATCCTAACAAAGAAAGAGTCATGAAATATAGATTGAAGAATACCAAATTTCCTTTAGGCATAGTTCTTATCAGTCTTAATACGACTGAGAGAGCTTTGAGGAGAGACTCGAAAGATTTTTGGGGGAAAAAGTAGCGTCATCTTGATGAGTTTCAAAATCGAAAACTAGACCCTTTGATGTTGCAAAAATTAAGTTTTTCAATCCTACCGGTCTTGCTTTTCCAGGGGCATACAGTTTGATAGTTCCATCAATTCATGTACTGATTATTGATGAAATACAGTTATTTGAAATGAATGCTGAAACTAAACAGATGGCTTTCTGTACTGACAAATCAAAAATATACTTTTATCAAGTTGAAGTAAAATTCGAAATATATTCATTTAATTAATAGGGAAGAAACAAAATTGAATTATTTGATCTATAAGCTAAACAGTAACATAACAAAATATAACACAATAAAATATTCTCATTTTAAATCAAAGCTTGAGCAAACAATAATTGGTATTTATCTTGGTTATTTGAAACCAGTCTAGTTAGAATATTAACCTTAAAATATTAAAAATATACTAGTTGTGAATGATGAAAATGTTGAGAAATTAGTCGAAGTGGTTGTTAAAGTATATAATATAAATCCAAAATCTCACATTTTTGGTGTCAAAGTTTTGACACAAAAAATCTAAAAAAATTAAAGCTGACAATTGAATAGCTAACCACAAGATACAATTCCAGAACAAAATATCGAAACCCTAGGTCTAGTCGGAAGTACAACAAAGTAGCAACTCCTCAAAACAAAGTTTTGATCAAGAAGAAAATTTTGCTATTTCATTACCAGTATGATTCAACCGTATACTTGGATAAAATTAGAAACTTCTTCTGCTGGAGAAATGGTGTGGATTCTGCTGCCAGAGATTTTAAGAATTGCCATAAGCACTGATGATTTGTTTCAGATTGAAAAACGGGTTTGAATTTTTTGATAGACAATGATGCGGATGTCAGTTTAATTCCTCCAGTTACCAGTGATAAACAAAATAATAATCGCAAACTATTTTATACTAGTGACTAAAATTCCAACTCTTGATTTGGGTCTATGTCAAGTTTCTCAATATGCTTTTATTATTACCGAAATGAATAAAGGCATTTTAGGTGCAGATTTCCTTAACCAACTCAACAGAGTACTTCTTTGAAAATTTTTTAAATATTTTTGGAAATATTTCGATAAACCTATAATTGTGATATTTTCCAAAAAAACATGTTTTAAACTGAAAAACTTTTCACCAAAATGATTAGTCACATCATATGTAAATTCCATGATGTCACAATGATCTACACAAATTATTTTACTGAAAGTTTCTATCTGTTTCAAACACTTAATATTTACTCATTTATTCAGTGTCATTCTGTTTTTCAGATAAATATTATCTAGGGAATTCAATTTATAAAATAGCACTATCTTGATCACACAATTGCTCGAAGTTGGTCATACGTAGTTATGTACATAGTTGCTTATTGTGGCCTATGCATTTCGATGTCGCATGTTTTGATTGGCAGAGTTAAACAATCTTAACATTAATATTAAATTAAGTTAAACATTGTTTGTTGCAGTTAAACATTCTTAATATTAATATTAAGTTATGTTAAACATTGTTATTCATAATAGGAAAACTTTGATATATATTAGTTACATATTCTCATATAATAACTGACAAAGATAAGAAGACTAATTAATAATTAAAAAAGTCAATGTACTGGGTACAGCTCCTTCTGTCTGCATTAAAAGAAATGAAAATTTAATTCCTTTTTTGAGGATATTCTCATCGCTACAGATATAGAAAAACACAAAAAACGCTTTTAATTAGTCTTCTCAAGTTTAGAGAAGTACAGTCTGAGAATACCCAATTTCTATAGTGAAAATTCGTTTGACCCAAATATTTTTGGTTTTTTTTTTATTTTGTTTAGTTTGACTGTTGATGAAATCATGCAAATTTTTCTACTATAAAATAATGCATATATTTTAATAAAAAAAAACAGTCATCTCAACGAAAATGCTGTTACATAAATATTTATTTTAGTAATTTTGTAAATAATAGTAATATTATTTCGAACAATGTTGTGGATCACAAATTACCATTACTAATTAACATTACTCCAAATTAGCCCTGTGTAGTCCTGAGAATAATGTGATTACACTCTAATAAGTAATTCGAAAGCATTTATCATAATTTTTCAACATTACCATTCACGTCGAAATCAGGATATTCCCATGCAATGCTATGATTCCACTTAATGCGCGGTGCCAGCATGGATGTTCCTCGGCTAACGGGGAAACTGATAGGCTCATACAGTTTACTCACCTGTGGTTGTGCACCCGCAATGTATAGTCTTAAATTATAAAATAAAATGGATATAAAATTTCCCTATACATAAAAATTTAAATTATTCAATCCACAACATATAAAAATTACACAACAAAGTTCATAAATAAATTGAAAAAAAACTAACTTGCCAATATTATTGAGAAAATATTTTACATTGTCTTCGTTGTCGCGTTTCATTAGAGATATGTTGGTAATTGTTTCTGGAAGAGATCTATGGACAATACCTTGTAGAAGTGCATGTGGTGCTATCTCTATGAGAATAGCATTTTCAGGAATGTGTTTTGTTGCATTATAAAAATTCACGTGTGAAATCAGATTGTTGATAAAATATTCAGCTGAACAAAGTTTTGCTGAAAAGCAAAAGAATTCATTTAATGTAATTTTACGATTTAAAAGGATTTGAATTTAATTTTAATATTTAAGCTATGTGTAAACTTTTAACAAGTTTGCTGCATAGCATTTCTTCTTACTAGACGACACATTATTGATTGCGAAAAACTCATTCTCCAATGGTGACCATGTGCTGGAAGAGTGGAGTGGGATGGCCCCTCCCGAGATAGACAGATGACCTGATAAAAGTTGTGGGAAGCGGTTGGCTTCGGGTAACACAATATAAATTATTGTGGGAATCTATGGGGAGGCCTGTGTTCAGCAGTGGATGATGATTATGAATAATATGGAAATATTGTAAAATGAAATCAATTCACAGTGCAATTATAATAATAATGTTAAAAATATCTTTAGGTGAAATTAATTTTCTTAATTGAATTTGAACATGTATCTTTTTTAATTAAACTTAGGGTGAATCATTGCAGATTTTGAACATAAAAATTATGAATATAAAAATTAAGTTATTAATGTTCATAAAAATTTACTTATTCTCAAAATTTAAGCATATCAAAACAATTTTGGGAGTGGTCTTCGCTAATCAAATAAATTTATGAACCCTCTGCCTTATGTTGTATGATTAAATTCAATAGATTTATGAAAAATTTGCGTAATTGGCAAAACTAAAATTTTTATGTGTATTAAAATCTTCAAAATTTAAAGTATCTAAATTTTAACTCTGTTTAATTCGGCTATTTTTGATTAATTCATAATGTTACATACCGCTTTCTTTATCCCAATTTTCTTCCGAAGTAGAGGTACTTATCCAAGTTGAGCTGCGAGGCTTGGGATTTGTAATTATATTTTTCATTTTTTTCAGTAAGACTGGGGCAACTGGCTCAATGTACTTGGAATGATAAGCTTTACCGCCCGTGTTTACAACTTTCACAAATATGTTTTCAGCCTTCAATTCTTCTACAAATTTCTTTACATTACTTCTTGGCCCTGAAATCTGAATAAATAATTGTATTAGTCTGCTGATGATTATTAGTAAATTATTATACTACTAAAAATAAATGTAAAAATTGCACTAAGCGACAGGTAAGACATATTATATTAAGAATTTGAAAGGACTTTATTTTTTTCATATTTCTTTTTATAAGAATACATTACATTATTATCATATAAAGTATTGACTTGAATTTTAATAATACAAATACTGAAATTTATGATAAACAAAAGTAGAAAGATCTTTTACTTTAAACTTTTACTTTGGCGCAGTGCTCCATGCATATGTATGTAGTTAGCGCTAAAAGTTCTTTGCACTGGCTATTTGTGATAATGGTAACAAAAATGTTGAAAATCAAACTCAAATGATGATTCATTGTGGTATTTCATTTGTTTTTACAAATTAGCTGCAATTTGACGATTGTGTGTATCGTGTTAAGATGAATTTAACATAAGAAAATTGTCATTCAATGATTTTCATGATTTTTGTTATGGTCTCAATCAACAGCAAAGTCACAATCGACTTTGATTGGCATTTTATGATTAAACCCCATCCCACACTATAGTTTACAATTAGTCTGACAAGTTGAAGCATTGTTATACTAATCTCAGTGATAATATGTGAGAGGGATAATCACTCCAGGGTAACAACTGAAGATTATATTAATGCTGTGCTGCTCATAATTGAGACGGACAAGAGCATAATCAATCAGCAGATTCAGGCAAGTTTAGGCCTTTTAACATGAGTCAAAGTCAAGTATAGAAAATTTAGGCATCAGGAAGCTTTGGTCTAAATGGATAACTCATATTTCATGGAAGCTCAAAAACAACATTGCATTAATCGTTTTCATGAAATTTTTATAAAATTAGAAGTCATTCAAATGATCATTGTATCATTGAAAATGATATATCTGCAACTGTTTGCCTACTGTTTTGGTACAAGTATCTTGGAAAGCATCACTCTCACAGTAGAATCCTTCTTCATCATGAAAACGCCTTTGCACACTCAGTTAAAAAAATTATAGAATATTTTATTACATTCGGCAAAAAAATTATGTGTATCAACTATACAGCCATGATTTCTTATCAATTCCCAAGAATAAAATATATACTGTGAGGAATACAATTCCCGGATTTTAAAGGAGCGGTGGCTGCCTTTAAATAAGCTGCTGATGAGACAAATAAGAAAGAGTGGGCTGACTGCTTCACTCAGTGGTTCCATGGAATAAAACAATGTATAGAATGCTAATGCGAAACAATGAATTAGTTACAAATTATTAGCTGGTTTCACTTCTGATATTCTAAAAGCTTTCGTTGTTGAAATGAAACACAGCCATGCTTGGTTTTCCTGTCTTCCTTGAGTGGACAGTCCTGCCATTTTTTCACAACTTTAACAATCTTCTCTTGTAGATGAGACAACGAACTTTCTGCCAAATGTGTATTCAGGCCTTTTTGAAATGTTTCTAAAAATGTAAACATTCAACTTGCAAATCTGTAAGTACACTTCTGTCAAGCTCGCACCTAATCCATGTAGAAATTAACTATAGCTCTGAAATCTTTAAATACATAGACTAAACATTGATTGCTGCTGTATTCAACAATTAATGAACCATTAATAATGACCACCATTTTGTGCTGTGTATGACATTCTAATTTGCCCTTAATTACTGGATAAAAATTGCAAACATAGAGAGTACAAACAAAACATAGAGAGACAGTAAGATAATTTATTCGAATAAATTCTATTACTGCTTAGCTCCCAACATGCTTGGGGGATGAGTGTCCTCATGCATACATTCAAATAGCCACAAATTTTCCTTTAAAAATTGTTCACTAATATTTTACAAGATATGATGCTGAAAAATGATATCATGAAAAACGAACAATTTTTTTACCTAGACCATATAATATAATATAAAGATTTTACCTAGACCATATAATATAATATAGAGGTGGCATACGCGCCTCACTTATGATCCGTGTATTATATGTTGTTCTCTGCGCGATGAATTATACTTTAGTCACAGAATGAAGCGATAAATGATAGTGCGCCAGCATTCACTGTTCATTAGGGACGAAAAATGCACTTTTATGTCATAATTACATGAAAAAATAAAAGTCAGCATAAAAAGGGAACCAATTGTGGAATTTTCTATAATCGATAAGTTAATTTGAATACATTTGGTTGGATTTTAAATAACAACATCACTAGCGACGTCATTGTACGCATCACTAGTGCTGAGCACTCGATGTTTTTCATTAATTTCATGAGATCGATTAGAAAAATAAATAAAATTAACACTTGTTAACATTTGTTTATATTATTTAGCAAAACATCTTAATACCAAATTGAAAAAAAGTTAATTATTTAATAAATATGTATCGTTTTTCGGGCAGTAAGTTAAATATTTTATCAAACTGATTAATCCTAATTTCCTTAGTCCATTAATGAATAAAATATAATTAAAAGTTTTCAGAAATCTTAAATGCACCACCACCTTTTGAAAATATTTTGTTATTATTATTATCTGTCAATGGTGCCTTATAAACGAAAGCAGTTATATGTCTGGAAGTTAATTATTAAACTTATAAAGCCTTCAGTAGTTTCACTGTCCTGGAATAATTGAGATTTAAATCTACATGTAAACATTTTATTGCTCCAGCCACACTAATATAAATCATTGGTTGGCTAATCTCGTTTTCTTTATTTGATTTAGGAAAAAGATATTTTTGTCTCCTTTTTTGAATTGTATTAAGGTGTACTCAAATACCTCCAATTACTTTTTTGTAGCATTAAAAATTATTTTGTATGCCTGATAAGCAACTAAAATAAAATTATTTTGATCAATATAAGCCATGACTTGTTTTGAGAATCTGGTTCCCCTTGGAAACTTAAAACTCTTTGGTGTTATATATAATTAAATCCTTTTTTTAGGCTTTTGCACCTCAAAAGGAAAAAAGAAACCGTTATAGGATCACTTTGTTATCATATGTATGTCTGTAAAGAACTTTTGTCACAGGAAGGCATGGTGGCATCAAGTTGAAATTAATTATTTTTTCAATTTTCAAAATTATAACCATACCTATGGTTATATTTAACACAAGAAACGTTATTGTTTTCTTGTTTTTAATGTAAATAATAAATATTCTAGTATCTGTAAACAGTACACAAAAACATTTGTTTAACAGTACACAAAAATAATAAATGAATGTTTATATGTATGTCTATAATGAACACCTATGCAATGTTCAAAAACAATATAAAATTTTACATATGTTATTGAGACTAATTTTGGAAAAGATATTAAATTTTGTTATTAAACTATTAATTTATTTATTTTTATCATTGGTAGCATTCATTCACTCATTAGATCCTATGGGACATATTCCTGTCATTTCATTAAAGTAAATGTTTACATTGTTTCACAGAACCATCGCCAATTTTATCATTTAATTTTCACTAAAAAATATAATATGATGTTGTTTGTACATTATGGCAATGTAGGTATGTCCAAAATTAATAGAGAGCAAAAACATTTTTTTGAATTTTTATTCAGTAAAAATTTTAAGTAAATACCTTAAAACCTATAAAACCCTCTCAGCAAACTCTCGTGTTATAATAATAAATTAATAAATATTTTATTAAAATTATAGATTTACAGAATTTGAATTTTTAAAAAAAAAATAAAATATAGGAAAATCACTTAATTTGTACTGCTGTTTTAGCTCAATATTGTAGTGAGCTGTTGATAAATATATGAAACACTAAAATTTTATAATATTTATTGTGAGTGGAATAAATTTATGTGGCTAAAGCTTGCAGAAACTAAAACTAATTAACACCTCTTTTATGATTATAAGCACAAGTGGGGATATGGCCGCATTGTAATTGATGCATTCAAAATTCATTTGTTTCAAACTGGCAACACATATTTTCACACAGTTTGGTGAATATACCATTCCTATTTTGTTTATGTTCTATGATTTTTTACATTAAAAATATATTTTTTTTAGATACTTTTGCCAAAAATTCATTGAACAGATAAAAAATTATTATATTACCAAATTTATTAAAAGTTGCTAGAAAAATGCAGATTTTTTAAATAAACCACTTACCGTAATATTATTTTGTGAATTATGACATGCAATAAAAATGCCTGGAGGATTTCTGGATTCAAAATCTTTTGTGCTTAAATTGACAACAGCCATTAAGCCAGGATCAAGTTTGACATCAAGTGAACTACGTCCTCTCCAATATGCTAATAATATCATCTGTTCAGCTGTCAAACCTCCGTCAGCATATGCACAACCTAAATTAATACAGTTTATGAATCAACTGATTACCAATACTTTTTTGCAATGCATTGCACTTCTGAAATTCACTCTCTGCTTTCTATAGTATACAATTAATGTGATTACAAGCAATGGGTTTGATAGTATTTAAATGTATTTGAATAATAACGTTATTATATTTGTAACCAAATGTGGTTTCAACTAGATTTTACCAACCGAATTATTTAAACTTTGTTTACCATAGATTACTGTTTTAAACAGACAATAATACTCACCAAGTTCACCAACAGAATGCCCGATCAAACCATCTGCTTTGATATTCATGCTGTGTAACAAATCAACCAATGCTATTTGTACAGCAGCAATAGAAACAAATGAATTCAATATGTTAACAAAGTACTCTGGAGTGCTGTTCACTAATATATCAATCAAATCGAGGTCAAATTGGCTCAATGTCATTGCACTCTTCTTCACTGAATTTTGGAATACTGGTAATACCATCATCTCTCGGGCCATTCGAGGCCATTGGGAACCCATACCAGAAAACAGAAACCATACAGGACGCCCTTGGCTTAAAATCTGGAGAAAATATTTTATTATAGATAAACAAATAGTGTATGATCGATTTTAAAAGGAGAAGATCCTCTGTGTGACTTGTTTCTAGTTCCCAATTTTGTAGGGAGCACCATACAAGGTATTAGAACTAAAATTATCATCTAAAAATATAGATGTTATCTATATTTTTTTTTAAAAAATTTTAATTATTTTTTATCATAAGGTAATAATTATATATACTAATAATTACCTGTCCTTATCACATTACATTCAAAAAGAACAAATGAGATCACATTCGTTTCTCTCAAAAAACCACAAAGAATTAGTCTCTATTTTTTCTTGTTAGACTATTTCAATACATTACATTTTTGATGATAATTACCAAAAAGTTGCCTTTCTCATGGTTGATGTCTCCTTCCAATGGCTCTTTTGCTTAAATTAAAAACTAATAATATATAAAAATATGTTCCTAAATTGGAATTCATCATTTTGATATAATAACAATTGTTGTTTCAAACAATATCAATATTTCCCTCTTTGTCCTAATTACTTTTGGAGGTAGCTCAACTTAACAATACTATATAATATTTATTAAAGTTAGGTGATAATCCAATTACAGTAAATGATAACGTAAATTAATTTCAGTATTAGAGATGACTTATCCTAAAATCTGTTAATTTCGAGAAGAACCCTCATCACGAGAATGCTGTACATCCTTTACAATGTATCTATCGTAAACAAAAAACAATATAAAAACAAGGTATCTATCGTAAACATGTAAATACCTCAAATGTTTTAAAAATACTTTGGTTCAGCTACTCTTGACTCTTATTATTTTATATACAGCTATTTATAGCATTAGTTGTTTAAATATAGGATATGAAAAATTTCCAAGCTATAATATAGCTTCCTCCTTAATGGCCTTTTTGTAATAGATTTGGTAACAAAACAAGTCTGAAAATTTAACATTTGTAATTTTTTGGTTTAAAATATAAAAACAGATTTGTATTCTACTAAAACAGTTTTCTTCGATAATACCGCAAGTGTCCATGCAGAAAAAAAAAATTTTGGCCCGTTTTTACATAAACATAGATTGCTCTAATTTCAAAATACTATATGTAAGTTCCAGCTTTGTAAAAGAATTTCTTTCTTTTCTGATAATATAATTTTGTTACATTATAAGAAAAGAAAGAAATTTGACATTTTCCTATATATCTTCATACTCTTACATGTTTTTAGTTTATTTTCATATTATTTTTGAAACTATCCTTAAGCTGATATAGTTTAAACTTGTCAATTTGTTATAACAACTTTATCACCTGGTGCATGCTAAAACTAAATGTTGATAATGTTCAACTCAAAGCTTTGCTGAAAAATAAATCATAAAACCTGATTTTATAAAGTAAAATGAAACTTGTCTGTTATGAACGCTTCTTGTATCTCAATACAGTACTATAAATCAACACAATAACATTTACTGCATAAAATAAGCAAACAGCATACTAGAAATATGAATAATTAATTCGCATATAATAGATAGCCTAAACCTTTTATAAATAGGAAGCTAAACGACAAAAAGTATTTTGCAAAATTGCATAAAAATATTTATATAGTACTTTATAATAACAAACCTTGATTTCCTTCTGAGTAGAACCAAGTACAGTATAACCTCGATAATTATGTCTTTTAATATTCTTTCTATGTACATTGTCAATCAAAGCAAGGAATTCCGGGTCTATGTTATTATTGATTGTATAATCTAGAAAATGTTGCACTGCTTCTTCAGTTCTTCCTGATACAGTCACTAATCGTGGTTGTACTAAAGGTTTCGAAAGCAATTTTTCTTTAGGATTTGATTTTAGTAGAATGTGAACGTTAGCTCCGCCGAATCCAAATGAGTTAATAGCAATTAAGCCACCATTCCAAGATGTCTTTTCTGTGACTACCTATTGAATAAATTATATTCAGTGATTATATCAAAAATTGTTTGCAGTAATTATATTTTTAAAAATATCTGTGTTATTTCAGCTCATAATCAACACAAGTATACAGAATGAGTCCTTTCAATGATCAATCAAAGAAGAGATGGTATTATGTTTTGGGGAATTCAATCGACAGTTTGGCAAAAAAGCTTTTTGTGAAGATCAAATGAAGCCGTGAAGAGCTGAAAAAGCTTAAAATGTGCATACAAATAGGTATGAAAAGTGTCAAGATATACAACATAAAATAAAATATAATAGGTAATTTGTAGATTTTTTATTACAAAATCAGCGTACAAAGCACAAAGTTCAATAGCATATCGATAAATTTGACGATTAATAAGTTAACATTAAATTTTGTTACTTTTGTAAACATAAACAATCGGATACTGTTCCAAATGTTCGGTGGGAAATTGTGTCTTCAATCAATTAAAATATTTTTATAAGTGGAAAGGACCATTCTACACCTACTGAGGTAACTGGGCAGTATTTGAATTTTTTCTGGCGTAATTTACTCATTCCATTAATAAAACTGTTAATTTCACACAAAGGTTCTAAGTCTGGGTTGTTATTAAAAGTATTTTTAAATTTTCTTTAAGTTTATGCAGGAATATGTCTTCTTGCTAATCAAAGCTATTTTTTTTATACTAGAATCCCTGGACTGACAAAACCGCCATGCTCTCTGCCTTATAATGTTCATTGCAAAATAGTACAGCTTCAGTCCAGAATTCCCATCGAGTTAACACTGATTCGCGAAGTAAAGGCACATTTGGTAGTTTTCCTTTATAGGCCTTATTACGAGCAGATGCCTTAAGAAACACTTTTTGTGTTGATGAAAGCAGTTTTCATTTCCAAACGTGAATCGTATTTCTTCGGCAAAGCACGTTATGTGAATGAAATTGGGATAAAATATTAGGGGGGCTTTGGCTGTCTTAATCACATAGGGAACAGCATCTGAGAGAAATATAAACACTTTTTCATCTGCAGAAGATACAGGAAATGTTTAAAACCCTCATCTACAAATTTGGCGATCGTAGAATGATTTTTCTTTTCAAGTTCTTTGCATGCCGCCAAATAGGAAGAGGTAGGCTCTGGTTTTAATGCAACAATAATTAAATTCGTAATGTAATGGCCACAACTGTCGGTAACTTCATCAACTAAAATCCAAATAACGTTATTCTCGAATTCATTGTGTATCTTGTCCAGAACATGTTGATAAATTGTATATAATTTTTATAGAGTATTGACTAATCTGATATACTTCGAACCAAACAATATTTTCGCAGAAATGTTTGAAGGTAGAATGTGTGAGTACTTGCCAGCAATGCATCATGAAAATTCATGCAAAAAGGGTTTCTGTTCTTCTTTACCTTTGAAAAGTAAAACTATTGCTACTTGCTGCTGTTGTAAGTTGTTGTCATGGGGCTTTTTTTATAACTGTGTGATATAACAACTTATCTTAATATGCTGGTCTTTTTGAAACTTTTTTACATGTGTAAAAACCTTTCAAATAGACTGAGTAATGCAGTATGCGAGTGCGGTGCAGAAGAGTATCGTCCGTCCTTGTCTCGCATGAGTCTGTGTTCATCTATTAAAACAACTGACGCATGACAGCTATATTCAGAGCTTTGCAGCTAATAGATTTGACTGACTACAACATAAGATTTTATTTACTTAAATAGGTACTCTACCAAAAAATATTCTAAATATAGTGAAAATATGCTTAAACATTATATTTTAGGTAAAATATGCAATAACTGGTAAAGATGGGCTTAATACGCAAATGCATTTACCAAATTACATGGAATGTCGCATTGAACAAGTTTTCTGCAAGCCACTAAAATAGATTTACATTTTTTCAAGTGCCGACATATGGGAGAAAAATAAGCTCAATAATCAAAGTGAAATTATCCGTGTTTTGTTATAATCGGAGTAAAACAGCATACACACAAAACACACGCACATGGAATCACTGTGTAAAGGTCTGCCAACTGTCAAATGCCAAGTAAACAAACTTAATGAGTTAATTTTTTGTAAAAATATCTAGTCTTAAATTTTATAAACACGTCTATTATATTCTATCAATGAATATAAGTCATTGAAAGCAATTATTGTTATGACCCTTTCCTGTTCGCATTTATTTTGTTAGTTTATTATTGTGCATTTTTGTCAAACAGTTTAAAATGATGTAATATATATTGACAAGAAGGTGAAATTTACAAATTTATCTTTTATTAAAAAAATAATGTAAGTCAGATTGGCACACCATAGCTAATTCTAAAATTACATGTTTCTAAGAAATGTGCTGTATGCCATTATCATAAGCGATTAATATTTGTAGTAATTTATTTGGTTCATAATTTAACACAATTTGAATTCTTTTATGTATTTATTTGATATAGTTTTTGGCGTTTGGTCATCGAAAATGTTGAATTAGTAAGAAAGTGTAGCAAGAAGCATAAAATTGGCAAGAATTAGATTGATAACAACTTTGATAAAATATGTATTCCTCAATAGCTTGCCCCACTCAAAAAGCACTGCATGCCAATACTCTAATGAAACCTTTTTGCATATCGAGTGACATAAATGTGATTAATGTAAAACCTTGGATTCAGCTTAAAGGAAACTCAATTATTCTATTAAACTACCATACTCAGTTATTACAAGGCGACATAATTGAGCATATTTTGACATAATGAAACATAAAACATTGTAAACCTTCTAAAGAGAGAGAAGGAAAATAAAACTACTGTGATTCTTTCTAGCTTATAATCCTATAGAATAACCGTATAGAATAACAAAAAATGTAATTAGCAAGGATACTTCAAAGTGATACCTTCACGTTTTTATTAATTGTACAAAAATAATTTCATTTTAGTAGACTTGGTCAAAGTTTGCAAATAAGGAAAAAAATTATAAAAAACTATCCTATGATATTTACCTTCAATTTACCATTTTGCAATCCAGCTATATTGGGATTGGGTATATTAAAATGCAAATTAGGAGGAAGCATTCCGGTTTCCATGGTGACAATGACCTTAGCTATTGCGCACAAACCTGAACATGGCTCAGCATGACCCATGTTTGTCTTTACTGAACCTATTAAGAGAGGTTCCTTCCTTTTGGAGCAATATACATCTACAATTGCATTTACTTCTTGTGGATCACCAACCTAATGACAAAATATTAGCAACAAAAAAAATTAATAAACTTCCTAATAGACTAGGGGCTGAATAATATCACCAAATTTCATATGCAGATAAGGATACCATTTTTCATAGTAATTTGTACATTTTTGATGAATGACATATCAAATAATGTAATCCCATAAGTGAAACAAACTATCTAATTATGAAATGCATTTTATAATACATAAATGAAATGTTTAATACAAATGTTTACTTCTGATTAAGAGAATTAATTTCTAACTTATTCTTGTTATTTGTTTCACCGCCTATTTGTTTTCGCACGCTTAGGTTTTCTTTTGATTTTTATTTAACAAGTTTAGTTCATAACTTAAAATAAATATATGGCCACAGGCAGAAATTAATTGAAACAATAAATATAGTAATTATAGACCACAACAGATTTTGGCAATTGATAAAGCGAAAAGAATATCATAAAGTAGCATTTTCGAAAAAAACAGTTGCAATCAATAGAGTGTCACGCTATGTTAATATGCAACTATTTAAATCTCAATCATGCACAAGTTTCTATTTTATGAGACACTGAATAGTGGATAGTTGACTAAGTAACTATAAATATTATGATAAACAACATTATGATATTTATATTATTATAAACAACAATCAAAACGTAAATTTTTGTGATGTTACAAACAAAATAAAATACCTTCGTTCCCGTTCCATGTGCTTCTACATACGATACAGTATTAGGATCTATGCCAGTACTTTTATACATTTGCTCAGCTAACTCTTTTTGTCTCTCAGATGAGGGAAATGTAAGACCTTGCTCTTTAGCACCATCGGTATTGGCCATCACGCTAATTATACTCGAATACATTCTAAGTGCCACAGACTTTCTTTGTAAGAATATTACAACCGCACCTTCAGATCGTGCAAATCCATCGGCATTAGCATCAAAGGTCTTGCATTTACCTTTATGAATGATAAATTTTTACTTTAATTATCTGTACGCATACATATATAAATATATATCTTGGTATCTGTGGAATATCGCTGGTATAAATGTATTAAACTGACATCTAATTAGATTTAAACCAATGTGCTTTTTGTCTTAGAAAGATATGTTTTTCAAGAAAAGACAACTAATATTGAATAAAAGAAATTATAGTGACCAACATTTTGGCAGTAAAAGTTTCAAGTGTAAACATTTATTTAAAATTATTTATGGTGCAAATCAATTGTACATTTAGAAAGATAAATGAATCAGCATCCAGGAAAAAGAAAAAGGAAAGCCAAAAAACACATGGCAAAGATAAGAAACTAAAAGAAGGAAATGATAAAACAGAAATATAGTTTAAAAACAAATATATTCAATATGTGTTATCTTATAAATAACACCTTGAAATATAACTCCAGTCTAAATCAGAAGGAAAATTTTTGAGGATTATCTTAGTATCATAAGAAGGTTTATGTACAAACTTGACTTGATATCCAAAATACCCAAAAGAAGTCAAAAAGAGAAGGGACTACCATTGGTTGAAAAATAGATAACAGACAAGACACCGTGGAGTTGAAATATAGCAGTAAATGAAATTAGAAGCAATGAATGCACTGAAAAAGACTCTATTTGAAAAATTCCAATGGCACTACCAAAACTCTCTCCCGTTATACTAGGATATTCAGCCAAAAACTGTTTTCCTAATTCTTTCTATTGTTGCAGTATATTCAACCAAAAAGTGCCTTTGTAACCGATTTTTTATTTAACTATTTAAAATAGTTTTTAAAAAAATATATCACTATTCAAGCTGATAAAAATAATTGCATGCTGTGAACATAGTTGGTAAATGTATCTGATGAAGACATATGCTCAGAAGAAATATGTTGCTTTAAATGCGTGAAGAAAATAATGAGTTTACACTTTTTCGGAATTTCCATTTACCATTCTTGTTCAATGATTATTAAAATATGTATTCTTCGTATTTTCTTCCATATTTTATTACTTTTCTACATGTTCAGCCACTCATTTTACATACCTTAAAATATTAGTTTTGAGAGTATAATGACATTTGGAGTCGCTATTATTACTAAATCTAACACCATGTATGTATAAACTGAAAAGTGTTAATAAAATACAAACCGTCAGGAGATAACATGTTTAATTGCACGAAACAGAGGGCATTTGCCGGATTAAGACACAAATTAGCTCCTCCGACGATGGCTGAATCACACCTTCCTGCTTGCATGTGACAAAATGCATGGTACAGGGCTTGTGCAGAGCTCGAACAAGCAGTATCGACGGCGATGCTAGGACCTTAAATAGTAGTGTGATTCAAGTCTAAAATCAGTATGATAAATATTTACCATGAAAATTTATGAATCAAAGAAGATATCTACTTGATATATTACAAAGCTACTTTATATTACAAAATTACAGTCTTATGTACTAAAGTAAAAATGAATATAAAACTCGGAATCAAATGTGGGATCTTTTATAATGAAATACCGTGCATTGGTACTACCAACTTAGAAAACTACTCAGAATAATGAAAACTTTTTTGAATCACGTTTTGTATATTTTAATGAACTTAATATTTGTTAAATAAATAATTATTGGCATTATTAGGAACCTTTTGGGCATATTTAATGTCATGATTTATAAAAAAATTTGGATATCAAGAACAGCACAAACTTTAAAAACATAATACACTCTAATACACTATAAATCTCATATAGTTTGTAAATCACATCATTTTACATCAAGAAGTATTTCCATCAGACTCTGGATAAGATTAAATAAAAATGTCACTGTCTAAATTTTAACGAATATAAAAAATACTAAATTATTACTGTTTAATTTCTCTTATTTTATAAAAACTTATTCATTTGAATACAAAATGAATAGAAATTGAAACAAAGCAAAGGTAGAAAATGGATGGGAGTTATTTGTCACATAATTTATATTCCTTTTGGCATACAAAGCATCCAAACACATTTTCTCATTTAAATACTGATAAAATGGCTTGCACTATTTACCCCTGAAATCAAATACGAAAGATATTCTATTGGCAAACATTGAATTTATGCCTCCAATCATGTAATAGCCATCATTCTTTTCAGGATCACGTGACCAATACTGTTGGGTTTCAGTGTTCATAGCGCCTAGGAAAACTCCGGTGTTCGAACCTGCCATGTCTTGTGGATTTGTACCTGTAAGTATAATGGTTTAATATTATTTCATTTTTTTAGTTAATTCTCGTCTATACAAATTAATGGTCACATGAACTATATTTATTATCCATGATGTTGGAAGGATATTATCAATATTACAAGGAACCATGTTAACAGTAATAGACAATGGTTTGAATCATATCCAAAGAGTACAAGTTTTCAAGATATTTGTATTTCTTATCATGTTCCAAAAAAAAATAATTCTAGCATATGATGACTAATGAAATATTTGCAGTGTTTTTAATGAAATGTATAAAGATGAAAATATTTAAAAATTACATTGTTTTTTATTCTTTTATTAACAGTGTTTTTAAAAGAGAGAAAATGGCAGTATAATTTTCTTAAGGGTTTAAACCAAAATTAACCTATTGATTATTAATTCTTGAAAAATATCATTATCTGGAAAAATTCGACCTATTTCATGAGTTTTATTATTTAATAAAAATAAATATAAATATGTACCTAATTTCTTAATGCCACTAATAGCCAGAGAGTAGCCTGGTAATTGAATGTACCTTATTAAACACCCGAAAGAAAAATAATAATATTGTTTGCAATAGAGTTATATGTACGAAATATGAGTGTAGCTGCACAGACACACTAACACTGGCCTACAATTAAGTAATGATAAATTGTTCTGAAAAAGTAGGAGACAATCAAACAATAATAATTTTTTGGTTAACGTAAATCACAAAACAATTTACTATTTATAAGAAATTGTCCTGAAAAGAATATGCGGCTGTACTCCATATCCTACAGCCAAATAATAAAGTACTGTTTCAGAAAGAACTATCATACTTCGAAATATACTATGCAATACCTGTGTCCTAGTAGCCAGTCTAAGCAACATGCCAAATCCATTTGCGAAGCACGTAGCCTTAGAACTCCGGAAAGTTTACTCCTCCCGGTGAAAAATAGCAAGCGCGTAATTTCTTCTGCCTTCTCACTGTCTTCTGCTATGTTCTATCACCTGAACTGTATGCCTGTCGCTATTTGTATGATCTTTTTTTTTTTAAATACTATGATCTGTTTTTTGGATCGAATTATTTGAAATAAAAAAAGGAAAGGTTGTAGCTGAATAAATTATTCAAATAGTAGACTTCGACACATTAAATCTTACCAAACTACAGGCAAACATTCTCATTTTAGGATAACTCTCTACTCGATGACACAAATACGCCATGATACTGAAGACACAAATCGCCACTATTATGCTGGCAAAACTGAAACAAGCCACACCTATGGTTTGACTATTTTAGTCAGAAACCAAAGATACAAACAATAATTCACAACAAGTGGATCAAATTGTCATTTTGCATCTAGAGAAACAAAATGTTGAACAAACCAGCTACGCCAAGGGAGTACCAGCCGCTGAACTAACCCAAGGTTGACAAATCCTCACTACAGTTACAAATAGACACACTGACTTAGATTAAAACTATGTGCAAAATTGTGATATTCAAACAACGCACTGAAGCCATCCATACCCACAGAACTGCCTTCAGGGCATCAACCTATCTTCATGCACCAAGATTTCTTGTCTTACGAACACGTATTTGTATGCAACAACGGGGTCAAAAGTCTATTACAACTACCATATGATGGACCCTACAAAATATTAAAATGAGATAGCAAGGTATTTACCATCTAACTATCAGAGAGAAACCAGTCTACACATACAGCAAGCATGACGACTAGTCATCATCAAATATGCACCAAGATTACCGTCAAGCGTCACCCCAAGTCGAGAAGTTTGTTTTGCATCCAATAGGGTGGAAGCAAAGTAAACTTCCAGACATTTTCCTGCTGCTCCGCTTCCCTCAGCGTTCAAGATGACACATTCAGGTCATAAAATTTCGCTGATCGAAGTTTTGCTTAAGAGGGAGCACAAACTTGCCAATACTGGCCAATAATCAACTGATAATAAATTATTCTGAAAAGAACATCAGACAATAAAATAATAAGAAATTATTCTGAAAAGGATATTCTATAGTATATGCATATCCAGCAACCAAATAACAAAACATGGTCCCGAGAAGAAAAATCAAGCGTCGTCTCACCCTCTGCGATACCTGCCTCGTAGCAGCCAGCCTTCTATGTGACCTAAATTTGTGAACAATGCTCTTCATTTCCATATTAAATAGATTTGGACAAATAGCCTTAATACCTTATACTCGCCTGGAGAGCAATCGCATGCACCTAAAGACATCAGCATGTCATAATATTCCAAATGGGAATAGCACACAATAGACATTATAACAGTTATCAAAATAATATAAATTAACAAAAATATATCGGAATGTTTTGTGTCTAACATATCGGAATGTTTTTAAGTGTATAAAAAATAATGCCCTGCCGAGTTACAGATTTGATACGGATTGATAGTATTCGCTTTGGGTTATTCTGGTTCTCATACTTGAAATAAGAAAACTTTTTAATTAGCATAATGAACTACAGAACTAAAATGTAGAAATTGAAATACCTTCATCTGTTACACTATTCAAATGAAATTGAAATTATTGTTTTATCGGTGTTGTAGTTTACCATATATAGACGAGACCTTAATAGGAAACTAGGAGAACTTCATACTTTAATTTTGTGACCTATGAAGAAACTTTTGCCCGAAAGGATTAGCAAAATTTGAATACGAAATAGAGAAATACTCCAATGATTGATAACGTGATTAATTCGATAATTAGAAGAGTGCGATTGTGTTTACAACAAGACTGTTTGAAACATTTTAATAAGACGAATTAAACATTAAGTGAAGTATTTCAGTGAATATTAAGTGAATAAAATTTGGAATTAATGAAATATTTTGTCTGTAAAATATTTTACAAATTATTTAAGTCATGTGATAAGCGATTTCCGCATAATTACTACAAAATAAAATTGAAATAAAGTTAACAATAATTATAATGCATTTGTAAAAAACTTTGTGTATATATATATAAAATTTATATACATATATATATATATATATATATATATATATATATATATATATATACTTTAAGAAATTTGTCTTCTCTTATTAAACCCCATACATTATGCATAATTCCAAACTTGGCACTCTATGTGTTCTGTCCAGCAATCTTGGTAGTACAACACCTCACTCTTTGCTTTTTTTTTTATATTCTCGCTAACTGTCTTTCCTTTGATTAGGTTCCAACTAGAATTTAAAAAGTAACTAAAACTTTTTAACCTTTTTCATCTTACTAACACCTCTTTTTCCGAGAACCTCTTTTCGCTTTCCCTTTTTTTATTTCCTTGAATCTTTTTATAAACAAAATGTTTAGCATCCAATGGATTGGTCAATTTGGACCTACATATTGGCCTCCACATTTATCAGACATCACTCCATTGGACTTCTTCGTGCGGAGATTTATTATAGATTAAGTGTTTGAAAAAGATTGTGACGGTGAAATAGAGATGAGTGCTATTATCGCTACTTTGACGAACTTAAACCAAGACATTTCGTCAGTTAATAGAGTCCACAAACAAACAAAAAACGTTTGCAAAAATGTGTCAAAAACGGGTGGTGACATGTTAGAAGTGCTTATGTCATTTAATTTGTTCTTTAATATTCATTAACTTGTGATTTTAAAACTAATTTTTATTTCAATCGATTGAAAAATCAGTGCAATCATAATTTGATCTATCATACGTGCATACACATGGCAATCATAAGTGAGTGATTACTTATATTATTCTCAGTACTAAATATGTACATACCTATGAGTGGCGAGCACTCATACACAGATTACCACTGTAAATCGATTAATACTATTATATTACAAAATACTACTATTCAATATAATATGATGTGTACTGTAGTATTTAAAATCACAAAGCGCTCTTAATTACGAAATCATAGTTGCAAGCGTAACCCATACATACTGCACACAACCATACGCAATTGTCTAAACTCATACTCCACTCCACTTTAGGTGTTCGTTTTTTTTAAGAGGGTGTGCCTTTTTCAAATTGAGTGCAAAAAACGAATTGAAAAAGTGCAAGAAAAAAACGAATTTTTTATGTATTATTTCAACGATATTTATTCTTTTATAGCCAACAAATAGCGTATTTCTTTGTCCCACATCTATTCCCAGACACCGTGTATATATATTTATATATATGTATGTATATTAATACAATAACAGAATAAAACTGAAGGATTAATTTCACAACATAAACCTAAGTGCAAATGCATCTGAGATACTATCTATTATGTCGGAGTACAACTGTACCTATTTGACTTTATTGCTGTAACATTTCACCTAAAAGAAATTTAGCGAATTTTTGCGATGTTTTCGTGCTGCGCGCTGCGACAATCCGTCTCCCCCTTTAAAGACCTACGGGCGAATGACGAGAAGTGACTCACCCAATAAGGAGCCAGTGGTAGCGGTAATATTTAGAAGCGAAGTATGGAAAATATGTTTTTCTATATATATCGATAACCAATCCATATTTTAAAAAACCTTTAGTCCAGCCACTACATATTATCAAACCTTTATTTTAGTGTAGATTCCAATGAAATCTATACGTATAAAAATGGCATCTGAAAAGACTAAATATACTTTGAAATAGAGGTTATATCAGCAATAAACTCTATCAATCTCTCTCTATCTCGTCATTGGATGCCAATGGTATATAGTTTATTTTCATATTATTTTTTTTCTGGAAAAGAAGTCTATAATTAATACGTAAAATTTTAAATCCAAAATGTGCAATTTGGTTACACCGGTCTCTTAATGTTATCTTTGGTGGTTAATAATACATTTTATAAGACTAAGTCATTTACAATCTTACATTGTTGACAGTTCTAGGCTAGTCAGGCATTTAGAGTGCAATGCTGACAATGATATGCGCAATAAAATTTACAATTACATTTTCTACTTGAACACGATTCTTATGTTAGTTTAACTTTATTCTTTATTATTAATTTGTTGACATTATGAGAAAATTAATATTTTTATTTTACTCAATGGACAGTTTCATTTTTAAATTTTTATAAATTTATTGAGCGAACATAACTCCAATACTCAAAATGATCTAAGCAATGCTCAATCAGAAACATATTATTATAATGAAAGCTAATTGACCAAGTTCATAGTTGCTAATGACGCATTCAAATAGTTCTAATCATAGAGCTCTAACTTATTCATAAATTTTACTTCCCCAATAAATATTTTATGAACTTGGTCACTTTTCTTAGTACTTTTTACGGTAAAAATTTTAAATGTGAACTTTGCACAACTTCAACTAACACAATTCAATAAAAAATATAGATATATACTACTGCAGCTAACTTTTTAAATTTTTCTTCATTTTCACTAATTTCCATTCCTGTTTCTCAGACTTGTTAGATAAAATGTTTAGCATGTTGTTTTTTAAATTCTGTCGTAGATTCTGTCATAGTAGTTTTAAAATTGATTAACCCCATCTGTTAGCAGGTAAAAATACTTAAGAAATGTAAACAATGTATTGAGTTTTGGTATCCATAGCCTTTTTCAGAACATATGTTTAATGTATATTTATAATTTGATACTTTATTTAAAATTTATTTTTTGTCTTTTTTTTAAACTTTATTCTTGCTGAAGTAGACTCAATAAACACCCTTAAATCTGTTTATATTTTTATTGCAGATGTGAAAGCCAGTACTTGAAATATTTCCCAATTTAATTAATATTTGGCCTCTAGCAGTCCAAAATAATAAAATACAAATTTGTAGTAAATTTGTATTTCATTATTTTGGACTACACAAAATAAAAGTAATAAATGCTTCGCAAAGCAGTCGCAAAAACTGTTCATACAGAAAAACAAGTTTTGATTGTCTGAAGATGTGCTTCCCCAAGTTTATTGCTACTCTATGGTTGTCGACTTTAATTTCAAAGTGTAAAGATGCACCCACATTTCAACGTAATTAACAATATGACTGAAAAATTATCCCCCTCAGCTTGAGATGATTTAATTTCTCCAGTCAATCACCTATCAGGAGACGGAAAACTAATCTTGCTAATAATTTTTGATGAAATAAATCATCCAAAATTATTAATGAATTCTGACCATTAAATGAATATTCTGACCTTTGTGATAAATTTCCAGACTGTAGGGAGCTCACTTTAAATTAGATACTAGATCAAATAAAATTAATTTAAATGATATTCTTTGCGGTCAGCATGCATTTACCACGAGTTCTTAAACAATTGAACAATTTTTGTACTAGTCATTGACTTGAGCCCTTGGAAGAATTTTTCGGAAAACTGCAATAATTTGATGTAAAATTTTATCAGGTTTTGCATCTTCTATAAGCAATTTTAATAAAATGCGTTGCTCAACATACATGTGTACTCTTATTTATATTGTGCTTTTATATTCCCGGTGATAAATAAAAACATATAATCTCCATAAAACTATTGATTTCTATGATTTTTATAATCCAATAAGAATAATTAAGTTACTAACCTGAATCAATAATAGCCTCATAGGTTAGCTCCATCAGAATCCTTAGCTGAGGGTCCATCACATTTATTTGCTTGTTGTAACCGCCAAAAAACTCAGAATCGAAGCGGTCAATAATGTCAATTTTGCCACTCCTTCTAGGTAATCCATACAATTCTAAAATAAAAAATTTAGTTGAACTCATATTGACTCATATACCTTTAGGAATACCATCATTGATATCTTATTACATAAAAAGGCTAGTTAACCTTCAACAATCCAAATTCTTATTTATATTATATGGTGAATTTATTTATATGAAATACTCCTACATTCTACAACATACATACCAAAAGGCCATCTTCTTTCATCTTCAGTTACCATATCTACTCCATCCATGAGGTTTTTATGGAATTCCTCTAGATTAGGGCTCAAGGGTAGCCTGACAGAAATGCCTGTTATGACAATGTCTTCAACTTCGCTATATCCTCCATTATAATGTTCCGACATATTGCCTTCATGAGAAATAAGATGTTTTGAAATTAAGGTGTAATAACATAATTAAACTTTAATAACATGTTTTCTTTTCACATAATGTCCAAGGTTCTAAATGTACCTTTTTTACAATTGCTATAATTATTGCTAAGCTCTATGATATCATAGAGCATCATTTTATTTGACATGTTAAAAATAATGGCAACACTAAACTATTATCGTATTTTTCTTGTAATTTCTAATAATATTAATAACGAACTGTTGAAGATATCTCGCCGACTGATTTTTAATAGAGAAATGTTTAAAGCTAGTAACTCTAATAACTTTTAGTTCAACCAATTCAAAAGTCACTGTAATTGATATAACATTGCAAAAAGTGGAGATAGCAAACTGACAAAGAGACTGTATTTCTCTATCCAGAGGAACTCAAAGCTATGATAGAAGAAGGTGTACTGTTCTAGAAGAAAATGGCTAGAAGAACTTTTATCGCGCGTGAAGAGAAAACGTTTTCAGGTTTTAAGGCCATTGAAGATCAATTAACAATGATTGTTTGCGCGACTGCAGATGGTAATTTTAAGTTAAAAGCTTTCTTAGTATATCGCTCAAAACATCCAAGAGCATTGAAAAATAAATCCAAAAGCAGCCTTGCCCGTGATTTGCGACTTGAATCGTAAAGCTTGTATAACATTTTCTATTTTTGAAGACTGGTTTCGTCGTCACTTCATACCTGAAGTCGACCTCGTGGCCAATCTAAACAAACCCCATTTGAAGTGATATTATTAATTGACAATGCACCAGGTTATCCTCCGGCTACTTTAACTAATTTTGACTCACTGTATTTTGCCACCAAATACAACCAGTATGCTTTAACGGATGGATGGGTGCTTTAACTATTCGGAAACAATTCAATATTTTAGTTGCCATGAGAATCATTGGAAAATTTTGAGATGAAATTTAACAAAAAACTTTAAATGGCGTCTAATTCAGGCAAAATCAGCACCAGAGCCTGAAGAACTTAATAAAGTTATTGAAGAACTCGTCGATCTTACTAGAGCAATAAATTTAGAAGTGCATAATGATGATCTTCGAGAACTGCTGGATCCACATAATCAGAAGCTGACAACTGATGACCTTATAGAAATGGGTGAGCAAGAGCCATTGAAGAACCTGATTCTTTAGACTCAGGTCAATGGTTAAAAGATTGAATGACAATTGAGAACTTGATAGAAGGCCTCATTTCACTTGAGAAAGGGATAAATAAAAGTTTTTTAAAATATAGACTTCAATGAAGAATATATTTATGCCATAAAACTAGAAATAAAAAAATTATCAGCATGCTATTAGAAAACGTGCATGAAAAGAAAAGACCTTTGATCCGTCAGATGACTGTTAGAATTTATGAAACTTTTTATGTCAAAATAATTTCAGTTTACATTTTTTATATTCATAATATAATTTGCTGTATTATCTAAGATTTTATTACACATTTTTCTTCCAAATTGTTGTTTTCTTTGGTCTCCGGTCCCAATTAAACATAATTTGTATATATTTACATTCAAAATTGTACTCCGACTTACTCATATTCACTTACCCTATTATTATTGTTATTGTTCAAGACCACCCTCACTTCCATTCAGTCCCTCGCGTAAGCTCAAGGCGTTAATGCATATCATTAGATTGCTTGTGTCATAAAAATCAACTTGTATTACATACTAGCATTTTCCTATAACTTCACTCACTTGGTCACCAATACTTTGAAATAAAGTATTGTGTATTATTTTAGACAAACATATTTACATTTTTAAGCCAAATAAATTACCTATGTTAAAATACTTTATTTACAAACATTTATTAACTCGTCTCATTTTCAATCATTGTCAATAGTTGGTTGTACTTTAGAGAAACAAAAGAAATTTATAATGAGTCAGTTGAAATTTATGAACTTAACCAATGGAAACATTTACATCTCTCTATAGATATAAAACAAACTCTGGTTAGTTACACCATTTATAACTCAAGAGCGGCTGTACCGATTTTCATGATCTTTGATTTGTTGGATTTGTCTCCGCCCAAAATAACAGAATAACTATTAAGACATCGGAAAAATTCACGAAATAAAATTTATTAACAAAATTCATTTTCCCGTACATTTTGTATAGAACGCTTTTTTGATGTTATTTTGAGAGCGGATTGATTGATTTCGAAGAATATTTTTTTTCTCTTCTTTTTAGTCTTTGACCCTTATTGCCGTTGAATTTGATTAAATTAATTCCCATAAAAGGATTTTTACTGAAATTCATCAGCGAGAAATTATTTCAAATAGTTAAGTTTCATGAAGTGCACATTAAGAAATGTTGTGCCTTGGAAGATGTTCACTTTGTGAGGTTATTGTGATTGTGCGCACATCGATTTGTGATTGTACGTGCATAGATAATTGCTTTATTACATATTTCATTGTAATATTTGTAATTGTTTCATTGTAATTTTAAAATGTTATTTACAATGCCGTGAGCGAGAAGATCCAATCTTTCACAGCAAAGCCGTAATGCAGTTCGACTTAGGAATATTGCGAATCAATCCACTACAGATGAAAAAGAAATTGCACGTGAAGAGCGCCACATTAGTATCGACTTTGTTCTTCACAAGAACAAAGAGAGTCAATATGTCAAACGGTTCAGTTGGCAATGAGAAATCGTCGAGCTTATCGCACAGATCAACAACGTGATGATCTTCGATGCGCAAGAAGAAATGCCAGAAGTATTGATTTGAAACGCTTGGCATTTCAATAAGATTGCACAGTTGACTACAGCTACTACCTTTTCTTCGAATTGGCCCAATGCAGGCTGTGTGCGACCATTGCGGTGCATTGAAGTTTGCTAGAGAAACGCCTGGATTGTGCTGTTTCAATGGCAAGGTGAAATTGCTATTATTGCCTCCGCCACCTGAGCCATTGTATTCATTGCTACATTTTGAGTATTAATTTTATTTTAATAAAAAACTGAATTTAATTCGGCTAATAAGTTTACACAACAAGTATTGATTCTGAGGCAGTAGGTAGTTCGCCAGGTCAGTTAGTTACAAATATAAAAGAGTGAAGTGAGTGTTATGAATAATGTTTTTAAATAAATAATTTTTCTTCACTGCTAACCTAGTTAAGGTTACTTTTTTCTCCCTAAAAAATTCAATTGCACTTTTTTTGCCACATAAAAAGGTGACAGTCCTAGCAGCGAAGTATCATTTGGTTATTAGTAAAAGATATAAGCAATACTAATCACTTCCTTACATAATTAATTATATGTCAACATTTAGCAGTTAGTCAAGAGACCTTTCTTAATAGATAAAATATAGATTTAAACAATGAAGACCCTGCCTATCAATAGAACAGATACAATTATAATAAAGATATTGTTTGTTACTGTTTAATTTTAAGTATAAAAAAATTAAGCTATGATATATAATAGAAAAAATTTTACACATCTTTTCATAGAATTTCTAAGTGCTTAAATAAATTCATTCCAACTAGCTAAGTTAGTATAGTATTAAAGTTTTCAACACAAGTTTGAAAGTTTATATTGGAAAATCTGGACAAGTATCCAAATTATAAACCTTAAGACCGGATCCTCACTATAGTGCAGTTCACCTTTCGTTCTCGTTTCGATGAAATGTTAAAAATATATTAGCGTTCAGTACAGAAAGAACTTTATCATTTTCATATCTGAATAAAGATAGTACTTGGATATTGGAGAGTGGATCATCAGTACACATAACATAGAAGCATAAATAAATAGAAATAGGAATATAATATACTATGATAAGAACAGAACAGGCAAACTAAGAAACAAGCAAAAGATTTAAGTTCTTGGTGAGGGATCAATATTAGTTGTTTGCCCGGTCCTTCCACTTTAACTAAATGGTACCAAAATATTATTACCTACTAATGAGGGATTCAGTAGTGAAGTATTCTTCATGTTAAAGCAGAAAACTATAAATTTTTTGGTTTCTCGTTGTAATAATGAAATAGGGATGAGTCACGAAAAATTATGTAATGGTAAAATTGTTGAAGATTTGCTGACGTGTGATGAAACCACCAACGAGATATCTAAACAAGTTTGTTTTAATGTTAGTACATATTAATAGTAGTTATGATATTTTTTGATAGTTTGTCGGGTTAGAGAAAAGTTATTTAATTGAATGTTGTCTTGAAAAATGTAATCAAGCTGGTGTCGAAACCGTGTTTCCAAATTTTAGCGGATATAATTATAATTTAGCAGCGATAGAGGACTAGGTTGCAAATGGGAAGATTCAAACCATTTCAAAACTTCTCTTAAGTACCCTTTAAATGATAAAAATGTTGTGGTATATTTAGGTCCATGTCATATGGTCAAATTTATTATAAACACTAATTTTTTTTAGATTCAAGGAAGCTAAAAAAAATTCATTTACGGTAACGGAAATTTAATAGCATTTTCTTCGAGAATTACATAATTTGCAAGAATGTTTTTCTGTCACACCAAAATTACTTAAAAATTGTTTAAGTAAATTATTGTTAATATATACCATATAACGTGTTTATATAAATATAATAAAAAGAACTAATGTTTATCAATATTTATCTTTAGTTACAGCCTTTTGTTGCAACTTCTGGAAATAATTTTTTTTTTTATTTTACCAAAACTCAAATAAATTGACTTTTTTCATAAAATCAAACAAAAAAACTTTAATTTCTTCAGAATAACAACATGGTCCAACATATTTTAGGATCTATTCTCGCATGAATGTGTTTGAATAGAAATCAAGACACATCATATCTGCATGCTTCGAGCAAACATATTTTTGAACGATGTGCAGTTTTACCTTTTTTTATGGCTTTTTTTGTTGAAAATATGAACATGGAACAAATTCTTCACAATAATCAGATGATGGGAAATCCTTTTTCCCTCAAAATGTTAGGCAACTTCAGTTTCGTAGCCCACCTTGTGATATGAGTCTTCATGAGATAATACGAAATGGCCTCCAAAAAATTCTACAATTCGTTTTCATGTTTGTGTTATTTAAACCATACACAATGTAAGATTTTATATCTACTATCTTCATCAGACTACAGAATACAATCACATGCCATCGGTTAGTGCCTCTTACATGGTTGCACGACTCGCAATTTTGTCTATTGTATAAACACCTATTAGGTCTCGCAATTTTATCTATTGTATATTGCGTTGTGGTCCCTGGTTTCAATAATGCTTTACTCCAATTCTTGGGAATCATTCCAATAAGAGTCAGTCTGTGATCTTGCAACAAGCTGGCAACTGAGAAATAATAGAAAAAAGTTGTTGTATGCGATAATGTGACCAGTTCCATGAATGCAGTCACTAATACTTGTGCACACAACCAAACCGTGTCTCATTAGGAAGCTACACCGAGACTCGAAGAGGTAACATTATTAGATTGTAAAAAAACACAAATATGATCCGTCAGCCTGACAGATCAATACTCCGGTATAGAAAGGTTAAACAAGTTGGTTTTAAATATTCTATTTTTGAAGACAATCACTGCAAATATTTTAAGTTTCTAAAGGACATGAATAAATATTTAATTTCGTTTAAAAAAATATATAAAAGAACTTTACAATAACCCATAAAAAGAAAAAATCACATTCTTTGTCACTTGCGAAAAACTCATCATGGATTGTAAATGTAAAATCGGTTTTATGGGATTACCAATATGCATTGAAGATTTTCAACAAATTTACACCTACTTAATATACCAAACACTTGCGATGAAGTATTTTCCTACACATAAATATTATCAACATAACATTGATTTCTTATGATGTTTCGAAATCACGGTCGGAATATCAATAATCCAAACGTTGTTCAATTTCGGGGCATATAATGAAAAATTTCAAACACTTGGAACTGAAGCCCTCCTTTATCAGAAACTCTATAACTTTTGAAAAATTGATTATACTAAATAGTTAATCTGCATCTAAACGACGAAAATCAAACGACAATACGATGTATACTTGTTAACGACTCAAACAGAGAGTTATTCAAGTCATTAACTACACTTTGAATGTATCTTTAAACCCATTAATATTTGCTAATTGTGATTATTGTCAATAATATTGAACAAGGCCTCCCAACTGCCAGAAAGTGTTTAACAAATTGTTGGGTATACTTCAGACTGGGTCGTGAGAAAATTTAATTTTAAATTAAAATATAAAACATACCTCTCGTTTCTCTTCAGTTAACAAAATTATAATTTTTTATACCCATAGCTTTAAAAGATGTTGGCGGTTTTACGTACCCATCTGCCGACATTTACAAAATTCCCTATCAAACTAAAACTATTTTTGAAAGTATCTAATATAATTGATTGAAATATATTTAAAAACCCATTTATAATATGTATCTTTTATTAAAAGAAAGAGGAAAATGTTTGATTGGTACATGACATTTTGAGGGATATAAATTATTAAGTTCTAATTTATATTCCTCAAAATAACCCCAATTTCGTTTCAATTAAAACAACGTAGTTATTTTATCACCATTATACATTGCTGATAAATACATTTGCTATCATTTGGAACTCTTCAACTTTTGAATTCTTCTAAAAGAACAATTCAAAAGTTAATTATTAGACTATGTTTAAACTAACAAAAATAATCGCTTTTGAATTCTAATAAGCATTATTTTCTTTTTTTTTATAAACAATTTAAATTAGTTGGCAGTAACAAAAAAAACATTACGGTTGACTTAACAATTAAAAAGATATCACAAACGTGGATATAATTTCCCATTTAAATATATGTAGGTCAATAAGTCTACACAAAATAAAAATTGTTTTTGTTTTAATTATTATCTTTACGTCGACTTCAGTTCCGAAATTGTGTGTGATTTATGATTTCATAAACTAGTAAGCAACACGATGCTTGTTTGTAATAAAGCTCCAGGCATCATTCAGATGCTACCACATTGCTGACCATGAATTCGTTATCTTATTTTATTTGAGAGTAATATGTTTACTTATTTTTTGTTTCATTATACATTTTAGCTATACTTTACTAATCGGACTAGAGCCTAAATGAGATTTTCATTCGATTTACCCAGTGCGGCATTCCGCATTTGTTTATTGTCTTAATCAAGTTAATACTTGATAAGACGGTGTTGTAAATTTACACTCATCATTGGCGTGTAAACTTTTTGTGGTATAACCGGCAGGAGTATAAGAAAATTCAAGTGGTAGATAGCAAAATATAAAATACGTAATATATATTCGGTTTATTTTGTTTAATTAGGTTGAAATGAGGAAATAAAAAATATATACACATATAGTGGAGTAACAATAGGAGGACCTCCGAATGAGAGGACTCCGAGTACCCTGATCCTTTGTTTGTAATTTCAAAAACTATTTTAAGATATCTAAGGTCAATTCGGGTTTTCATATACTTTAATACTTGTGATGCATGAAACCATGAAGTATCTACTATTAATAAGTACCAAAAGTATATTCTATTACTAAGTTACCATTATCATACCATACGTGAACACATTCGTAAAAAAGTATCATCCCTGATTAGCGGCTAGGATCTGGCAGTACTCCGTTACAGAGCAATGGGCTTTCCCGCGCTCTTTCTGTGTTTGTGTACTATACATCAAAAATATGTAAAACCTATTACGCGCATGTTAATTGAATGTAATGAGTAATTTAAAGTTAGTTTTATTATAGTTTATTAAAAGTATTATTTTCTCCCGTCTATTGTACGTTATTGTTGTGGTACTTGTGGCTAATTGACTACAAATCTGTAATTAAACAAAATCTTTACGAAAAAATGAATGGTAGTGAAAAACGCAAGAGAAAAAAGGAAGTTGACGAAAAAATAAAAAGCTGTCAAAAATATGTGAGTCCTTTAAGACTAATGACTTCGATGAAGTGTCAAATGAATAGTCCGGCAAGAGCAAAAATATTAATGTCACTTAAAGTAGCAGTATTGCATTGAGCAATCATAGTGATCATCCAGGGCAACCATGTACCAGAAATCTACTAAAGCAAAGTGAAATGTTGTTATTTGACCTGGAACAAATCAGAAATTCACTTTATGTTACTAATAAAGGTAATTTAAAAAATAGATAATCAATTTAGACGCTTTGTGATTGAAAATTGACATTGTAAACCAAAAGGCTCTTTTTTAAAAGACTGTGGCAACAGATCGTTTTTGGAGAAATATTATTACATTATATCTAAATCTGGTGTTAAATTAGAACGCAAATGGTTGTGTTTTTCGGTATTGCTTCAAAAGGCATATTGTGAGCCATGCTGTTTATTTATATCATCAAAACAGTCACAAAATATTTCAATTGACGGGTATAGTGACTGAAAACATATTGTGAGGGCACGAAACCTCTAAAAAGCATTTGCACTCTTGTCTCGTATACGAATATTGGCGAATATATGATACTCTAGACGAAGAATAAGAATCCTTACTTAAAATTTAAAAAATCTTTTTGCCGTCAAGTACTGAAAAATCTCTTAGATGTAACTCTGACCCTTTCAATGAGTAATTTAGCTTTCCATGGGCATACAGAAAAAAACAGACAGCAACGAGCCAAGTGACAATTATTGTAATATTATTGAGTTACTAACGAGACATAATCCTGTTTTGAAAAAGTTATTATACAAACCAAAAAGTCGAATAAAATATTTAAGTCAAAAATATATAATGAGTTTTTTGTTCTTCTTTCACAAAAAGTTGAATCCGTATTAATAAAAGAAATAGTGGATGCACCATTTTATTCAATTATATTAAATACAACTCAAGATAAAGCAAAAATAGACAAACTGTGTAAACTCTATCATTACTTTGTGATTGAAAATGATAATAATGAGGCACCAAAAGCTTTTGTTATCAAAGAGTAATTCTTAGGTTTCCATGCAGTAACGGATCAGACTGCCTTAGCTATGTCGAACCAGATTATAAAATCTATAAACGAAAAAATATTCCCCTCAGCAAATGTCGTGGACAAAGATACGATGATACTAATACTATAAAAGGTATTTATATACTCATAATTTAAATCTAATAGTTAATGATGCTTTAAAACACGTGTTACAAATGCAAACGTTTTTTAAAATCGTTCAATGAGTTCAGATATTTTTTGGCCATAGCATTAAAAGGTGAAATATTTTATCAAGTTTTATTTCTGGTGCACGAGATGAATCTCTAGTCCTTGTAACATTCAAAAAAATTGAATCCAACACGATGGTCAGGACGATATGATGCTATTTTTGCCCAGAAAGCCCGGTTTGTAGAAGTTCATAAAGAGCTAATAAAACTATTACATTAAATTCCAAAGCATATGAACAAAATGAAGCTATAACACTAAGAAGATTGAATATTATGATTTTATAATATTACTGGTTTTCCACTGCAAAATTTGACGAATGATCGACATAGTCTCCAAAGCACTTCAGTCTAAAATAACAGATCTATCACAAGCATTGAAGCCTTAAGAAGTCTGTTTGGAAGAGATTAAAAAGTATCGTCATCAATTTGAGTACTTAAAAACACAAGCCTACAGAGTAGTAAAGAAATTGAGAATAAATCCCTAGTTTTCAAGAACTCTTCAAAAGAAGTTGAAGCACTATTTCCGTGAGATTTGCAAAGATGAATGTTTGCAAGACCCTAAAAGTTGTTTCAAGTAAACGTATTTTATCGTATATTAGACATAGTCGTAAATTAGTTGATATTTCGTTTCGTTAGTGTGTATGAAATAGTTTCCAATTTTAGTGTTTTACATCCCACATCTTTGAAAAATTTAAACGATTCAAACTTCCTAGAGATGGCTACAGAGTTTGTCGTTTTTCATAAAAAAGCTACATCTGTTACATTCGCAAAAGAATTTCTGTTTTCTGTCAACTTTCAGACATGATCGAAAAATTTACCTTTATAAAGGAACTCGCAGATTTATTAATAATAAAAAATTATTTTATGTCTTTAAACTTCCCTGAAGTATGTACCGCTTTAATGTTATTTTTGGTAATTCTCGTCGCTATCGCTAGTACCGAACGATCGTTCCCAAAATTAAAAGTAGTAAAAATATATTCAAGAAATTCTATGGGACAATTTTGCCCAAAATGAAAGCCCGAAAAAAAACAATTTTAATTTTTGTTAGGTATTGCTTTTTATGACTGTATTAATAAAAACGAATTATAAATATATATTATTGTAGCACATATTTCTTATAATTCTACTTGATTTCACGGGTGTGTGCGCGCGCGCGCGTTTTTGTGTATGTGCATGCATGCGTACGTGCGTGTGTGTGTGTGTGCGTATGTATGAATATATATATATATATATATATTAGAAATTTGGTAGCATAAAATATAAGTGAGAGCATGAACGGCGGAAGCAATGTGGCACTCTTTAGTAAAACAAGGGCTTCTAAAGGCGATATACAAGTGAGCTCGCTTCGAGCATAGTATTATCACATGCATGTTCATAACACATATCTTACTATGATTGCGTGCGTACTCGTGTGCGCGTGTGCACGTGTGCGCGTGTGCACGTGTACTCGTGTGTGTGTGTGTATGTGCGTGGGTGTGCGTGTGTGTACAATACATAAACGCGCACTGCATGTTGCAAATAATTAAGAAAATAATTTTTTTTACATAAAACATAAATATCCACCTTAAACAATTTATGAAATGTACAAAAGTACATAGTTATTCATGAAAACTTTCATTAATTAAGTGCATTTTTACTTTTATGTTGCTACTAATTTGTACACCATTCTTATCCTATTTGATTTATTATGTAGATAGGATACATTTTGACAAATCTACGTAATAGAGGATGGCATTTTGCCACTTTATACGATATTAGAAACCAAATTAAAGCCTTTGTATCGTTATGACGTCTAAGCTAGTAATTACATACTGTTTGAGCCGCGGCATAAATTAGAAATTCGTAATAATTTTAGCGGGGTCTTTTTTATGCCATGCGTTTATAATTCTACAGAGACCACGCAGTGATTTGATAGCAACTCCAACATCTCGTATATCATAACGAAATCTCTAAAGTAATAATGGTACTTACATCTATCTTTTATCATCTGTTTTTATGGCGTTCGTTCTCTGAATAAAGAACCTTTACCAATATCAAGTTTAGAAGATATGTCTAGGCAATACTGACGAAATATAACCTCAGTATCTCTATCGTTGTTGTCCAAAAAATAAATTATATGGCGAAACAAAAATTAAATAAGGAGTTGAATATGATTAAATAAATAAAGCAAAAACGTGGATAACACGTACTCTGACTGCGCTCAAAGACAAATTTGGAATAAAGACTACCACTTCGTTACGCAAAAAATACAAATAATTGTCCAATGTCAATCTGGTGGGTAGGAAAACGGACCTACGAGCTGATTACCCAAAATTCCCGCCAATACATTTAAATTCCATCCATGTTGAAAACTTCCCGGCCCTTTTAAAAGCTTATTCGTATGGCTTCGGTTGTATTCGTTATGCACATTAAACATTCCATACCGCGTAAATGTGCTTTCATCTGACTATAAAATACGTCGAACAAATTATGACGAATCGTCATACATGTGAGTGAGACAACGACAAAAAGTACGACGACGTGCGAAATCTTTTTCGGTCAATTGTTGTGCAACACGGTAGTGAAACGGATGTTTTCCATCTTCTCCGCGCGTATCTCCGACGTACGTTTTTGGTAATCTATGAGACACCGCTGTCGAACGTATGCTGTGAGTAGAATCTTCGGCAAATGCATCGACGATAACATCTTCAGCCACGTGACTTCTTCCACCAACTGAGCGCCCTGTATCAAACGAGGGCATTACCTGACTAGTACTATGAACCCGACTAGCCAATCTTGCGATGGTCTATTCATTTGGCTTTCTGGCGCGATTTGCATTGAATATTAATTTAAAAACGACATGATACCTTCAAAGCGCGGCGTTTGATTGATTGGTGTTTACAAAGCAGGCAATAAACTAATACATATAATCTGCGCAAACACCTATAGCTTGCACCATCCTTTTGTCAACCTGGAAGTCGCGTTAATTATTAAAGGGGGTCGCAATCCGTCCAAAAAATAAGATTTGCACACAAAACATTTGTTTATTCAAGTTTTTATGATTGAAGTGTTACAAAATTAAATTTTACAGGTAATAACAACCTTATAGTTTAATAATTAAGTCTTAATTTCTTGAAACTTATTAATGTTAAATTAATTGAAATATTATTTTAATTTCATAGTATGGTAAAATGGTCACAAGGCTGTTTGTTTAACTTTTTGGGATTTTTTCGTGTCTTGCGACATTAAAATGGTTGAGAAAAAATGGCTTATACTGTTCAATGTTTTATCAGATGAGTCGCTAAATTTGTAGCTAGAGCTTCGTTTTTTCCAAAAACGTTCAGCTGTTATTGTTATGCTAATTATAGAATATTAATTGCATTTATATTTCATTAAATTAATTAGTAGTTTTAATGTAGAAATAGAACATTAGAATATAATACTAAACACATGTATAAGACAGAAAAATTATACTTCACGTAATTTTTAGGTCGCCACTGCCCCGTGGCCAGTTAGTAAATCAAAAGAATTGTGACCAAAATAAAATAAAAATAATACGCGTTTAATTTATCATGTGATCCAAAAACCGATGTATAATTATCGATTACGAATTTGAGTAGCAATTTTTTTTTCTATTAGCAAAGACGAAACAAAACAAATTTAAAAATATTCTTTAAAATTACAACTTTATAATTTTTCATGAAATCAACATGATAATTCCATCGTTTTCCGAACTAAATGTTGCACAGTAACGTTCAAGACTATATTCCGTATAAGTAACAACAAAACTCATTAAACAATTATCTTATCTAAATATTTTTTCTAAATCTAATATATCTCTACACAATATTCAAAATGCAAAGAGATGACGACACAGTATTATTGACAAAGAAAATAAATAATGTAACGCTACTTTGTAGCACCTTTTATTTTGTTTACGTTTTAAAAACAAGGAATAATTTCTAATTTATTGGTATATCGTAAGAGAAATTACGTTAGCCATTCTAGTAAGGTACAATCCGCGGTCCACGTGGAGTTAAAATATAGTTAACCAAAAAAAAATACTAGCGCTGTTATCACGCCCCACTCCTTTCGATCGTATAATACTTTTCAAGGTGACCGTCTCTCAGTTTGTAAGACTCGGGTGATGCCGAAAACACGTGTGTACCAAACATATGCATTTTTCGTTATCGTTTGTTGTTTCGTGAAAATGAAGCCAATTAAAACAGAAAACCTTTTTCTATTTTCGATGTTATTAAACGTAACAGAGTGAAATTGGATAAATTAAAAGACAATATTTAAAAACGCGCTCTTTTATGTATGATGTATGTAGGCGACGTAGGTCGGTATTAATTTCAGAAAGGTTGATTTTAATCGCAAATACCTAATTTTTGTTAAAACTTAAATTGATTTCAATGTTAATAATTAAGTTGATTATATTTAATCATGCTAGAGGTAAAAATACTAATTTATTGTAATGTGATTTAAAGCGTATTTTCGTGTCTAACATTTCGGAATGTTTTTAAGTGTACGAAAAATAATGCACTACCGGGTTACAGATTTAATATGGATT
The DNA here is from genome assembly GCA_039881145.1 of Druceiella hillmani. Lineage (NCBI taxonomy): Eukaryota > Metazoa > Arthropoda > Insecta > Lepidoptera > Hepialidae > Druceiella > Druceiella hillmani. The sequence continues at coordinate 21,388,343 of JAYKKI010000015.1, read as the reverse complement.
GCTAGTATTCACTTTCGGTTATTCAGGTTCTCATATTCGAAGCACAAAAACCACTTAATTAGTAAAGTAAACTACAGAACTAAAACGTAGAAATTCCTTCACAACACAAGGAACACCTTCGTAAACTATTTAAATGAATTTGAAATTATTGTTTTATCGGTATTATAGTTTACTATGCGTAAGCGTGAAGTTAATTAGAAATAAATATCTTTACTCGTTTTATAGTTCAGACTGTAATTTTATTATATTTATCGATCGACCTATGAAGAGACTTTACGCGAAGGATTAGCAAATTTTAATACGATTAGAAGAAATACTCCAGTAATTGATAACGTGATTAAATCGATAATTAGGAGAGTGCAATTGTGTTTAAAATAAGACGGTTAATATTTTGAAACATATTTAAGGCTAATCAAACATCAAGTGAAGTAATTTTTTAGTGAAAGTTAAAGAGAATTAAATTTAATTGAAATATTTTTTCTGTGCAATATTTTACAAACTATTTAAGTCGTGTGATAAGTGATTTCCGCAAGTACATGAGTAATATAATTTATTATGTTTTTAATACTCATGTATCATGTCGTTTAACAAATAAATTAAATTCAATATTTAGGTACGTAATGGCGCGGGTATACTGAAGTAACAATATAATCTTCTTTCAAGTGATCGAAATCCCGCTATAACGCTGATTCTCAGCTGTTCGGTAAATTCAATAAAAGAGCTTCTATATGTAGTGGTTGCGTACGACTGGCCTGAGCTTTTGTACGTGCGTTAGCGGCTAGTTTCAACAAGAGTTTATTCCTTGTCTGTCTTTGTCCGACACTTATGCGAGGACACCGTGTGTGTGTATGTGTACATACATATATATATATATATATATATATATATATATATATATATATATATATATATATATATATATATATATATATATATATATATATAGAAATATATATATATATATATGACGATTATCGAAAGCCAAAAACTGCTAACTAATACAAATGGCGTTAAATTATGAGCCAAACAAACACATCGAGAATCGTTACATCCACCCTTTGCATTAATATGTAATTACCTATTTCTCTAAATATCCTGCTATAAAGTTTTAATCAGAATTTATTGAATTACTTGAATCAAATGCAGGTTAACGCCAGTGAACATAAACTGTTTATTAATTATTAAATGAAAGCATACATTAAAAACAATAAATTTAAGGAAAATATTTTTAATTATTTATTATAATTTCTCGCTCATTTCATAAAAACAAATTAATTTGAAAAATATTTCTCGAAGGCGAGTTAAAATTTTTTTAACATAATTGCTAATCTTAATGACAACGCAAATGCAAACATGAATTTACATAAAAAGGAAAGTAATTCAAAAATTTAAATATGCTAGAATTATTGCCTAAAGAAAGGTTATAAAATTAATTTCGGACGACGAAATTAATGTTTCATGATAGTAAAAACATTATTCAAATGTATTTTTTACTAAAATCAGCAACAATATTTTGTATTAATTTGGTTGTTTTCTATTAATATTCAATCATTTATAGAAAGAAAAAAATAAAATAGTATCATCAAAACCGGCTCAACATTGTCTATAAAATATAACTTTCGATTAATCACAAATGTTTATCGCGTATGAAAATGAAGCACAATACATTTATTAGGAACATGTTTTAAAATTGACTTCGGTTTGCCATTATTTTTTAAATAAAATCTAAATACGAAAATCTCACCTGCATGAAAATATATATTACACTGTTTTAAACTGTCATGACAAAAGTACACAATAATAACCTAATAAAAAAGAATACAACCAGGAAAGGGGCATGAAAATAATTTACAAAATGGAAAATTAGATATTATCACAAAAAGATATTTCATTAAAATTTGTTTACTTCGGCTGGCATTTGACAGTTGGCAGATCTTTACACAGTGACAGTAAATTTGTGGTTCCACTCCAAATTTCATAAAAAATGCGGATTAAAAATACAGAAATTAGAAATACGGGTTTTTCAATCTGAAAAAATAAGCTAGCAACTATGGCTTATTTCTTTCCTAAACGTCGGCGCTTGAACACCAACAATTATAAATACGTCATGGGAATGGTAGCGAGAAAATTAAAAAAAAACTAAATTATTGCGACAATTAAATTTTATCGATTATTAGAGATTTTTAGGTAAAATTGTTACTCTTATTTTCAAAAAATATACAAAATTTAAAAGTATGTTTAAAATATATTATTTTTACTATTCCTAAGATAATTCACAAAATTTTTACACAAACTTATTTAAAATGATAACATTTGAATGTTCATAACTGTACAATATTAGTTTTTTTATTTCAACCAGTAGCAGAGGTAGAATTTATACATTTTTACGTCACCCAAGATGACATTTTGGCGTGTGCGTATAAAATTCAAAATAGTCAAATAAAGCAATTACGACACAACCCCCTGGTACAGAGAATAAATTCAAACTAATCTGCGTAGAGTGAAGTTGAATAAATTAAGTTTCCTTAATTTTGAATAGTTAGTGACGGATATAGATAAGATGGTGTCATGTTATCTACCTATTATAATAGCGTTTTGTTAATTAATGGAGTTCAAAATTAATTTTTCATTACGTTACACAAAGTGCAAGTAATTTAAGGATTACTATATCAATATGTACACAAAAATTTGGAACTTGCTTTTTTAAAATTTGTTAAAAAATAATAAAATAAAACATAGCCATGACAAAGCTCAATCCACGGTCGCACACACACAGCCATATGACTGACGACATAGTTTTGTTTTATTGCAATAGATGGCGCACATTAACTGGCGTTGTCATTTCTATTTGACTAAACGTTTCTTTGACAATATCTTGATAATTGGATTAACTATTATATATTATTTAGTCATGGGAACATATACAAGAATATAAAAACCACTGGACCGACAAAATTTTGGAAATTACACCCATCCTCAACATGCGATGACTGATCAATTTAGTTTTAATACGTGTACGATGAGGCGAATAGATATTGAAATAAGTGGTCGATTTAAAAATTAACCATGACGAATAAATATTTGATATTTAATGTTTTTTTGCAAAATTGACAATGGCAATATTGGTACAGAGCCCATTCCGCGAGAATCTGGCTCACACGTGACCTTTAGTAGCTTTTTCCGAAGCCTAACTAAATAAATTACCTAACGTCAGCTCTATCAAAGAATGTTGCGGAACTGGGATAAAATATCTGGTTAATGTAAAATTGTTCACTTTCAGTTCAAATGGAAAGTTATAGTGAATCGTATTACGCCATAGAGGTACGACCGTCTCGCTGGCGTACGGTGGGCTTACTGGAGATGCCATCGATAATAATTTATATGGGTACGATAACTAAAGTTCAGAAGGGAGGTGAAGTTTATGAGGAGCAGAAAAGACAATTGTCTATTTCGCTCTCGTCAATTTATAGACTATTCCCAAGCCACCCTCCAGATTATCTCAGCACCCCTCCGAGAAGCCATAACGCCTCGTCAATCACACAAGTGTGTCTGTTCTATTACAATGTTGACGCACATCTTCCTGCTCATAGCAGTGGAATAAAACGTGATCCATGTCGTGCGTTTCAAAATCGCAGGAACAGAATAGGCTATCTTTCAATGAATTTCAGTGAATGAATATAATTTCAGTTATTCAGCTGCTCAGACACTTCGGGGAGAAATAATCTAGTGGGCCAAAAATCTCAAAATTACCTTTATTTCTAAACAAAAGTTATTCTTCTATTAAAATCCCAAAAATGCAACGAATCGCTGTTAAAATTCTTAACTTATGCCAATGAGCAGAAAAAAACCATCAAAACAGGCGCATCCGCCAAACAGGTCCTATAAGCTTTGGTTAGATCCAAAAGTGGCATGCGTTGCGACTTCAGCACAACGCTTTCAACCTACTGGACACCGACGCATGGAGGAGCTCACACCCACGGCACATGGGTCAATATAACATGATATATTACCTTGTACATCAGTTTGAAATCGTGATATTCAGCAATAGCCCATCCCGGCCAGCCAAGCCATGGTGTGTCAACATATCATAATCATATGTGTCAACATATGGTTTTATCAAAAAATATAAATTTACTTTTGCAATTTTAATGGGCATTTTCAGAAAAAAGAGAGTTTTGTATGAAACAGGTGCCTAAACGCGCGCACACAACTATGCATCTTTATTAGACGTTCTTTGTTCATGCAGAATGTATTTTTCATAAATTATAAAAAAATGCATATTTTTTCAATACGAAGTTTTATACATATGTGGATATTTTCAGCTGTTTTATTATAATGTACGACCATTGTTTTATTTCATATTTGAAATAAAACAATGGTCGTACCTGTTTTACGTTATAGCTTCAGGCAGTGTGGCAGTTTTTTGTTGCTATTTTGTGACGTAATAATACGATGCGATATTAGTAATCATTTCGTTATTAAATTTGTTGCACACATAGGTACTTTTAATTCATAATATTAACTGACTCGGAACGTCGCGTACGTATTATATATTCGAATAATATCCCTTTTTTGAATGTATAAAAAAATGTCTGAATAAAAAAGGTGTACCTATTTTTAATTCGACGATACACATACAATAAGTAATATATAATTACATTAATAATTGAACTTTTGATAAAGAGGTATTGTATATAGCACTTACCCTCTTTTACTCCCTTTTACGTGATTTTGTAACACTCTTCTTTGCCGCTTGTTGTAAAGACGTTTAAGAGTAGACTGAGTTGATATTGTACTCGCGCGTACTTTTAAAGCATTTTCGTCAAAGCTAGTCGAAACAATACCGCTAGATCAAATGTTTATTTATATAGTGACTTGATGGTTGGATGACACTTCAATATTTTTTCTAGCGTTTATTAATATTTTATGTAATTCTACAATAGATAAGTTTTATTTCATCATTTAATCATTAATTTTACTAAATTACTAAAGTGTTACAATCATAAAACACTAAATCACAAAACAATAAAAATAGATTCACTATGGAAAATGTATTTTAAATTATGAACATAAAAATTAAAGAATTATATTAAACCGAACATTAGTAATAACTCATTAAATTTGTCTTAGCCAGAACAAAGAAACCGGCTACCAAAATGAGGAAGACAATATGATGAGAAATTTATGTAGGCTAAACACTTTCGAGACGTCTTTTTTAACTATTTGAAAGAAATTTGTTTTTTATTCCCTTTTACATGTTTTAGAGCCCTTTCGAAATATAATTTCTAGTCATTTTAAATATAATTTCTCGTTTTTCCCGTACAGGATGATACTTGTAAATTTCAAATCCACATCTTGTTTTATTTAGAAAATTAGTCTCTGACAGACAGACGAATAGACAGAAAGCGTTACCACAATAATAGGGTTCCATTGGGACTTTTTGGATACAGAACCGTAAAAAGACAGGTAAAATATAATTTTTTCATTATTAATTGAATTTAATTAAAAGTAAATTGAAGAGCGACTCGAAAACTTACGAAACAATTTAGAATAGATCTTTTATAGAAAACATTTTTAACGCAATCATTAACATTTGCTGTACGCGACGGAAACAAACTAATAAAATATTCTTTCGGTGATTTCGTTAAAATTTACCGAATTTGACGACATAAAAGATACTTTAGAATTTTATAAATGTTTTTATAAAAATAGTTTCCCACAGTAAATCTATTTGCCGTATGTAGTCAGCCTTTGATTAATTATTATTTTTGCGAAAATGGCACTCAAAATTATATTTGAAAATAATAAGTAAAAGGTATCAATGTCGAAGGTGAAATCTTCTATTGTTGAAGATAATGATTCTGTGAGTACCTACATATTTTTATATCTAATATATATATATATATATATATATATATGTATATATATATATATATATATAAATATATATATATATATATATATATATATATATATGTATATATATATATATATAAATATATATATATATATATATATATATATATATATATATAATATTTATATAAATAAATATATACTTTTTTTATATTTATATGTTTTATTTAACAACGACAATCAAATAAATTAAACGTAGTTAAGATGTTGTAACCCTCACCGAATAATTCCTTTTATATCCCCGAAAATCTTATTTAATTGAAATATATTTTAACAAAATCAATTATATTAAAATATATGTTAAAATATGTTTTTCAAAAATTTTTCCTCCAAATAAAACAAAAATTTCCTGAATCTAAAATCAATAATCTTAAAGTGAAGATTAGTTACGCCTAGATCACGCATATGTTCTCGTGGAACGCAAGTCTGTATAACCTATGTGTATTCGTAAAAATATGTTTTTGTAATGTCGCATTCAAATTTTGTTTCTTTTTTTCATTTTGTCGTCCTGTTTTAAAAAACATTTGTATAGTTGGGTACTACGGTAGTTGGGTAACTTGTACTTGTACCAAAGTTTAACATAGACCTAAAATATCCCGTATCTGCTCAAAGGTCGTTATTTGGTCTGCTTGTGATACAGTCTTATAACATTGGTGCTATCGTCGGTCACTACCCTCGTGGCAGGACGTTCTTGAATATCGTCACTAAAGCGGTGGTTCCCTAAGAGAGCGGTGTCGTCATCTAGCGGTCGTAATTTGACGGTGACAAGAAGTGTCATTTTACATGACGTTGAGACCGTGACAATTTTATATTGTAATTATATATATTTTTATTACTTTACTCAAATTGTAAAAATTTCTTAGCGTGAAATTTATTTTGTCACAACACACTATTTTCAAATATCCGCCAAATTTACGAGACTATCCGAAAATGTCGTAATTAATCTAAGATTCTTCGTTCTTCTCCGATAGAAACTTCATTGCGAAATATCATTTTCCTGTACATCAATATATGTTATGGAATTTTTATTTTTAATCAAATCAATGAAAGTTTCAAACAATCTTACTTCACTAATTATTATGTTTCACAAAACTTACACAATTAACAGCACTATGCACAATGATTCGTAATACTTTTTGACATGACACAAATTCCATCTAGAGTAGTTTTGCCAGATCCCAACATTCTGAAAATCCGTATTGTTGGCTAAAAATCGGTACAAAAGGTTAAAAACCAGGACCTAAAAAACATAGACTTCGATAAAAATTGTGACTTTTATATTTTCATACATTAATTGTGCCGACATGCATATTGAATATAGTTACTGTTTTATTTACGTATTGCAACACTTGCACGTATATAATTCATATGGCGGACTTATTGCTACAAGAGCAATCTCTTCCCGTCAACAACCGAAGTGGATTGCACAAGATCATATTATAATCATTTCGACAAAATTTGTTTAAATAAAATTAAAAAGAAGATGTTCTATTCTTCTATTAATTTGCCTCCTTGGAGAAAAAACGAAGAAGATGAGATATGAAGGAAAACAAGATGTAAATGGAAGGTGTCCACGATGGTTGAAAGCTTCTAACCAATGAATTCCACAATTTGGCGGCGTAAACATTAAACAATTGTTCATAAAAGGATAAACAATGTTTAGGGATGAGGAGCATGCGTAGGTTTTCAGAACTAAGACTGTGAATCTGGCACCGAGGGAAGTAGCTCTGCATGGATACATATGTTGTAAAACGTTTCTTTCGTAAACTTAATATTTCACAAGATACAAGGCGTAATATTTTTTACGGTGGAGAAAAAAAATTTTTTTTTATATATCTAACGATTTTAAAATATTCTGAAAAGAAATGTTAAGGAAAAATTTAATGGGTTACATCGTCTATCTACGAACTAAACCTGATACTTAATAATAAAGAGTATTTATTCGTAGAAAATTAAAATATTCTGATTTTAAAATATTCTGAAAATAAATTTTAAGGAAAAAGTTAATGGGTTACATCGTCTATCTACGAACTAAACCTGATACTTAATAATAAAGAGTATTTATTCGTAGAAAATTAAAATATTCTGATTTTAAAATATTCTGAAAATAAATTTTAAGGAAAAAGTTAATGGGTTACATCGTCTATCTACGAACTAAACCTGATACTTAATAATAAAGAGTATTTATTCGTAGAAAATTAAAATATTCTGATTTTAAAATATTCTGAAAATAAATTTTAAGGAAAAAGTTAATGGGTTACATCGTCTATCTACGAACTAAACCTGATACTTAATAATAAAGAGTATTTATTCGTAGAAAATTAAAATATTCTGATTTTAAAATATTCTGAAAATAAATTTTAAGGAAAAAGTTAATGGGTTACATCGTCTATCTACGAACTAAACCTGATACTTAATAATAAAGAGTATTTATTCGTAGAAATGCTTAAAAATGTTTTTATTTTGAAGATTTTCAAAATAACAAATGTGATGCACGAAGTGTTTTCTGAACCGTTTTAATTAAAGATTTTTGCAATAAAAATTTAAATTAGTTTAGAAGACAAATAACACTAGGACAATTAATATTATAAGGTCATCATTAAATTCATTAGCCGTTTCGAATGAAAACTTAGTAGTAATACAATAGAATACGAATAGTACAATACAATACTATTCAGAAGGTAGTTTGTGCGAAGCCCTACAATTTCATTTTCGGTTCACTCGCTTTGGATGCTTTCGTGCACTCAACTCGACATGTATTGTCGTATATCGATAAAAGTTAAATTTTGCAATGTCTGTAGCATCGAAAAATCGGGACAATTGGCATCCCGCGTAAGCATTACGTGGGACGAGACATGCACTTTAAATCGGGACGCCCCGTGAAAATTGTAATACCTGATAACACTGGTCACGAGTGTCCTTTCCGCTCTTTATAATTCCATGTCACTCGGTCAATGATCGGTTTTTGTTCATTTGGTTGTTTACAGCACGTAAATCGATTTAATTACCAGTTCAAAAGGCAATCCGGATTATCCGCATATGAGGATCTAAGTATGTGAATATTCCGAAACTATTCTTGTATCATCTTCAAGGTTGGCATTACAGAAGCCCAGATCTTTGTAACATCATGATTTATGTAAAAGTAGCAAACATATGCAGTACCGAGTTTTACTATTTGAGATATTTAAAAGCAGGGCTTTCACCAAAATGAGCTGTATGTGCATTCTTGTATGTTAAATTATAATTAATATTTAATTAAAATGCTCCTTGAAACTTATATGCAGCGTCGCTATTTTTCTTTACAGCTCCATTATCTCCAATATATACTTTTAATGTTTTAATCGCAAAAACGTTTATTAAAATGGTCCAGGGGCGTGCGAAGAATAAATCAAGACAACTTCTAATTTTTAATACTTCTATGATAATCTACTAATCTTTTTCTTTACTAATGGGATAATGATTATTACGTGAGGTAACCGAATGGTGACTCCGAAGGGGATGATGGCAAGATAAAAAAAAAGAAAAAGTGAAAAACTGTAAACACAAAAATGGTCATCGAGCGTATAATCTAAAATATTTAAAAAAATTAAATAAAAATTTGCTAAAAATAAATTACTACCACAGTCAGTATTTGATTAAAAAAAATAAATACTATTAAGCCTCCATAAAATGAAAGTATCTATAAATATTTTAAACCAATTGAAAAATTTTTGAAATAAACAATAATTGAAAAACTATTCCAATTAAGCGACCCAAAACCGTAACAGATTAAACGAACAACTATAAACGTGCCTTTACAGTATTTATTCTGTTTTAGAGGAGAAAAGCAAATATTTTGTTCTCGTATCCACTTATCATCAAAACTAAGAAAATGTTACATTTGTTTTATAGCAACAAGAGCTTTATATAAGTCTTCGTGGTGTTATATAAAGAGCACACTAACAAAACTTATTCAAATAATATAGAGAATTTGAAGCTTAAAAAAGTTTCGAAATACAATAGACATTCAAACATAAGAATTACATAATAGTTTATTTTTTCATATATTTATGCTATTCTAAAATCTCATATTTCGAAATAACAATCAAATATTTACAATTTAACACGCCCTTCATTGATTTCATCTGTCTTATGATTTCCATGCCTTAAAATCGTATGATTTTCAATGCCTTAAACTTGTAGGTTAATTTTTGATGACATATGCTTCTTCTGAAATAGAAATAACTCTGGGATCTGTTTAAGTCTATTAGGTCTGAAGTCATCTAAAGTTATAACTCTGGGATAACTTAAATTGTTTGCAGTCCCTGCTTGCTAATCCTTTTTTCTTCGAACTATAGCTTTCTGATTCTCCAGATTAAGCAACTTACGCTTGATATTGGAGAGATCGGGATCCGATGTCGTTCTTGCATGGATTCCTAGTAACTGTATCATAATTGGTAATGAAATAGTCGATGTAAAAGCTTGATTCGCCGCCGTGACTGGGGATAAATGTTTTACTATTAATTTCATTGAAGGATCCTTTGACTCATTCCTGGATGAAATTTGACTGGCAGAGGACGTGGGAAAGATCAACCCAGATAACGGGTAAGGAATATTTCCAGATCCAATATTTTACACCCTCAAAACCTTAGTTTTAAAATTCACTCTGTCTCGAAAGGAAACCTCTATGGTATCTTGCATGCGTTTGGGTCATTGTTCTATTCCTGCTCTTTTGGGTAGGCTGCGTGTTAGAGAATCTCCAAATTGCGAATGTGGGCTTGGAGAAGGCGATCTAAATCATCTCATTTTTGCATATCCATTGAATAATAGATTTCCTAAGTTTATTTACAAAGTATTAAAATATAAAATGCAACTGCCCATTAGCATAAGATCACTATTATCTATGGCCAACAAACCCATTTTAGGATTGATCATTCAGTACGTAAGGAAGAACGAAATCAAAATATAGAATCTTTTACATTCATATTCGTGTTTACTTTTGTTTTTATGTTTGTGTATTTTTATATGCTTATTTTGTACTCCTCGGTATATCGTAACTTAATTTTTTTTTATTTTTCATTACATTTAACTGCAGAGAACCACTTATTTAAATTTTGTTTTATTGTATAGTTTATTTTTTTGTTAACAAGTAACAATGACAGATATCCGAAATATGATTTAATCAGTGTTGCGTAGCCTTTTTTCCCACACTTGACATTGGCAAAGGTTCTCAGTGGAGAGGACGAACGCCATATAATAAAAGATAGAGACAAAAACATATTAACATACACTTCGACCACATTTTTATGAAAATTTTGTTGCGATGCAAACGTGATGCTTTGCGAGTTGATGCTGATATGCATATAATAAAATTTTATGTTCACACGCCTATATACATATTTATCAAGCGGCTGTAATATATCATTCGTCAATTATGCAAACGGTAATATATGCTTTATGTAATACATAAACATATAAAATATTGTTTTATTTGTTTAGTGGCTGTTAGCCAAGTACGTATGCCAATGCGGCAGCTATATTCAAATCCAAATTACTATGATACAGGTCGTTCTATTCTTATCAACATACTTTTCAACGAGGACAGCTCAAATTTTAATTAAAATCAAATGAAGTTTTCTTACTCAATTATATCAAAAGTTAAAAAACAATATTACTACCTTTTAAAAAGTTATCTCAGTTTAAACTTTAAAATAAATACAAATTGCGCTTTTTTCACATTTTTTTTGTTTACTTGACACTTTTTTAAATGGCAAACTTAGTTTATATACCTTTTGCACTTTCTTTTTTATTTTCTTTATGTGTTCTTTTTTACGTTGTAAAATTTATTTTACAATCATAATGGAATCAAATGAATAAAATCTTGATGAAAATGAGAAATTTTGAAAGGATGCAACTAATTTCATTTAAAGAAAAAATAATTAAATATTTAATTGTTTCTTTCTTTATTAATAATCCACATTGTTAATAACCCCTATAAAAACATGTTAAAAAAATAATGCATTTGCATATATAATACATAATTCTTATGATAATTTAATTTAAATCATTTTAAAAAATTTATAACTTTGCCAACATATTTACATTTTGTTTGTATAATTTTTCGCTAGCACGTACATTGCTAAGGACATATATTTTGAATAATTATCAAATTTAACAAAATAATTTGCCAACTGTGGCATATTTAAATATTGATATATAAAACATACCAATAATATTATAGCAATGCTTATAATATACATTACCATTTACATTTCAAAACATATCTTCAACATAAACCACATTTATTCTGGGTTCACACTAGTGGACTTCGGTAAAGATTCGCTTTATCGAAACAGGTATGGGAATTCGCTTTAAATCGCAAACATCATTAAATGCGGCCGACAACGAATGGCAACTTTGTCTCGACACGGTTCGATCGCGCCACACTTTGTCGTTTCAGTTGGAGCAGAGACATTATAGACCGCAATGAATTTAGCAACAAAACAGCCCACGAATTTTCGTTCTACAGTAACCACGAAGTGCAATGGCTCTGAAAGAAAAATCTAGATTTATCACGGTAGCATGCCACAAATGTTCGTTGGATAGTGTGACCCCACTTAGAAACAGTGCACAATGTACTAAAAGAACATTCTTTTGAGTAATTACATGATATACTAATGAAACATTATTTTATTTAACTATATATAAAATATGACTTTACATTCTATGCGTGGTATACAGATCAATTGGTTGTCTACAACTTTGACCAGCAGACACTGTATTTTGGATACAATACAACAAATTTTTAAAATCCACTTGTACTGTGAGGAATTTTTCTTAATAAAACCTCTTTTAAATTGCATAATATTAATTTTTGGATTTCTTTTCGTTTATTGAAACACTGTATTTGCTGTACGTGTTGGCTGTTTTCACAGATATCATATCATTTACGTTTTAATTAACGTCTTTACTGTTTATTTTTCATTTTTTGTCATTGTCAATACTTTTTTCAGCTGCTTGCAATTTTTTCTTCTTACAGTCTTTAATTTGCATCTTTCCTTTTTTTATTTTCTTGAATCTTTTTTGTATTAACCTTGACAGCATCGAATAAATCCTTAATAACCTTTTAGTACATTTTGAGCTAAAGCTTTTTATCTCGGTTTAGACTTAACAGTTAATAAAAAAATCTAAATTAGTTCTTGAAAACGTATTTTTACAGTCAAGTTCTTTTTCAGAATTGAATATTTTCTTCGATGGCGATGGATGTTATACTCTGAAGGAAAAATCTAGATATTTCGGTCCTCTTGTGCTGAAGAGGTATAAGTATCCATAATTCTGACACATTATTGACATTGCTTTGAGAGACCATATATTTTTATGCCTTCGGTATCGAAAATATCTTTAGTCGGGAACTGATAAGTACCGCTGAATGCAACCGAGAATTTCTATCGATGGGAACAAGTAACTGTGATTGCGTGTTCTGCTGCGCTGGTTATCTTCAATGGAAAATTCGGGCTGGAACTGTAAACTAATTAATTAAATATAAGATGCGGGTTCTGGAATGTTTTCAGAATTATTTTGTATTTATATGGTGACTGTTTACTCATGTTTTGTTCACAGAAAGTAACATCTGTTTCTGAAGAGTATCTGGGCGGAGTGTCTGGGGAGAGATTAGTGAACATCTGAATCTTTTATGTTACCGTATTTTGGCGTTATTGATCAGGTTACTGCCTAAATATTGATGGCGCATAAACTTCTTTTTAAATAACTCTGGGGTTATACGGATACAACGATACAGACCAGTTGCTCTAAACCAATTGGTTATATTGTCTTACATTTCGACCATATTTTTGTGAAGATTTTGTTGAAATGCACTCTTATGAGTTTCCTACTTTGATTTTGGCATGCATATAATAACGCCCCCGCGTCAAATTATTGTTCAAATAATTTATTTACAAATTTATCAAGGGGCTATAATTCCTTGGCAGTATTCGATAGGAAACAATGAAACATTTTATCGTGCTCTTCTCCCGCATCGATGATCCTGGCATCTAAATGGAAATAATTTCCGTCAAGAATTAATAAACTTACGCTGGGAGACTTGTACTGCGCCAAGTGATTAATGAGGTCAACACACAGCTTCGTTGTCATATTACCCTGTGGCGCCATTTTGAAAAACTCCCTGCTGACAAGTCGTCACTTAATTCAAGTTTCACCCTGATAATAATTACTGAGGTAAAGTATTTTCAGTTGCATCAACAAACATTGCAATAATGACCTTCTCTGAGTGTTCATAAGCAATCAATTGAACTCTATTGATAACTTTTAGTGCAAGAGTCATTGCTGATGGTGAAGTATCAATCCTTTTCCTCGTCAAAATTATGCTAGCTCTCTGGGTGATGAGTCTATCCCGTGCTATATTATTCTGACTACTAGAAAATATCTTCACACAATGGAATTTTTTAACATCTGTACCTTCGCAGAATGCTGCTTGATGTGCATAAATTTCAAGCAGGATTCAACGAATTGTAAATTAACAACGTTTTGAAATGTGAAATTATAATTAATAGTATTTTTGGACCCTTATTTAGGAACAAAATTATTTTACATTTTAAAGCGAAAATATTTTTCATTTTCAATATTTTCTTAATCACAATCATATTTAAACGTTTCGTTGTCATGAACAGAATTTGTATCTAAAATAAAAAATTAATAAAAAATACTGAATTATGCGTTTTTGCAAAATAATACTCGTATCGCTCATTATTTAAGGCCAAATAAGGTGTTACGTGCATCACGTAATAATTCATTTTGATTAAACCACGCTGCGCTCGGTACCTCGCTGCGTCTCGATTATTTAACGCTTTGGTAAAATTGAAATAATGTATCTCAATGACTGGGTAAGATATGAAAAAAAATTATTTATTAGAATCGTCTCATTTTGTACTTGGGAAATCTTAAAAAAATTGGGTTACTATACTTATTTATCTATACTTGTACAGAAGGTTATTTTTCACTGGCCTACAATATTTATTGCATATCAGAATACATACTGTTTATTTTAAATTATTTACAAATTAAACACGGAATTCAAATTATCTTGTAAGTCACTAAACCTAAATTTTACGTATGATTTACAAATAGCGGAAACCAGACTGTTATTTACCTTGAAAGCACAATTTTATTTAACAATATATTAATATAAATTACTGAAACATTTCTAAATATAATAAAAATGTAGTAAAAAATTTAGTAGTTAGTTTCACATTGGATAATTACTATACTTTTGTAACGACGTATTTATTATTAAATATCTTGAAACGTGTCTTCAGTCTTGTATAATCTACATAGAAGATGCGACTAAAATTCATTTTTTTATATCTGATTTTGTTAACATTTTAGTACAGAATAAGTAATAAACGCATACACAAATTTCAGTCTAAGTTCAATTCCTCAAGTGAGCAATAGTAATACGGTATATCCTAATATAGAAAAAATATCATTACGTCGGTGATACTAAAGTCTTCCGAGACTCTACTTCGGAAAGCAAAACAGACTAAAATTAATTCCATTCAAAGTATATCCGATACATTTTCGAATATCACGCAAAAACTTATGACAACCAAAGTTCCTCAAAAGAAACACATATTCATCTTTATGCAAGGAATGTTGTGGACAAAAGCCACATATTTGTAGAAATTAAATAAGAGTATATTAAATCTAGCGGAGAAACGGAAATTATGACAATCCGCAAAGTGATAAATACTGAATCACACTGTGATAATACAGTCAAAGGTGATAATTTAAATAAGTTTTTTAACCGACAAGGCTTTAGAAATAAATCCCAGTGGAATATACCGGTAAAAGAACTAATTATTTTCTAAAAAAGTAAAACCATTTGACACGGTGGCAAGGCAAGAGTTAAAAGCAAAAATTATGTGTGACCTCTTTCTAAACAGTGATCTTGTGATGAGATGTTTAGTGGTGAAACAATTCTGCATTCCTGGATAGTTCCCCTCCCTCTCATCGCTTGCAACTCGCATTGCTTCTACCATTATTTATTTGCTGCCAGTAATAATATTTACATTCGTGACTGGAGTATTTACATTCGTGGCAGAAATAAGGAAAACTATATTCTAAAGTGGCAAATCATGAATCTACAAATGAACATTTGGAAAACCAAGAAAAGTGGAAAATTATAGAAATAAGGCAACCACAAAAAATAGAGGATACGATCTAGGAATCAGTGAACATCAAAAACAAAAATAGAAGGTACCTAAATTATTGGATATAACTTTACTTGGTTATACAAAATATGGCATTTCATGGAACTATTATCGTTCAACTATTTTCCAAGAACCATATAAACATGGAACATAGTAAATGACAAAAAAGAAAAAACAAATTATATATACTCGTGTATATATATATATATATATATATATATATATATATACATATATATGTATATACACACACATATATACACATATATACAGAATGAGAAACTAAATTATTTCAAAGATGTTTTATTGCAGGATATAACATGAAAGCTTTTTATGAAATGAAACCCGCGAAACATTCTGGTATTTTGTTTAACCCGATATTTCACATATATCCGAAATTATTTGTTATGTATAAATTGGTAAGGTAACAGTGGAAGACAAATATACAGTTCCATAAAAGGAAAAAAAACAATATAAATAAAGAAATTCTTTAAACTTGAAAATGACAACTTAGATGTTATGTGTAATGTATCGTTTTCAAGGTTGTGACTATGCAGTTATTATGAGGAGTACAAGACATAAAAAAATGCTATTTTCATTAGACGTATCGATCATATAAATAATTTATGTGGCCAAAATTCATTGATCCAAAACGCATCCTATGTAACGTTTTTCAGGACCTGGAAGACGATTTTTACCTTTTTTCTCTACTTGGATCAGTCAAACAGAGGAGGTGGGGATATGTAAATAACACACAGCAATTCACGTTTTAGGAACAACATGTTTATGTTGCAGTTAAAGCATGTTCTATTGCAGTTATTCGTCATAAAAAGTCCTTTTAAAATAATTGTAAGATTTAAAAAATCCGTAAAATTAAAAAATTAGCTTAATATGATGATATATTACTAGATCAAATATCAAATTTCCACGTTGCGCATATTCTGAGAAAATCGACTGTGACGGATGGACGAAAAATACATAAGTAATCTTATAAGGTTTCCGTTTTTCCATTTGTTATACGAAACCCTATTCATTTTAGGTCAACACAACACGAGACTGAAGAAATAAAGCATTAGCCAAAGTTAAATTTTGATTTTGATTGTTATTTCCGAGTTTGCAGCTCTTAAGGCTAAAAAAAGAGATTTTAGAAAATTTTTTATTTGTTTCGCATTTATTTATTTTCCGAATACTTGAAAATTTGCATGCTCACTATTAAATATTTAGAATATGGTATACACTGTTATTAATAAACTCAGTTAATGACAAGCTCGTCATAACATTCCTCCGAAAAACATTATTCCTATCTTGACCAAGTTTAATTTTGGTAAGTATAACCTAAAAAAAATTGACATTTCGACAAGTACCTACGTCAGTTTTTGCAATTCGGTTGTGTTTATGATTATTTTAAAGAAAACGACTTTATGTAAATAAATTCATAGAATCGAAACTACGCACCATGCGCAATTTTTATTGATGAAATTTTTTTAATTATGTAAAATTCAAAATATAGTTTTATTTATTGTTACAATATTTTAAGAAAAATTGTGACATTTTTCAAAAATTTTATACACAATTAAATGAAACTACGTGATGTAGTATTATATTATTTATAGAATTAACTTTTTCTTTTATAATAATTTCAAGCCACAATAAAATTTCAGAATAACAATAATTTATACAAAACTGATATACAAAACGTCTAAAAGAACTGCGACGATTATGCATTCGAAGCATTCCATGCTCATTTAAATAGGGTAATGAGGCGCGCATGCATTTTCTTTGGATTGAATTGTCTGTTTTTGAAACTAAACGCGGGCCGTATACGATATCACCGTAATCGACACAGGACAGGAAGAATGAGGCTCTCAACTAGAATTTCCCTGACAGAGAGATAAGGGCGGTATCTGTATAGCATTTTGAGACGCATAAAGCAACATTTAATTTTTGCGGTTATGTGTTCATGAAATCTCAGCTGTGAGTCCATTATTATTCTTTATGAGTTCCACCATAGGAATAGACTGCCCGTTTATGGCGAGCTTCAGTCTTCCTGATTTGCTACCTGAGCCCTACTTCCCGTAATTAGAAGACAGGATTTGGAAATGTTTAATAATAAGGCATGTTTACATGACCAATTCCAGATTTTTATGAGATCTTTATTACTCTTTTCGCTCACTCTGTCTTCATCTCCGACACGAAAGAGTTGAAACAGCTGCGTATCATCAGCGTAAAAATGAGTTTTAACGTACTCTAAATTGCTCCAAATATCTGACGTGTACAGAGTAAAAAGTAGCGGCCCGGGAATTGACCCTTGCGGTATACCTCTAGAAACGACGTGAACTTTTGAGGTAAGAGTTTGATTTCCATCGTATACTTTGACATACTGACACCGTCGCTTAAAATAATTTTTAAACCATTTGCCCGCACATCGGGATAAGCCGTAATGTTGTATTTTATCCATTAAAATTGACAAACTTAGGCAATCAAAAGCACGTGAATAATCCAAAAGAACGACAGCAGTAGCCTCCTCTTTATCAGCTGAGGATAGAATATCATTAGTAATAGATAGAAGTGCTGTGGATGTACTGTGCTGACCACGGAAACCTGATTGGGTAAGGGGGAGCGCTTTGATGGGTTCTAAAAATCTTTTAAGCTGATTACAAACAATTTTTTCTATGATTTTGGATATTGCCGGTAGAATGCTTATGTTGCGAAGATCGCTTGATGACTGAACGCTACTTTTCTTGCCTATTGGGATAACAACTGCTTCCAGTCACATTTCATGAAAATTGTGGGAATGCCGTTTGACAAATCTTAGTACCTTGTAGGCTTTCTGACAGGCTTCGATGACACAGCTGTGAAATATGATATCATTACCATAGTTCCACCGCGATCTCGCACAGACGAAACTCTTTCGAGTGTGTTCCATCCAGCTCATAAATATGCACATGGAGGACACGTGAGAAGAAGTATGTCATAATTGCACACTTGCTTATATTAAAATGTATCTTGTTGCTCGGACTCCCTTGTTATACTGAGTCGCTATTACATTTGACCAACTTACTGTCAGACCACGATTTTTTATCTTACTATCAGACTATCTAAAAAGGTTCTAAATCATCGGCAAACAGAAGGCAACGACTAGTGTTGAAAACTGAGAGAAATCATTGATCATAATTACACACAGACGTGAACCTAAATTATTACCTCGACTGATTCCAAATTAATCCAGGCTGTGATTTCATATTTCCAAACTGAAAGTTATTGGCAAAAAAATCCACTAAAGTCGAAGACTCTCCTACCGATATTCAACAAAGATGAGCCATAATTAACAACGACATGTGCAGCCATTTTAAAATCGAGCGTCAGTTTATAATTAAAAAAAATACTGAATGAAAATTCTCAGCATAAGCCTTCACTGTATATTCGAGCTTTAACATCTCGCGTGTCTTCAAAATGCTTTGAGTTGAACTTAAGGTTAATTTCAACGGTCCAACTTAACGTGATACTAAGTTATTTACGCCAAAAAAAAAAGCAATTGTCTTTTAAATCATTTAAGGTAAAAGGATTTGATATGAAAATCGTAGATAAAATTAATGTTAAACCAAATCGGATAATAATATCAATAATTCGCACTGATCCCTTTTTGTTAGAACATAATCATTAAAAATATTATATATTGACTTATATAAAAAAATCTTAATAAATTTTTTTAAACATTATCCAATGATTTAATTTTATGAATAATTTTAAAAAATCAGCCTAACGGAAATTCCAGTCGGTACCAGAATTATATATTCAAGAAAAGTAAAATTTATCTTGAATAACAAACATTTTGTATTAAATTAAAAACAGGCATATATTGCGAATCACAAATACTAGGCAGAATATAAAAAATAGTGACGAACGGTGAGACACCGACAAAAAGATACACTTGTCAACTATAATAGAGTACATCCGGCCAGCAGCACGCCTCCTGCCTGGCGGCTAACATCGTGGTTGACTTGTACTATCGAGAATCCACCATTGAAAAGTTGTGATATTTAGCCATGTCTCAGTCAATGAAATCAGTTATAGCGCATTGCGAGCACAATCCCAGTAAACATCTTCATTTACGACGCTAATTTTCTAAAATTTTGATAGAAAATGTAAAATTTAGCTCCGTAATTGTATCTACCGGGTGCTCGCTTGACGTCGAAATCACCACTTCGTTACAGAGATATTTTCGAAATACGCATCCGGTTTAAAGAATACGTGTGCGAGGGCTCGGGCAAGGTGACCTGGAAGGATGCGTTTAGTTTTTAAGTTGTCGGCTGTGCAAGTGACGTCTGGAACCACCGTTTTGATATACCCGAGAGCCGCTTCCGTTGTAGTATCAGGATGGAAATCCCATACGAGCAGTAATTTGACTTTAGCCACTGTAATATTTCCATGAATGATGGTGGATGTTCCTCGTAATACAGTAATGGGACTGTATTTATGGCGGCAATGCACAGTAGTACCGCCACTCTTGGCGTCATCTGCAGCAGATAGAGGCGGATGTTCAGCAGGTGCGTCTACGACGAGGTAATCGATGACTGTCGGCTAGATGCAACAGTAACGGTGTGAGAAGCGTACGATATAGTGGCGAAATACAGAATATAGGTGGCGGTGTCCGCAGAAGACTCACTCGACGCACCTGCATTAGCTATATCAGCAGAACGAGGGGCTGCTTCAGCAGCGCGCCGTCTCGCTCGTATCACATGACCCGTCTCAGTCGGTGGTTCATTGCTTATTGCCTGCCGGCATTCTGACATTTACTGACGGAACGTGGGTATCCAACGAATCTAAACTATCAAGCTTGTCTGACAAGCTAGTTATTAGTGAGTTTTATTTTTCAATCACCGTTGATTATCGAGAAACCGTTGCGGCTTATGCGTCAATTTTTTGTGTTGGCAGCTTACGAATATGTACAAAGACGGACGAACAGACGTGTTGATATTATAAGATTCCAAGTTTGCTGCCGAACTATAAAAAGATCAAAGCCTAAATTTCTATCGCTATACAATTTCATTCAACAATAATAAACCTAATTAATTTAATCGACAAAATGATAGATAATACTATCGTAAACGTCAAATGAATATCATTACACAAAAACTCCATAAATTTATTATATTTTAACGCATATTTTTATTTTACGTCTTATAAAGCTCATTATTCTGTAAATTGTCAGATATGGAATAGTCATTTTTATACAAGTTTATAAAAATAAGTACAAAAAACCTGGTGTCAATTTTTACAATTTGCCTAAAATGCGTATTTGTCTGGATTATTTCGATGTACTATACCGCAGTCAAGAATAGAACAAGTCACCATCGTTCGAAACGCACTTATTTTAACGAGATAATAACAAATAAATACAAATTGCCGAAAATACAGGGTACGCAAATCGCTGCGTGACAATAAGTTCCGATTGAAAAATAGGGTTGTAACGGTTTTTATGGCGTTATATCTTTGTAACACATAACATTGAAATTATTAAGCGTCATCGCGCTATTTTACAAAAACGACATATTAGC
Organism: Druceiella hillmani; assembly: GCA_039881145.1. Taxonomy (NCBI): domain Eukaryota; kingdom Metazoa; phylum Arthropoda; class Insecta; order Lepidoptera; family Hepialidae; genus Druceiella; species Druceiella hillmani. The sequence continues at coordinate 21,366,664 of JAYKKI010000015.1, read as the reverse complement.
TTGCGTAGCTATTCTATGAATTTCTTTGTAAAAAATATGACTGTTATAATTAATAACATTTTCTTGACTCTGATCCTGTTCTCGAATGCAAATTAAAAATATGTATTTCGAGAACAGGATGTATATCATATTTTTTACTCAGAAACTCATATAATATGACTCACCATACCAGTTTGACAAAACCCTGTCCATGCAAATATGGGGATAAAAAATAATACAGTTTTTGTATATTGTTTGAATTTTTTTCTATTTGGGCTCTATCTTCCTGCATTCTATTTTCTAAAATAATACGATGATATCATTGTAAATTATTAGTACCGGTCATTTGTGATAACGGTAATAAAAATAAATTAAGATTTCGACATTCTAACTCATTGGTAAACCATTGAGGTACTTTGCTCGAATTGTTCCTTTGCTTTTACCAATTGGCGGATCGACTTCCATTTACATTTTATGATGAATTTCTCTCTCATGCTTCTGTTTACAAGTTGTGTAACGAATTCAAGTAAGGTCATGCCAATCTCAGTGATGATATGCGTAGGGACATCCCTCAACAGCGACAACTGAAGATAACATCAATGCTAAGCACCTCTTGACAGGGGCTGACATGAGAGTCGTGTTGGCAGATTCAGGTAACTTTAGACATTAAATAAGTCAAGTACATAAAATTATATATGAACATTTAGGCGTCGAGAAGCTTTGTGTAAACTTAATATCCCCCTGATCTAAAAAACACCGTCCGCGAAATTTTTAAAAATTTTCGAAATTATCACGGGTAACACAAACTGGATGTACTGTTACGAACTAGAAACAAAAAAACAACTGTACAGTGCGGTGTTTCTTTTACATTTGCCTATAAAGGTAAAAAAAAGTGCTGGGAAAAGAATAATCACCTTGTTCTTCGGATGGATGGGTTATATGCAATAATTATTGGAAAATAAAACATCAGTTACCGCAGACTGGAGTACCGGCAATTGTTTATTGTTTCAGAAAAAAATGGAGATCACCACCCTCGCAGTAGAATCCTCCGTTGTTGTTCGCAAAAATTAAAGGTTATTATATACAGTATATATATATATATATATATATATATATATATATATATATATATATATATATATATATATATATATATACCTATATTCTATATATATATATATATACCTTTAATTTTTACATATATACAGCGCCAATCTTGCACCATGTAGCATCTATTTACTCGCAGGAATGAAAAAATATCTACGAGGAATGAGATTCTCTTACACCAAAAAAGCGGTGACTACGTTCGAAAAAGCTATGAAAAAGACGTCCAATGAAGAGTAGACAAAGTATTTCTCTCAGTGGTTCCATCGAATGAAACGATGAATAGAGGGTCATGGACTAAAAATAATAAATTAATTGCGAATTACTAATTCCATTTTTGATATTCAATAACCGTTGTTACCGTTCATATCAGACTTGAGTCGTTCAGTGATTACTTAAATACTTCTTGACATGGCGTACACATAATATACACACTTACCTACACACACATTGTGTTTTTTATTATTGCGATCAATATTTACAATGCTCTACATTAGTAAAATTATATTCCGGTTCGTCGTGAAGTGAGGAATCGAATAATAAGACTACAAAGGAATGAGAAATAATATGTTCAGCGCATTTTAAGTATGATCATTTTCCATTCAGTATAAAGGAATTTTATAGACTAAAGATAAAAAATATAATAAACAGTTAATGTACACTGGCGTTAACCTGCGGTACGTTATCAACTAATAATCTTATGTATTCCGTCAATTTTTTGGATTAATTTTCAAAACAGCGGAAGTGCAATTAGAAAGGAAATATTTTCTAAATGTAAACTGTTCTAAAGTTGATTGAATAGCAGTGGTTTGCAGCGCTTTTTGGGTAGGGCAAGCTACTAAGAGAGACATTTCTTACTATAGCTAACCTAACCAATGTTTGTCAATTTTATGCTTCTTGCTTCATTTTCTTATTAATTCAACATTTTTGATGACCAAAGTTCAAAAACTATACCGCATAAATACATACATTAATGCGAATGGTGTTAAATTACCAACCAAACAAATACAACGAGGATCACTATATCCACCTATGTATTAATATATTATGAACTATTTCTCTAAATATCCTGCTGTAATATTTCTTATCTGAGTGCTTAGATCGGAAACAAATGCAGATTAACGCCAATACACATTAAACTGTTTATTAGTTATTAATTATAAATTTAAGAAAATTACTTTTTTATATATTTGTTATAATTCACGATCATTTAATAACAAAAATTTTAATAACGATTTTCTTTTATTAAAATCACCAGCGGTATTTTGTATTAATTTTGTTGTTTTCTATTAATATTCTTACATTTATAGAAAGAAAAAAGTAAAGTTGTCGTCAAAACCGACTCAACATTGTTTACAAATTACAACTCTCGATTAATCACAAATGTTGATCGCCTATGAAAATGACGCCCGTACATTTATTAGGAACATGTAACTTTAAAATTGACTTCAGTTTGCCGTTCTGACTTATATTATTTTTTCAATGAAATATAAATACGAAAATCTCACCTACGTGACAATATATATTACACCGTTTTAAACTGTCATGGCAAAAATACACAATAACAAACTTATCAAAAGAAAACAACCAGGAAAGGAGCAACAAAATAACTAACTCGATGAAGCAAAGATTGATTGATCTTTGCTAACAGCCCACCTGAAGATATTGTAATACAACGAAACTTAGGTTGTAGTAAATAACTCAATGAATTAAATTCACTGACAGAATACGGTAGATGTACTTATTTACAAAATGGAAAATTAGATATTTTCACAAAAAGTTAATTCATTAATGTTTGTTTACTTCGGCTGGAATTTGACAATTGGCAGGTATTTACGCTTCGAATTTCAGTACGAAAACACAGGTTATTTCACTCTAAGAAAGGAAGCTAGCAGGTTACAGCTTATATTTTCCTACACGTCGGCGCTTGAAACGACGTAGTCAATTTTAATAGCATATATATATATATATATATATATATATATATATATATATATATATATATATATATGTATATAATAAACAAATAACGAAATTATTGCCACATTTAATTTGATCGATTATCAGAAATTTTTACGTATCCTTGTTATACTTATTTTCTAGGAAATATATTACATTTAAAAGTATATTTAAAATGTATTTATTATAATTATTCCTAAGATAATTGGCAAAAATTTTACACAAATTTATTTAAAATAATTATGTTTGAACATACGTATGCAATATTATTCTTTTACTTTATTTAGTAGCAGGAGTGGAATATACATATTTTTTCATCACACAGAATGGCATTTTGACGAGTTGGTATAAAATTAAAAACAGTCAAAGAAAGCAAGGTACAACCGCCTTACACAGGGAATAAATTCAAATTGATCGGCACAGGATGAAGTGGAAACAATTAAGCTACCTTAATTTTGAAACGTGGTTGACGTATCTAAGTGGTATAATGCCATTTTATCTACCTATTATAATTGGGTTTTATTAGTCAATTGCGAATTGCAATTAATTAATTTTTCATTATTTTACATAAATTACAAATACTTTAGGGATTGTCATATCAATATATATTCACTTTTTTAAAATTTGGTTTAAAACAATAATAAAATAAGACATAGCCGTGACAAAGCTCAATCCACGGTCGCACACACACAGCCATATGACTGACGATGTAGTTTCATCTTACTGTAACAGATGGCGCACATGAACTGGCGTCATCTTTTCCATTTGATTAAATATATTCTTATATACTCTTTTGCAAAAAAAACGGGCACTTATGGGAATAAACCATATCAGAGTTATTTTATTATTATTTATTATTTAGATATCGTTTTTACCTACTTCAGTCATTAAAAATGCCAAAACTAAATAAAAAAAACGATGTAAAGTTCACAGACGAGCGTTTTCATACTGGCACATTAAAAAAGTTTATTTTTGAATATTTTTTATTAATTTAACATAAAATTTGAAAATTTAGTAACGAGTATGGGCTCCTCTAGCTAAAATCAATGCGCTTAATCTGCTAGGCATGCTTTCGACGATGTTCTTTATCATTTTAAGGGCTTGAATGTTTTCTGGAACTGGTTTTACGGCTCTGACGCGTTGGTTGAGATTATTCCATGTGTTCTATCGGATTGAGGTCGGGATTTCTAGCTGGTCAATCTAACCGACGAATTCCGGCCTCCTGCATATACGCATCAACGTCTCTAGAGCGGTGGGCGCGAGCGTTGTCGTCCATAAAAATGGACTCGCCTACAATTGCTGTTCATGCGGGTTGGGCATGAGGAATAAAACCATCTGTTATGTACCTTTGCGCATTAAGTGTGCCATTTTCAATAAAAACTAACTCGATACGATCATCTGAGTTAATACTAGCCCAAACATTACGGAGCCTCCACCGTAAAGGGTGGTCAAAGCATACTTCTGCGAAGCGTTCTCCAGATCTTCGTAAGACTTGTCGACATCGATCCTCACCACTAATCGATATACGAGTTTCATCGGAGAATAAAACGCTATTCCAGTCTTCTTGAGTCTATGACGAAAAATTTTGAGAGAATCTCAATCTGGCAACTCGATGCTCACGGAGCAATGTAGGGCCCGAGCTGGGCGATAACTACGTATATTGACGGCCTGAAGTCTCCTTCTGACTGTCCCTAGACTTACTCGTGTACCTCTGACGTCCTCGAAGTTCTGTTTGAGATCCACGTACGCAATTTGACGATTTCGTAGCGCTTGACTGACTATGAAGCGGTCGTCCCGTGGCTCAGTGTACCGTTTTTTTTTTCAGACCCGGGCCTTCTACTGACGGAGCCCGTTTCTTGGTATCATTGCAAGGTCCTTTGGATGGTGAAACGGCTCACATTATACTGCTGAGGCACATAATATTACCTACAGCCTTCTTCAAGCAGCGCAATAAATTTACTAGCTATTATCGTTATTTCAACTATACTGAGAACGGCAAACAGATATAGAACGTTCGTTTTTAAGTGCCAGAATACACTATACCTGCCAGTAACAATTACAATTAATACAACCTCTTAATAAATAATATTTTGTTAATAATATGACAAAATCAAATCCGCCCGCTTTTTATGCAAAAGAGTGTATATTTAATCAAATGGAAAAGACGACGCCACTTCATGTGCGTTCTATATCTTAATATTTAGATAAATGATTGTCACAGGAACATATCCCGGAAGGGCCGTCTTGAGAAACTCAACTAACATCATATTCCAACGAACAAAACCGAGGACTGAGCCTTGCGGTTCGCCCTTGATCAGCGTTTCCTATTATATGTTCTTATGTATCTTTTATGTCTTCTTTCTGGAAATAGACCTTTCTATCGCACAAGTAGTCTCTAACAATTCGCGAAGATCCGCCCAATCCCCGGGACTCAGGCGCAGTCAAGCCGGCTACCAGGTATTATTTAACGCGCCGGAGATGTCCAAGAAACACGGAACACATATTTCTCTAGCCACTTTTCTACCCAGAAAAAAATGGAGGAAATCGCGTCCTTTATGGATACTTCGAAACTAAGACGAAATTGATTGAAAGACCCCGGCTAGTGAGACTACTGCGCCAGTAAGCAACTTCTCGAAAACCTGAAAGAGCATAATGGGTATATAGAACTTTGAATCGCTAGGCGATATTCTATTACAACACCTTTACAAATTTCAAACTTAGTTTATGTACCTACTATATTAACTTTCTTTTTTTTATTTTCATGGACCTTATTTTTTATATAACTTTATAGAAATAACTTTTTTGTTTTATTTGTAAGTTCTTTTTTCATGATGTAAAACTTGTTTCTCAATTATAATGGAATCAAAGGAATAAAGCTTTATTACACCTGGATGAGAAATTTTGAAAAGATCCAACTAAATTGATTTTAAGAAAAGCAAATTTATGAGAAAAAATGTATTCCGGAAAGTTTTTTTTATAAATGACAATTTTTGCTTATTTACAGAGAACAATCATTTTTACGACAAATTTTCACAAGGCTTATTCATCTAATAATGTTTAATATGACATCTTTTTGAAGAATTTATAAAAAAAAAAAGTTATATATATATACATATATATATATATATATATACATATATATATATATATATATATATATATATATAATATATATATATATATATATATATATATATATATATATATATATATATATATATATATATTAACCGTTTCCGAAATAATCCCCTTCAACGTTGGAAATTAAAAGTAAATTGTAATATTTTTACAATAAAATCTTTTCAATTTAGAAACTGTCAGAAAATCGTTTTTTAGAACTAAATATCCCTAAAAATATCAACTGACGACTCGAAGCGTTGATACGACGTTTTCCATAATTTTCATTACATGCATGATTCGTCACTTTATTGTTAGTTGGAAACTTTAAAAAAACGAGTTTATTAAAATAATTAATTATAAATATTCAATTACTTCTTTATTAACAATATATATTGATAATAATATTGAGAAAAACTAAATTACCCCTATAAAACACTGAGAAGAATAATGCACTTGCGTATATAATACATAATTGTTATGAAAATTTAATTCTAATCATTTTGGAAAATTTATGCTTTTGCCAAAAATATTTCAATATTCTCTGTATAATTTTGCGCCGGCACATACATTGCTATGAATAAATATTTTGAATAATGCTTAAATTTAAAAAAAAAAAATTTCCATCTGTGGCATATTCAAATATTGATATATAAAACATATCAATAATATTATTCGCTATATTTATAATATTCATTAACATTCTCATTTCAAAACATATCTTGCATGTACAGCACTGTTATGCTGGGGTCACACTATTGGGTCGTGGTGAAGATTCGCGTTATGTCCAAAGGATTCGTTTCAAGTCGCAAACATTGAATTCAGGCGGCAACGAATTACGATCATTTAGCTGTTAGTTTTCCGTAGGGTTTTGTCGCGACACGGTTCGATCGCGCCGCACTTTTTCCTCTCAGTTGGAACAAAAACATCTTATGCAAGCAATGAATTTGACAGAAAAACAGGCCACAAATGTTCATCCGACAGTAAACAAAAAGGATTTTTATCACGATAGCCTGCCACAAATGTTCGTTAGATAGTGTGACTCCGGCTTCGAAACAATGCAAAATATACTAAATAAACATTCCTTTCTGTAATTTACATGTAATTGAATATTTCATCAACTAGGTATGAAAATGAATTCACATTCTATGAGTGGTGTACACGCAAACTGTGTGTCTATTATTTTGACCAGCTACGACACTGTATTTTGGATACAATGCAGCAAATTTATAAAATCTGTTTTTGCTATGAGGATTTTTCCATAATAGAAACTCTTTCAAATTACGCTATGTTAAAATTTTCGGACATCGTACCTTTTATAGAAACACTGTATCTGCTGTCCTTATCGGCTGTTGTTACAGATGCCATATCGCTTATATTTTTAATGATGTTTTTACTGTTTATTTCTCATTATTGAAATTATACTTATTTAAAAATACAGAATGAAGTTAGCAACGATGCGACACAAAAACGACACCATGAAGTGGCTATCATTTATGTTTTATTGATTTACTTGTCTGAAGTACTAGATGCTTAGAAGTATGAAAAGGTTTGTTTGATGATAGTGTCGTCAAGAAATTATTTGGTAGTCAAAAATTATACCGTGACCGGATTTGTTTGAATTATCGCAGAGTGAGTTGCTATCATGAGTTAGTAAGAGAAAAATGCGTCAAATTCACGCGCGCGTCGCTTCAACTTTTATATTCTCTTTTTTCTTAATTGAAATTTAATAGTGGTATAAAAAAACATTTATTAAAACGATTAAATTTAATTTTAAAATTAGTTTTAAATTTAATATAATTAATTTTAAATTAAATTATAGAAATAAGTGGTCCACTATTTTATTTTTTTGCTGGCTTTCCATTGTTCTCGTATTATGCCAAAGAAGTATAAGCTCTAACGTGTGTAGGTATATAAGTACTCATGGCTTTTCTTATCAGTCTCGTTACTTCTTTCAGGTGCTTTGTAACTTTTTTCGTCTTACGGTCATTAATTTCCAGCTTCCCTTTTTTATTTTATTTTTTCTTTTTTGTATTTAATAGCACTCAACAAACCTTTAGTAATATTATGGTCAATTTTATATTGCTTTGAGAGAACATACATTTGTATGACTTCTGTATCGAAAATACCTGACAAAGTAGTATTAATAAAATGTCATCGTGGGATGTTTATACAAGAACTGTTAGGAACCGCTGAATGTAGTTGATAATTTCAATCGATAAAAACCGGTGAATGTGATTGTGTGTTCTGCTGAGCAGATTATCTTCACTTGAAGATTCAGGCTAGGAACTGTAGTCGACTAATTAACTAAATATGCGATCCGGATTCTCGAATATTTTTAGGAATGGTTTTGGATAATATGATGATATTTTAATGTAGCAGAAGTAGTGACTGGTTTGTCATGTTTTGTTCACAGAAAGTAACATCTGTTTGTGAATAGTATCTTGGCAAATTAGTGAACCTCTGAGATCGAAAGCTCTTTTCGTTGATAAACTACACCTGGAATCTCATGTTGAAACATTTTGGCGGTGTGGGTCAGGTTATTGCCTAAATACGGATGGCGCATAAGATTCTTCAACTATAACTCTGGGATTATATGAATTCAAGGATCAAGCCAGTGGCAGTCTAAATCCATTGGAATACACTTCGATGATATCTTTATACAGATTTTCTTGAAATGCACCGTTATGAGTTTTCTATTTTGAAGTTGGCATGCATATAATATCCCTTCTTCATCCCAATGATACTCAAATGAATTATTTATAAATTTATCAAGCGGCTGTAGTTCGTGGGTAGTATTCGATGGCAAGCAATGAAAAACGATGTCGTGGTGTTCTCCTGCCTCGAAAATCCTAGCATCTAAATGAAAAGAATCTCATCAAGAATTAATAAACCTATGCCTGGAGACTTGTACTACGCCAAGTGATTAATGAAGTCAACAAACAGCTCTGTGATCATACTACCCTGTGGTGCCATTTTGAAAAACTCCCTGCTGGCACATGATAATAATCGTTGAGCTAAAATATTTTCAGTTGTATCAACGAACATTGCAATCATGACTTTCTCTGAGTGTTCATAAGCAAAGAATTGTATTATTTTGATCTCTTTCGCTTCAAAAGAGTCATTGTTGCTGGCTAAGTATCAGTCATCTTTTCTCGTAAAATGGTACAAGCTCTCTGGGTGATGACTAATATTCATCTCGTCATATATTATTCTGACTGCTTGAAAACGGCTTTACACAACGGGCTTATTTAACATATAACCTTCGCAGAATCCTACTTGATGTGCATAAATATCAGGCAGTATTCTATGAATTGCAAATTAAAAATATTTTGAAATATATGAATGTATGCAGGTGTTAGTTAATTAATATAAAAACAATTTTAATGTCGTAAATATAAGACCTCGAAAATATAAGACGAAAATAATCTACAGTATTTCTTGAACCTTTATTTATGGACAAAATTAGTTTAAATTTAAAAAATAAAATATTTTTTTATTTTCGAAGTTTTCTTGATCACTTTTGTGTTTCCTGAAATAGAAATTGAATAAAAATAATTATCAATAAAATCTATGTTTTTTTTGCAATACTTGTTCCCTCCCCATTCCGGGCCAAATAAAATGTTAGATACGTCGCCATATTGAAATAAATTACTAAAATATTTCGAAATATAATAAAAATTGAAATAGGGGATTATCTCAATCCATGGTTAATGACAATTGGATTTGTTTCAAGTTGGACAATTACTATACTTTTGGGATTCATTTTTACATTCATAACTTAACGACGTATTTATCGTTACATATTTTGAAATATGGCTTCCATATTCTAATATCTATGTCGATGATGCGACTACAATTACTGTTTTTTTAATCTGGTTTTATTAACATTTTAGTATATAATTTCTGAGTTCAATTTCTTAAGTAAGCAATATTAATACGGTATATTCTAACATAAAAGAAATACTATTACGTTAGTAAAACTAGATTAAAATATGTCTTTGAAGTATACGAGAACATTCGAAAGTTTTGAACAACATTCGTAAATTTGATACGTCTAAGAAAATTAATTCCATTAAAATGATATCCGGATTCATTTTAAAATATTATGCAAAAATTAATGACGGCCAAATTATTCAAAAGAAACAGATACTCATCTTTATTCATGAAATGTTGTAGACAAAAGCAGCACATTTTTATAAGGTAAATAAAAATATATTGGACACAATGAACATAGAAATAACGATAATCCACAAGCCGATAAGTAAATACTGAAATCTACAGTAATAATACGATCTAAGCTGAAAACTTAAATAAGTTTCTAAACCTGCAACGCTTTATAAATTAGTTACATTATAATGTACCGGTAGAGGAACTAATTATTTCCTAAACAAGGTAGGACCTTTTGGCGTGTTAGCAAGGCAATAGTTAAAAGCAAAAGTTATGTTTAACCTCCTTCAAAACAGTGGTCATATATAATATCATTATTTCGGTTAAATTCTTTACATTCGTGACCAGAGTATTTATATTCATGATAGTAGTAATGGAAACTAAATTCTGAAGTGGCCAATCATGAATCTGCAAATGAACATTTGGAAAACCAAGAAAAGTGAAAAATTTTAGAAATTAAGTAACCACAAAAATTGTTATTTTAAATAAGGTAACCACAAAAATTTGATTCAATCTAACAACTGATTATTGTTATTCCCGAATTTGCAGCTTTAAGAGTTGTTAAGAAAAGAGAAATTTTAGAAAACATTTTATTTATGTCTTATTCATTTATTTTCCGAAGCTGTTGTAAATTTCCATGGAAACTATTAAAATATATAGAATATGTTATGCAGTTTTACTAATACACTTGGAATAGAAAGTTATACCTTGCATAAATTGAGAATAGATTAAAAAGCTACGAATAAATTCAGTTAATAACAAGCTCGTCATAATATTCTTCCCACAAATACTATTCCGACCTTGACCTAGTTTAACTGTGGTTTAACCTAAAAAAGCTTACATTTCAACAAGTACCTACATCGAACAGCACGTCAGTTTTTGTAATTATTTTAAAGAAAATAATTTTACATAAATAAATTTGTTCAATGAAAACTACACACCACAAGCAATACTTATTGATGACAATTTTAAAATTAAATAAATTCAAGCAATATTCTCATTTATAGTTAGAATATTTTAAGGGGAACTGTGATCGTTTTCAATAATTTATTGCAAAATTTTAAATTAAAAATTGTTTATTCATGATGTTCTAACGTGCCGAATAAAAATCAAACAATCCTTTAATTTCATCTACATACAGAATATAACTGTAAAATTCTTTTCTATTTACAATAAAAAATTAAAACTGATTCGCTAGCAATCACGAATAATAAAAATTCTAGCTGTATATTATCTGACCAACTTTCTCTTCATGATTTAAGGGACTTAGGACAGGTAAAGTACAAAAGCAGATACTTAGTCGTTTTATTATTGTATTTGATATTTCACTATATCGCTACACAATTCTCTAACGAATATATTATTATTATTCAATTTCTATAAGGAATATATTATTTTAATTTTTGTAATTATTACAAAAATAAGATGAGAAAAAAATAAAAACCCTGACTTGTAAGCCCTAGCAAACTTGCAGACCACCATATTTATGGTTCAAGCTTTCAATTCAGAATGTTCTATTGGCATAAACTAAGCTTTTATTACCCTGTTACCACTATTACCCCATTTCGACAATCAATTTGTGCAAATCCGACTCATATATATGCATTCTGTACACATGCATACGCGTAAATGAAATGGGGAAGAGGTTGGAGGGGTTGTGGGAGAGTAGACTACATTTCAGAATATCTTCTCGAATAACAGTACCAATAAAGTGAGTCATGCGGCACCACACACGGTAAAAAGTACCAAAAATTTATGCATCTATTTAATTTTAAGTTACCTATGATTTTATTGAATGATAGGACAATGAATATTTCTAGAAAAAAATGTTTTTCATTTACATATATAAAAAATAGATTGTGCGTCACTTCCCAAAATATTGTAGGCAACAAAAATGACCCTGTATATATGCTATACGACAAAAACTTGTTTTCAAAATCCTCTAAAAAAATAAGATGGAAATAATCTAAAACATATTTTGATACAAACCTTTATTATGGAGAAATAATTGATATTTCAATAAAAAGTTACATTCATTTTGAATATTTTCTCAACAATAATTTCACATAAATACTTTACTATCATAAAGAGAAATTCCATGAAAATGAAACTCAGAAAAACATCAAATTACTAGTATAATTGATAGCACAGCGGCGTATGAGTAGCACTGCGTAGCACCTGTACATGGGTAGCACCTGGTGCGTATATTGATACCCCAAGAATGAAAACTGTTAAAATCAATAAAACTCCGATAAACATTGAGTATATTTTTGTTTAAATAATACAAATGAAACTGGAACATTTTACTATAACAATAGTACTACTTTATTATACATAGGTTCTTTCACACTGATGTATGGAAGGGAAAATTAGGTATGGCAAAAGAAGAATGAGAGAAGAATAGAATTAACGGAGTGGAAATGCATTTGCTGAGAAGTATGTGTGGTTTAAAATTTTATGATAGGATGAAAAATAATCTTTTCTATATGATTAAACTGCCGAAGTTTTCTCTTCTCAGTTTTTATCAATACACCGTCTTCAATCTAGCCCGTTTCATTATCACACCGTAAGGAATAGTGTGCTAAGGAAATGGGTTGGAATGAAAGGTGTACTAATGAAAATTGAAAAGCTAATACTTTGGCATTATAATCATATAAAAAGGATGTGTTTAGAGATGGATGGTCAAGTTGCATCGCAGAGAGAAATATCTCAATTAGATTGGCAAAATATTGAGAAAGAACCAACTGAAAGTACCCAAAAACTACCACTAAAGAATTTAAAGAAAATAGAAATAATACAACATCATATAGTTTCATTTAATAGTGAATAATTTTTTTTGTTAAATGTACTTTCTTTAATAAAAAACTACCTACTATTCTTTATTAAATGTACTTTCTGTAATAAAAAACTACATACTTTTCTTTATTAAAGCCAAAGATTTGCAAGACGTTCTAGTAGGTCTTTTCAAAGAAAACTTTTTCTTATGACGTTCCAAAATAAATTTAATCACTTTTTTCTGGATATACCAGATTCACCAAATAGATTTTCCAAGTTATTATGTTTAGCCAATATGTACGCCATTCTTCGAACATCGGTTCTGGTCAAACCATGGAACTTACTTTCCATCGTGAAAATATTTTCTAATAAAAGACTTTCATTCCCTCATCAGCTAGTGACAGTTCATAATTTTGGCATAGGTGAAATAAAGTTGTTCTAGATATTTGAAAAGACTTTAAAACAACCCATTTTTTCTCGAATTATTTTTATAACTTCAGCCATTTTTTCGTCTTCCCAATCCTTTCATTTTTCTTTTGAAGACGTCATTCTGGAAAATAAATAACATACATCATAGAAACAGATTTTCAACCACCTAAGTATTGCGACCAAATTATAGGACATTTCATAATTACACCTCTAGTCAATAACGAGATGAAATCAATGCAATACTAAAGTGAGTGAAAGAGACAGAATGTCTTGTATTGAGTTTTCAAGTATTTTGTTACAAAAAAATGGCAGTGTTTCATGTTAAACCTCCTATTTCATATTCGGTTGCTTTTCTCCTGTTGCTGGGAACTTTTTGTCAAACTCCCAAGAATCTACCATTTTTTCATAAATAGTTTTAAATCATCTTGAGGTATTTAAACAATATGGAGCAAGAAAGCACCGGTGATAAAAAATTAAAATTGATAAAGGTAATTTTGTTAATTGCAACAGTATGCTTTCATTTTATATTTCTTTTCATTTGAATTATACTTTTCAATTTCAGAAAATTTGTATTTCTAAATAGATAATATAAATAACTGAATTATTGGTTCAAGTTCCTATTATAATAGTCTGATATTATTGAATATATTTGGCGTTAATTTTGTAGAAATTCATTATTCACAATTAAATGAAGCTACGTGATATACTTTCTTTAAGTTCTTTACCACAACCTAGATTTCGTTGTATTACAGTTCTTTACCACGACCTAGGTTTCGTTGTATTACATCTTCAGGTGGGATATTGGCAAAGATTGTAAGTTGTAATACAATGAAACCTAGGTTGTGATAAAGAACTTAAAGAAAGTAGAAATAATACTACATCACGTAGTTTCATTAAATTGTGAATCTGATATTAATTAGTATAAAGGAATTAAATTTTAGCAAATATATGAAGGAAAAAAATTTAATAAAAATTTTTTAAAGGATACATGTAGTATATGCTTGAAATATTTTTCTTTAAGCAATAAACTATAACTAATTACATTAATTGCAAAAACAGGGTAGTAAATTCATAGGTCATAAAGTCGTAAGCCATATCTTTTGAAAATGTTAACGATCGGCGATTGATCTAATTAATCCCGTCAAGTGGTAGTTTTATAGTGCATTTTGAGTAGGCGGCCATTTATTTTCAGTGTCTGGGAGGATTGTTCAAATGCATAAAAAGAAGAGTTTCTTTGTTACATTATGGTAAAAATTTGCGAAAATCTTTTTTGTAGAAAATAAAAATATCCACAAGCTTCAATAATTACTTTTTCATTTTATTTCAGATTAGTGCATTTCATTGTAATAATAATACTACTAATAATACTAATACCACTTTTCATCTCCTGTAACCACATACCTACTTTAGCCTCTCGTTAGTAAGTAGGAACTCAGTAGCTCCAAGCACACATTAGCTCTCCTTTGAAATTGAAAGTGTCTTAGCTCATGTGGTAGCCAAATGGAATATTTCCACTTCTTTCACATAGCATGAATTTGTTTTTCCATTGCAGTATAAGAGCATGAAAATAGGTCTGCCAAACAACGCAGACTTAATTTGGGATCTGTTTCAATAAGGCTTTTAAATTTTTCTAAATCAATTGTAGGAGGTCGCTTTGGATTAGGTTTATCAGACAGGTCAAAATTCCCTTCTTTGATTCTTTAGAACCAATGCTTGGCTGTGTCACAAAAGGGCATACTTTCACCCATCGTTGTGTATATATTACGTGATGCTTTGCTGCTTTTTTGGCCTAAACGACATTCACAAAAAAAGTCCACTAAGTTTATTTTAAAATACTTCCATTTTTAATTTATTGTTTACACGCCGATTAGTCAATTACAAATTGAGAAGAAGTTTGAATGCTGCACTCTTCATTTACCATACAATAAATATTCTAGAAGCTTCTATTACATTCCAGAAATTGGTTGTAAAAAGTAGTGGGTTTTATAAGTTGCCAACCAAATATTTACGTACCTACTATTAGGTACCACCCTTATTAAATGATCTTTAAATACACGGGCCTAAATTTGACTACAGCTTGGCCGTGTATGTTTATTTCCTTATTCATGATGTTGCCATCGTCTTTGTATAATTTACGTCATTTTGCTGAGGCGTCTCGCGTTTTCTTATTAATAGTCTAGTGAAAACAAAGGCTTAACATGGCCAAAATTCCGATAGATATGAGGATTGGTACAGTTCCGTTATTTGAAATGAAATTTCGGAAACCCCTTCTTTTAAGTTTTTACTAAAAATTTTGTCATGGTAAAACGCATGATCAAAGAAAAACAGTTTTTCATAAATATAACTTAAGTCATAAATTTTATCCTAAAAATAGTTATTACAGTATTTTCAAATCACTACAAAAAATATTTCCATACTTTTTGCTGTGAATAATTGTTTGCGAGATATGTCGATTTCAAAAATTATAAAATTCACATTTTTTACTAATATGCTGTCTTTTCCGTACTTTGAAGAAATCCTTACATTTTTCAAATAATTGAAATATTTGTTTTACCTTAATTGTAAAGAGCTGACGTAGTATCGCGACCAGTTATTTTATATAAAAATAAGAATATGAACTTTATATTTAGGATAGGAAATCAAACTTTTTTATGAGTACATTTTTCTTCCTAGTTGTCCTTCACCATGTCAGTAACAACAACCTTCTCAATACTGTCGGCAGATTTTTACACAATCTTTCCACAGTATTTGAGAACTCTCCGGAGATAGATTGTAAACAATCTTGTTCTGACTGCAAGCTCTTTCAATTCTGTATTCAGTTCATGAAATATTGAGCATCTTCCTGCAGCAGGACATTTCCAAGACATTGGTTCTTTTGCGAACAGCCGTAACGTTTATTACACAGTGCCATACAAAAAAGATGGATAAGATCAGAGTTTTACTAAACGTGACTTGGTATGAGTATGTCTGGATATGTTCCCATCTTTCCATACTTTATCGAAGCGCACCATTTAATTTTTCGAAATGCCTATTCGACGACGCATTTCCCCTTCACGTCTAGATTTATGGAAGATGCTGGAACCTAGATAGATGAAATTTCCAGTGACTTTTAGACTTACTGAATCCGTGAGTCCACTATCATTAGTTTTATCTTAGTCCGAAGTCGGTATTGATCACTTCCACTATTTGCAGGAGAGATAAGAGAGAGCTTTCTGGGATATAATTCATGCTTAGTTCCCACATTATTTCATACTAATATTTTATGGGGTTTTTGATCCATACGGCTACTGCTAGTCGTCCTCACTCAGCTAGGCTGTGCAGAGGGGCACAACCTAATTGACCGCCGCCCAATGTTCAGCGTTGTTACTCTTTCGGTTTCACCCAGGACACATGTGAAAGCGTTCAGAAGGGTCATCTCTTTCGAACGAGAACAACAAGCTGCCCAAGTATTGAAGTATTTCTTTTAATAAGTATTTAATATTAAGCGGTGCTTTATGAAAAACCTCTATGTTTGTTAAGTTTATTGTAAATTCTGAGAATATGTAATACAGTGATTTTCATTGGAAAGCATGGATTAAAACTTCTTCAACATATTAGAAAATTACTTTTTATCTATTTCATATATTTATTTCATGAAAATTGTTTTTTTTTTCTCTTATGCAACGTCAAATTTGTTAAAGAGGAGTAAATTAGAGAATTCTGCCCAAACAATCATAAATGCGTGTACATGATATCATTTTGAAACATCTCTACCGCAGCCATTCTAGCATTATAAAGCTAATGAAATTAATAATCTCTCGGTCTTATTATTATCAATTCAGTAAGTTATTTAGGTTAAGTAAATTCTTTTAAAAGTAAATTTTTTCCAAATGTGTGCAAACAAATGAAACACTATAAAGTGTCCAGTTTTCTTTCATAATAATAATTAATTAGTTGTATTTTAGGGCATATTAGTTTACAACAGACAGATTTTAGGGGCAGCATGTAAATTAATATGCCCTGAAATACACATTCCATACAATTATGGACCTTTAATTGTCATATTTGTTGTTGGTACTCACTCCAATTATCACTATTAAATATCTTCTAAATTGTTTCTTTTAGAGTACACCATTAGCGAGAGGGGTGGAGAAAGTCGAGGTGTAAAAAGTTACAACTCTGTTACCATTATAAATTATCTTTCATATTTATAGGACATGAATACTTTGGTATCATTGCTAATCACAGTTTTTTATCTTTTAGCCACATATAAAATCACATTTTTTATATGTAACGATTATTAACTTAAATTCTTGAACAACTCTGTTGCTTATTGTAATAATCAAACTTTTTATTCCACCTTAATTTTCAAGACAAAACATCTAAATATTAACACCTAGCAAAATAATATTGCAAATTGAATTAGTGAGACACAAATTAACTGATTCTAACAAGACCGTATTTCACAGACTGGTTTTCTGAAAATATATTTTTTATACCTTTGGGACAGAAAAGTAACAGAGTTGTAACATAGTAACATAATTGTTTTTTGTACCTCATATTTAGCTTCAATCACTCTTGGTTGTGATTGAATTCACAACAATACATTTTTAATAAAAATAAAAATTAACGTTATGACTACTTATCTAGAGTAAACTTTGTAAAAAATAACAATGAGATCTCTTCCAAGAACAGTATCCTCTTCCAGTGGATATTGGTTCTTCCTTCTCAAATGTTTCTAATGGAGAATTAAATTGGTAATATACTCTTTTGCCTTTGTTTACTTTTCTAGGTTGTGAAAGTATAGCTGTGATATTGTCAAAAGGCTTGTAGTGAAGACAAATCGGTTTCAACTAATCTGTATTTTGTTACCTTATCGTCTACTAACCTGAGAAACATAATTTTTACCTCACCATCATGTTCTACCCCAGGTAACGCTTTACCCAAATAGACATAGTCCTGTTTTGAACTAGAAATTTCAAGTGAGATGCACACACCTTGTTTTTTATTTTATTAAAATGAATATTTTCATTCTCGATTAAAGTATCATAATTAATATCTCTTGATATGCTGGGTTGTTCAAATGAAATTTAAATAATTTCACAATCAAAGAAATTTGATTCTTCGATCACAATTTTTAATGGAACGTGGTCATTGGAATCCACGCAAGAGCAAAGGCCATCCTGACAGAAACAGCTTATATTCCTATATTTCAGAACTCCTGCCTCTTCAGTAAACACTTGATGCACTTTCATTGTACCAAATATTGCGACAATTTTCTCTGGAATTTCTGTTGAATTTTTTTTTTATTTATTAGATTTAACTTCACTTTACTACATATTTCAGAGCAAGATAGATATTTTAAGTATCAGATATATCCTTTCCACTTGCGATAAGCTGATCGGCAATACGTTTCAAAAAGATGCCAACCCCATCTACTACTCCCTTACCATGTCCTGCTTCAAAAAAGTTCTATATGACTTTAGTAAAATTATAATCAGAGAATAGTTTAGTGCTTATTAGATAGAAATTCTATTTTTATCTGAAACTTAAACAGCTTGAAAATTTTCTTGGAATGAAAACAAGATGGGATGGAGCTGAGATGTATAAAATATTTCCTGACATGCAGCTGGGTTGTGTAAAATATTTCCTGACATGGTGCAATTGATGATGCCTCCATTTTATCCTCTGAACCACGATTGTACATTACTCCTGTGTGAAAGGATACTTTAATGTGTGAACCACCAAATTCAGAAGACTGTTCGAAACTCTTCGAAACATCTACAACTATAATTTTTATTGAAGTCAATATACAGTGCAATTTCTTTTTCGAACAATTCAGCTATACATGTTATCTAGTTCCTGTGCGGTGCCTTTATTTTATAAACGTGGCTCTTGAACTCCTTTAGTGTTAATTTAAATTTATCTATCAAAGTTTTTCCTATACTCTCCTTTTCCTATTTTACTTTCTTTGTAACTTTGACTGAAAAAAAAAGGTTCTTCATTTTGTCAAGAAAGTAGCACTTCCGCATTTTATCTTTATGAAGAATTGCTCTTGTACATCATAGCTATTGAAAAATTCTTTGATTTTGGTACTTACAAAGTTTTCTCACAGCTTTGCTTGTTATTTTCCTGTAAATTTTTTAATTTTTTTGAACTATTAATAGAATTCCCTTCAAATATTTTTTCAATACCACTTTTCTCCTTCCGATTTTTAACTCTCTCATAGCATTTTTTGATAGTATTCCATAAAACCACATATTTATCTGGATTTTTTCGACTATCATCACACTTTTTGTTTAACATACTTCTCTTCTTGCACATTTTGTATTTCTTATTTACTTCTTCTAATTGTTTCTTCAATCTCAAGTTTTCACTGCATAATATTGTTCTTTTTCTTTTTAATTATTTCCTGCAGCATTTTGTCACCACTGGCGTTAGATCAGGACTTGAATCAGGAACTGGGGTATCGACAAATGCCACATCACTGGCAAGACATGTGAAATAACTTCATTTTGATGTTGAAATGTTGTAGTAGGTGAAGGTGGGTTTATAATGCCATATGATCTCTGAAGTATGCATAATAATATCTACAAAACAAAGAAGTAACATTCATGTTGCCTTTTCAATTTAGAATCCATCTCAAAGCCGATACAAGAACAAACAAGAGGAAACTAAGAAAACTTGGTTGAAAATATGATTATCACGGTTACACCAAATGAAACGGAAACTGAACTCTCAGAAACCAAATCTTCAAATAATATAATGAACAGCTGGTAAAGCTACCAAAGAAGAAAATTATATTAAATAAAATTTTGAAGTGATTCAAACAATGAACAGAGAAATATACAAATCAATGAACAGAGAATACCAGAGAAATATATTTTTAAGGAGATGACAATTATGATTTAGGTGCATTAATGGAGTTAGCAATCAGATCTATGTAGGGCACTTAAGCTAACCAAATTAAAAATAACATATGGTTACAATTTTCATTATTTCGAAATAATGAAAATTATTATAATACAATGGTATGAAATGACGGGGATGCTGAATCGGGATACAAATTAATATGTTTTATTGTTATTACTCACTTCACCTTGCAGGGAGACGGCGTGATGTGATATGTAAAATAATACATGACGATACCCTAGTTTTCATATTTCAATACAAAGAAATTTTTATTGCGTTATGAAAATTAATCCTTATATATAGCAAAAAAATCAAAATTATTATGGAGAACCGGTGAGTATGTCTTACAGAACAGGTGATATTTTTTGTAGATTATCTGAATATAGAAATTAACTATATAATTTCGAAGTAACCTTAAAAAATTGAGTCAATAAAAATTTGCACAAAGTGTGCTTAAACAGAATTAATGCCTCAATTTTAATAGAAATTTCATCGTTAACCCTAAAACTCTACTCATTGACTGAAATTAGTATACAGATAGCAAAAACTGATGACAATGGAAAGACATAATATAGGTATAGGTATAGGGGATACAACAAATACATCTCATTAAAAAAAATATGTCAAAAAACAAAGTAATAACAGGATAATAATAAAGAATAATAACGACTTTGTGTAATTACCATATAAATTCACCTATAAAACAAATGTTGTTTCAAATGATATTAATTTTGATTATGCAAAACACTTAAAGAAGATTCTGATTGCTAACTCCATTATTTGTTATAGATACCATTACATTTGGGTTGTTTCTGAAAAACATTAAGCACGCTTCACAAAAGAGCAGTTATTTAAAAATGGCTCAATAAATAGGGAATAGAATATGAGATAAATTGAAAAAAATTTCGAATTTATTAAATTGTAAAATAAAATTAATACAAGTCTCATAAATTAGAAATTAACTTAAATTTTGGAAAGTCTGCACTATACTATAATATCACAATAAAAATATCAAACACTAAACAAAATGTTACTTCAACTGTAGATTGAATTAAACAATGTGTTAACATGTTTAACAAATCAATTCTTTCAAATACCTGCCAACATGTTACAGGAATTAAAAAGAAAAATTCTGATTAACAATTAAAGGTACACAAAATCTTTGCCACTGAAGCATCAGTTGATGTTTATTCAGAAATAACATAAAAAACATCTATAAACCATGTCTTTAATGGATTAAATTAGATATCTTCAAAGCCTATAAGATAAAAAACTAAAAGGTGTCTGCGGCAAATAAGGCTCACCTAATTTTAAAATTAAATATTTTGCATAATTATAATTTTGTTAATTATATAACATTGGACATAAACTTGTGTTACTTAGAAACAAAACAAACACAAAAACGTAATTTTTTATAAACAGTTCTAACCTTGTTATGGGCCTTATTAAACTATAATTGTCTTGCAAGACTAGTCAACAAATTAATTATTTTTAGATAAAAAAAACAATACTACACAGTTAATTGTCTTTTAACTAGAAACCAAATTGAGATCAATATTTTAATATTGATCTCAATTGGGAGTTGTTAATTTGACATCTAAAAAACTGTAAACATTTTTTGAATGACAATATTAAATATATTTGAACCAATTTTGATTAAAAAAACAATTAATTGATTTGATTTAAATAAAAAAATACAAAAAAACAACAGCACCATCAAGTTCATTTAGGCCATACTAATGAATTGCAGAATTCAATATTTTAAGTAAAACAAGCTACATACTTCTGGTTTTGGAAAGTCTTCACATATGGGGACATTGATGGTGCATTGATCAATGGTTCCAGATTGCTTATAGTCAAAGTACGCTCAAAACTGCATCAAGACCCTATGCTTTCTAGTTGTAAATAAAGCCAAAGATTTCCAATATTGTAGGTTGTGGTTCGTTGTTACCTAAATAACATCTTCCATCATCATTTACCCAAATTAGATCTTTAGAAGAATAATCACAAAAAAAATTATTCTTTATAGAACAGAAACAAGAAAAAAGAAGATCACTGTAGGAACACATTCTTACATATCTAACGCACGCTACCAATTTCTATAAACTATATTTTCATCTTATAATTCCACTCTGCCCACGTGACCCATCCCAGTCGCTATACCTCCTTCTAGTTTTAATGCTCAACTTTCTCGTTTCTATAAACTTCAACATAAATAAAATTTTACGTTCAAATATTCATTAGAATTCAACATGAAATTTTATGTAGATATTCTTGAAAGTGTGTAGCTCGATTATCTTCAATCTGACCTAAGATTAATTCAATTACCTTGAATATGAAATCCCATAATATAATGGTCTTTTAATGGGCTATTTTATATTTTGATGTGGCAAATAATTTCAAAGGTGCTGTAAAGAATAGCTTTGTCAAATTAATTATTAATAATATATAAAACATATGTGTCACTCGGGAAATCTTTCAAATGGACACATAAATTTTAGAACTTGGGAAAATATTTACTGTAAATGTGTTCAGTTTGATGAAAATATCAGAGCAAGTCTTGATTAAGAATGTGAGCAGGCTATCAGGATTGCGGCCGGTTTAGGTTGGAGTTGCTTCAATACAAGTTCAACTTCAGAATAATGTACCCTCACAATATACAACAGAGAGGTGCCCAAGTGACAATAGAACATAAAGCAGTCAAATAGTTTACAAATGATAGATAGGTATGCACTAACCAAATTAAAATCACCAATCACCACAAATACTATCAATCAAATTAAAAATAAACGTATGACATGAAACATAAGCACTGGACAAAATGCACGCAATACATTTTTTAATGTAGATTGGATTGAATATTATTTCAGAACTGTTTCTACTCAACACATATCGAACAACTTGTGCGATAAAACAAATATATCCTACGTCTAAGCAACTATAAAAAAAATAAAATGTTATTGGGTGAATTAGTTTCAGATAACTTAAACAAATTTTAGTATATACAAGACTGTCTTCTATTACAGAAAAAATATTGGCTCAGATAACTATTGATTTATTTATTTATCTACTTTAATGTATCTAATTGATACATATGGCGGACTTATTGCTACGTGAGCAATCTCTTACTGCCAACCATAACACCCGTCCAGCCCCGCTCGACGAACGGCCGGGAATCGAACCCGGGTCTCTGCGGTGCGCCGCGTCGTCACAGGCCTTTTGCCTTGTGATCAACCCAACACACCACGGCGACGACACAATGATTTCAGTAGTTTTTTGAAGTTATTAATAACATTAAACATTCTGTCTACATTGTATAGCTGATAAATTACTATATAAATACGAATAAACCTTATTTAGCATCAAATCAAGCATTCATATTTGTAGAATCTTTTAATAACACTAGCTCACTACACAATGTCTAGCAACAAAATAAAGATTTCTACACAAGAAGAGAAATTAAAACTATGGGAATAGGCACAAGCTTCTCTTATCTTTCGTTTCCCCTTCCACATTTTTACATCTTTCTTTCAAATCCAAACTAAAATTATATCTGTTTAAGAGCCAATTTTTTTCCATTTTAGCATCTAAATGGGCAAAATTAACAGTGTATTGAAGTCCGAAGCGCACACAACTGTAGACTACCCTATCACGCTAACACAACGGTGTTAGTCAGCAAATGGTGGAAATGTACATTTTATTTAAATGTCGTTTTCAATTTTTTCGGTGTATTAGTCACTAATATGTTGCAGCATTTCTAAGTTCTTAATAAGATTTTAGTTTTGTGCTTGAGTCTATTGTATTTGTTGTAAAATTATAATTTAGTTTGGGTTTCAAAATATTTTGTTCGTAACTTTAGTAGGAAATGATCTCTAAGCATAGGATTTGATAAGTCTTAATTAATCTCGAGTGTCAGTTTAGAGGTTTCAATCATGATTTTTGTAAGACTTTTAGAACATACTAAACATTTACTGCAACTAGAGTGTAACATACAGTAGCTGTTAAATTAAAATAGAGAAAATTAATTTTCAAAGGAAAATTTAATAAAAGTAATGGATAAAGTTTTCATATATTAATATGTATAGTTAAAACATAACAAACAACAAAATTTTATAAAAGATAATTACATAATAAGTTAAATTTTAATATATTAATGTAGATAATCGGAGCATAATAAAAATATTAAAATTTTCCTAACGTTTATTCTGTAACATATCTACATTCTCTTTAAAATTATATTATAATTTTGATTATTCCGAATTATAAATAACTCCTAAAAAAATCTCAATTGTCAAAAAACAATTCCACAGCTCGACAACGAAAAACAGGGGGGTGTAAATAAAAATCAGGAAGACAGAGAAATCTCTGCCTCAAAGGTCAACGGTGGTTTCTTGGCGGCGATATCAAATTTTCAAGTCAGTTGTTATAACTAGGTGATAGAAACGTATTTGGATTTGTATTGTGTTTGAATATTTTGTGTTCTTTGTAGACTTATATATAATTATAATCTATGTTGTGTTTCAATATATTTTTGTTCTTCATAACAGTAGAAATTGACAATTGAGTTTAAAATTTAATTAGTCCTAATTGATCTCGGATGTCATTTCAGTGAAGATAAGAAATGATTCCTGAGCTAGACAAGGGAAATTAAGAGGACTAAATAAAGATCTACACTGAAGGTAATTATTTGTGAAAAGTGTATAACCTCAGAAAGTTATTTCTCATTATTGGCTTCCTAGAGTGCAAATAATTAACAATTACTTTCACAAATGGTTATCTTCAATTATGATAAACGGTTATCCTATCACTACACAAAATTTGATCTCAAACTAAGCTCGCTACATTTCCAATATATAATTTTCAAATTTACTTTTATATGCTTTTCTTGTACTTATCTTTAAATAATTATATACCACCTTCATTGAATTGAATATTGTTGAGATGAAAAACCTTGAAATTATTAACGTTTATATTGAATATAATCTTCAAAAATATTTGAAGTTTATATTCAATATAAACGTTCATATATAAAACATTATACAGACAAAGTTCTTCTTCATTGGATCATCAGTTACAGTTAATGATAAATATAAGTACTAAAATATTTACAGATAGTTACTTATTTCAAATATAAACATCACTGTAAGCCTGAATGAAATTATCTCGCTTACATGATCAATGTAGGAAACATTAAAGCCATTTATCTAAAGCCTTTTATCAATCTAAAGTTTAAATGTTATTTTTCTTCATGTGTTTCTTACACACTGGGTTAAATATTTTTTTATATTACGACAGTAAACCCCCTGTTAGAGCCAACAGAGGTGGATTATGTCTCCTCTGTAGTTCAACCTGTAAGTAGATTCTTATTCTTTAGATGCTTCTCAATTTGTATCATCTGTATCTTCTTGATTCATTCACGTTTCTTTTTTCTACTTATCCTATTTATATAATAAATAGGAATGTTCGTTTGTTTTTAAGATATTCATATGAAAACTAGTAATCATATTGATGTACAAGTTTTCCAACATGATAGCTTATAGTTTCCAAATTGCGAAAAGATTTATATAATGTACATATATTGTATAATTTTAAAGTATAATTAATAATGTCAAATTGGTCAGAGAAAAGGTCAAGTGTCTAGGCACTTTCATGGCAAATGCTAGCAAAATTATGACAGACACAAATAACATATACGGTGCAATTGCAGGCTTTAAAACAGTGTGAATAAAATTCCACGGTTGCATTCATCTATCTGTTATAGATAAGTGTAAAAACGGGATAAAAGTAATGACATTGAAGTTAATTTTTAATGCTCTTTAAAATAAATTTCATAGTCATTTTTAGTGTTTTCGATAGATACAAATTAACTTTTCACATTCATAATTTAGATTAGTAGTTGGAAAGTAATTAAAGGTATGTAAGTTTTTTAAAGTGAATAGAAAAAGAAAAAAGAAAAATCTAAATCAAATAACTCATTATCTCATACAAAGACTTTGTTTTGGCATCTTGGCACTTGGCAGAAAGACACTTAAGATGGTATAAGAAGAAATATTATAGACACTTACTTTGTCTATCTTAAAGTGTAACCAATTGAAGCCTAGGCAAGCTAATTTATCGAATGATTATAGCCATGTTTATTGTTAGTTTTTATATGCCTTTGTAGTCATATATTCAACATGACCAAAGCAAATTAACATTTTTTATTTATCTTTATAATTGCACTTTCTCGTGCATTGCATTTTCAAGGGCAAAATTATAAATATATACCATGTAGGCATAGCTTTCTCGTTTTTTTATGCTTTTTATTCTCTATAAGTTTCGTGATAAGTTGTGAAAACACAACTTTCTAAATTTAAATTGTAATATCTATTTATTCTTTAATTGCGTTAATTTTGAGTTCTGAAAATGTTAATGAAAATTCGTAAAGTTTGATAGAGTAGAAATATATGATTAAGGATCTGTTAGTGGTTTATTATTTACAATTCTTCAACTAATATAAAAAGCACATGCAGGACGGTTATCAAGATCATTCATTGCTTAGTTAATTAAAGAAAAGATATTATGTAAATTCAATATTTATTCTACTGATTTTGACAGCTTAAAACTATGGACTGTGTCAAAAACATTGTGCGGGCGCTGCCCGAATGACCTAAAAATTAAAATAATTCTATAAGAACCTAAAACATGTGTAATAATTTTCCTGAACCAAGGGAATATATTTACGATTAAAAAAATGAATGTAATTATATAAATTGTTTAATGTACACACATAGAAGTCATATCTCTGAATTTAACCACCAAATTTCATCTGATTAAAAAATGTGAGAGTCCACAGAAGATCAGCTAAGTGATGCCTAGCTCAAAATAAAAAATGAAATGTATCATAAATCAGATGAAAAGGTGGGATCTTTTCGTCTGCTGACCTGTGTTTGGTCATGACAAGCATTGAAAATCTCGCCAGTATAATTTCATACTTAAATCTCGCCAATATTTGAAATAAGAACACCGAGTTGAGTTTAGCAACCTTGTCATTCCAGCTCCTTAAAATAACCAAGCTAATGCTCTATCTTATGTTTTATGTAAATTATTGAAAGGTACAATAAATAAATGCAAGTTTTTAAGTTCCGTAACTGATAGGGTTGACAGCAACCATTATTAAGTAAATTTTCTTAACACTCAATTCAATTTGTTATGCATTACATTTGCTTTGATAATAAGAATACATGTGTATATACTGAGAGAAAACAAACTGATTGTTGGCCCTAATTCGTAATATTTTTGAACACTTCGCGAATAATGACATGAAATATAATAAACCAAAGCATACTCACATATATACACAAAGAATGAGTAAACTTTCAAAGACGAGGTCTATTTATAGGAAAAGAAGACAATGTTTTTGGAATAAACAAAGTTAGACACAATATTTTTAGTACCTCATGAGCTTAACAAGTAAACAATAAAGCAGCAAAATATACAAATTAAAATGTAACTTTACAGCTGGTTCAAATAATTTCAATAGATGATTAATTTATTGAAATTTCATAAACAAGCAAATTGGTACAGAAGTTATTGTGGGACATTCAGTGTACATAAATATTTAAATATTGTACATCAAATAATTTGTAATTATCTTATGTTAATGTGATGTTACATATTTCAATATAAAGATGTTTTATTTAAAAAATATTGATAATTTGAATTGACAGTAATGTTACGAAAGGTGGCTGAACAGTTTTGAGCATAAGGTATTAAAAATGCCAACAGTAATCTTTTATTGATTTTTCAATGTAATCTCCCTCTATTTCAATACACTTCTTGCATTTATTAAAAAGGGCATTTAACCCGGTCAAAAAATATTCGCCGCTTTCTTGTTTCCGCTTTCTTATGTCTTCGAAATGTTTGTTTTTGGCCGTCTTCATTTCTTCATCACTGGTAAATCTCCATCCTAGGAGGTCTGTTTTCAAATTTGAAAAGAGGAAATAATCGTTAGGGGCCAGATCTGGTCCGTAGGGCAGGTGGTTGATATCTTCAAATCCTGTCTCAGCAAGGGCACGCCTTGCAGATCGCGCAGTGTGGACGGGCGCATTCTCTTTCAAAAACAGGACCCTTTCACCAGTTTGCCTCTTCTTTTCACTGCATTGACTCCTGTTTTGACTCCGGATCGTACTGTCAAATCCAAGTTTCATCAGAAGTGACAAGACGAGAAAAACATCGTCAGGATTATCACCATAGATGTCCAAAAACTCCTGCAAAGTTGTGACTCGATGCTGCTTGTCCAGGGACGTGAGCGTTTTTGGCACCAATCACGTACACACCTTTTTCTTGTGCAAATGATTATGCAAAATATTGCCGATTCATTTACTAATGCCCATGGCTTCAGCTATCTGCCACAACTTGGCTCGCCAATCTTCGAGAACAAGTTTTTTTACTTTTTCAATGTTTTCTTCGATAATGGCGCTGTTTGGGCATCCTGACCTGGGATCATCTTCGAGCGACTCCCTACCATGTTTGAACTCTCGGCTCCAACGTTTTCCAGTCGCAAATGAAGGTGCAGACTTCCCATAAACTGCTGACATCTTTTCAAATACTTCTGTCAGCGTTTTGTTCTTCTTTGTAAGGAATTTTATGACAGCTCTTTACTCCAATTTCGTGCAAAGTGCGGATGACTCGGACATGGTGACATTTATGGTTCCGTTTCTAAAAGCATAATGAAGCTAATGGCATAAAACTTGGCATTTATATTTCTTAGGATACCCGCAAGTAGTGACGTGCTGTGCAAGTCATTAATAATACTTACAAGTACTTAGGCTCAAAACTTTTCAGCCACCCCTTGTAAATGTTTATTGGTACGAAAAATATGTGTCTATAGTTCTTAATCAAACATCTTATTGTTTTAATACATTTCTAAAAGGTTAAAATATAAACTCTAACGGATTAAAACTACTTGGCTACCTAGTAACTGGATATCCACAAAGTAGAGATGCGTCAGTTAAAAATATTTTAAAAATTATTGTTTTATTATCAGTAAGGATTACCATATTGTTTTTACTACAAAATCTAAGTAAACTAGGTTGTATTGCGAATATTGTTCATGAGGTACTTTGCACTGCACTTTGTCTCTCCACTTGCTCATCTATAATAGGCTATTATCTATAGATAACATGATTTTCATCCAAGCCAAAAATAATGTAAAACAAATACAGTTGTTTGCTTCCATGCTAAAAAATGGTTAAAAAAAAGTAATTTTTTTTTAATACATTTTGAATAAGAATTTGTAGAAGATAAAATTTATGTAAATATTGAGACAACACCTCAATAGCATTTGAATAAAAATACTTTTACTTGGACTTATTCTGAGAAAACCATTCAGACAAAACCCACTAGAAAATATTCTGAGAAAGGTTACATCTCATCAAACATTTTACTGTGGATCAAGTATGTGTGTGGGTCAAATTCCTCCTTAAAAAGATTTCCTAAAAACTAGTGGGACAAAAGCAGCCAAATTCTTATAGAGCTTTGCTACAGAAGTGCAAGTAGTGGGTATATCACAACATTGGACTTGGCTGTGATAAATTTTTATCTTGCTATCGCTTTGCTATATAAAAATCTATCAAACCAGTAGAATTTTCCCTCTACATAACTCTGACTATTTCTTTTGATATCCTCAGATAACTCTTTATGTATCACTTTAACACTTTGACTTTTAAAAATGTTGCTATGGAATAAAGCACCAAGGATAAAAATAAAAATCAATAAAAAACTTTTAAATTTTTTTGATTATTCACTTCAACAATTGACATAGAATTTATATTTTACTTTCATTTTTAATTATTATTGATATATAAATATAATAATTTTTTGAATAATCTGTAAAATTGTTCATGCTTGTTCTTTCAGGCGTGTATTCATTGAACCAAAATATGTTCAAATTTTTAGTCCAATTCTCTGTATTAATCACTTTTAGAAGTAATTTTCCTTAAGAGTATTTAATAAAATTACCAATTTTCTGTTTTAAAAATTATCTTCATCAAATAAAAAGAAAGTTATAAAGCAAATATGTAAATTATGTGCAGAAGGCTATATTATTTGTTCTTAAAAATTGTTACATGTAACGTGCATTAAATACTATCAAGCAATATTTATCTAACTACTTTCATTGATATTTAATGTCACATTCATTTTGGCAATCTTCAAAGCATAAAAAACAAGAAATAATTTTCACACAAGCAAATCACCATTCATCTTGTGGCACAATAAAAAGTAGACGCAGACCAGGGATAACAGCAGAAAACTGAACCAGAAATATCCAAACATGGGCAATTAGTGTATGTACTAAAAAGATATATATATATATATATATATATATATATATATATATATATATATATATATAGGTTGTCCAGTGGCAGATTTCAATGTTTGAAAAATTGTAAAAAAAAAACTACACCTCTAATACAAAATAGGTTTATTTTAACTTTATAACAACAAATGCGGATTTCATTTTTTAAAAACCACGTTTTCCATCGGCGGCCATCGAGTCTGACACACTCTTCGAGTCTAGCACGCATGTTTTCAAAAACGCGTTTGCAGAGCGACTGGGGTATCCTACTCACTTCGGCTCGAATATTTTCTTTAAGTTGTGTCACAGTGCTCGGATTTGTTTTATAAACAACGGATTTTAAGTATCCCCATAAGAAAAAGTCACATGGGCTTAAATCAAGTGATCTAGGTGGCCACGGTACGGTACCATTTCGGGATATGTTTTTTTCTGGAAATAACTGCCGAACTGCATTCATGGACACATTAGCAGTGTGAGCTGTGGCCCCGTCCTACTGGAACCATGTGTTTTGGTTGAAGGATGGACTATTTTGTAGTTCTACTCTGAAAAAGTCATTTAACATCTGGGCATATCTCTCCGAATTCACAGTTACAGTTTGGCCACGTTGATTTTCAAAGAAATAAGGCCCTATGATTGCAGATGCAGACATGGCACACCAGACTGTTACTTTAGGCTTATGTAAAGGCTCTTGATGCATTTGTCTTGGGTTGTGGACATCCCAGTAACGAAAGTTCAGCTTATTCACATATCCTCCAATGTGAAAGTAAGCTTCGTCACTAAAGAATATGTTGCCCATCCGGGTAGCAGTACGAAATCTCAACAACATCACCTCCGCGTAAGTTTTTCTTAATTCAAAGTCAGAATCGTGTAAATCTTGAACAATTTGAATTTTATATGGATGGAACTTGAGCTTTTTTTGCATTATTACCTGTAAAGTTGATTTCGGAATTCCCAATATCGATGAACGTGTACACAGTGATAAACTGGTATTTTCAACGACAGAAACCATAACACGCTCGACATTTTCATCCGTGGCTACCAATGGTGTAGGTCCTGGCCTGGGCCTATTTAGTGTTGATCCTGTAGATCCTGTAGAACCTTGCTACCCATGACTGAATGAGGTTGATCGATGGTCCATCACATAATCGACGAATACTGTAACGATTATTAAATTGACGGTGTGCTTCAGACAGTGAAAATCCACTCGAAATGTACGCCTTGATGGCAAAAGCGCGGTGCTCTCCACTCCCCTGTTCCATGGCTACTGAAACATCCGCACCACTTGCACTTCTAACGACGCCCCACGCACCCCTCTTATGTGTTGCGTTCAGAAACTATGTTTGTTCAAACTTTGAAATCTGCCACTGGACACCTGTATATATATATATATATATATATACATATATATATATATATATATATATATATATATATATATATATATATATGTATATATGTATATATATATGTATATTTATATATATATATATATGTATATATATATATATATATATATATATATATATATACATACGTGTGTGTATATCTGTATATATATGGTCTATTCAGATAGTCCTTTTATGTCCTCTATGACCTTTCCGCTTGCAAAATTCTATATTAATTGATTTTTAGAGTTCATATCATGCTTTTTTTGTCTTCACATTCCTCTCTATATATTTCCTTATTTGGTTTACCAAAGTTTTCCCAGCTAATATGTATTCATTCCATATTAATTATCTACATCTCAACTTCATTTTTGGCAAAGTTACCTTTTTTCAATGTAAAAACCTATATTATAGTAAATGTTAAGTAAATGGAGCATAATACGTAATGAATAACACGATTTTTTAATCTTATTTTTATTATTAAGCCATTGTTATTTATATTTAGTTGCCAACAAAAAAAACCTTTACCAAAACAATACCATATTCCAAGATTTATATATTTATAATAACAATAATTTATGTGCTATTCACACTATGTAGGAAGCCACCTTCATTGCAGCTTCCCCACACACTATTGTTTGGTGGTCAGCTTCGATAGGGTGGATATCCACTTGCTGCTTGCATAGCTGTAATAAATAAACATTATGTTATCAATTTTCATTTTCAGTTATGTTATATTATGACATTACTAATTACATTATTACATTACTAATATTACTTTTCGGTTCTTTACATGAAAGTAACAGTTATACACATGAAATTAAAATGCCAATACGATAAAATTGTATGTACTATAAGATCTTAAGAGGTACTTCTAGGTCTTAGATACTAGGATAGATTTCTAGGTCTTTCTAGGTCTTAGATCTTAAGAGGACTATAAGATCTTAAGAGTACTATAAGAGGCTTACGCTCACAATAAACGTTAATAGTATAAAAATTGCAAAAATGCTATGACATAAATGAATATACTTTTGCAATTTTCATATCCAAAGTTCCTTTTTAGTTGAATCTTACCCTCGAAAGTCCATAGTCTAACCCACATTCCACAGTAGACTCTGTAGCAGTAAAAAGAATAACTGATCCTTGCACCTCACCCATTGGAACATATTTCTCACCAGCAAGACATATCTTGTACATGAACTCTGCGGCAATATTCAATTCTTCCTTTGAATGTGGAAGATCTTTCAAGATGGAGTGAATGTAATCTAACCGTTCATTCCAATTTTTCAATGAAACAAGACTTTGCCGTAACTATAATAAAAGATAAAACAAAATCTAAATTTCTCTTACAAATAAAATAGTAGGGTCAATTTCAAAGTATCTATATTCTATCTACGTTTAAGTTATCTATATTCTATCTACTATAGTTCTATCTACGTTTATTTTACTATTGTTGCTTTTGCTTATTTATTCATGAACAAAACGTGTGTTTGTTAAAACTACTATATTTTGTTCATGGATGGTAAATATGAACTTTACTGAATTTATGGGTTATTTCCCTGTACCACTTTAGCCCAATATGTAATAATATAAATTTGCATTACTTTTAGTATAAAAGGGTATCGTTAAAGAGCATGGTTCATGCGGGCAAAGCTACAGGCAGACACGTTTACTAAAATAATATTTCAAAAGTATTGAAGTTGATAGAAAATATTTATATCTTTGAATATATGATAACGCTTACCTCAGTAATATTTTCTGATTGAAATCTGAGTGTAAAGTAAGAAAGTACAATGGATTCAAAGTGTGCTGGAGATCGGATAGTTTTTACTTTAAAAATATCAGCATGAGTACTTAAGTAATCTGGAGAACCATCAACTAGTACCAGTTGAACAGGTATATTGTCCTGAAATGCACAATAATGAGTACTTAATATTGTCTGTTAAAATAATTAACAATTTTAATCGTTCCCAGTATATACAAACATTATGGTCATACTTCCATTAAGATATTGCCAGAACTGAGGTTTTTTTATCAATTTTGAAGTATATCGAAGAACAGAAAGTCTATTTAAACTTTTTTTGTTTCTTCCGATTTCTTAATTCGGGCGGTTAATATCGCTATAAATTTATATGAGGCGTGTACAGCATACTCGATAGTTTCGCAATCATTTACATTGCAATTGCAATGAAAATATACAATTTTCCTTCATCATGAAAATTTTAAAATAATATGTTAAGGATAAAAATTTACCAAAATGATATTATACATACCTTTTCTAGTTTCAAAGCCATCTCAAAAGCAATCATTGTACCAAGTGAATATCCTAAAATGATATATGGTCCGGTATTTTGTACTGTCCTTATGTGTTCTATGTAAAAATCAACCAAATCTGATATGGATGTCAATGGACATGCACTTGTTAATTGTAAACCATAGACAGGGCGCTCCAGTTTGGCTGCAATTTCCCTTAGCATTCTGACATGTCCTTCTATTGGATGAATCTGTGAATTTATTTAACACTAATTTTTGAAAATCGTTGAGAGCAAAGCCACGGAGGCTTTGCTCACAATGATTTTTTTATTTATTTAACCATATTTTGCTCTAGCTAAACCGGAGACCAAAATGAAAGTAACCTTGACCAAAATAAAAATAACTTATATCTTGTCTGAAATTTGTACTGAATTCCTGCAACTGTCAATTTCTATTAATGGATTCTTAAGCCCGCATACTTAATTTGTATTGCATGAATCTACTAACATTATTTCTGAACTTCATTCTGCATTATTTCAATGAAAGGTTCATTCAAACCTTCTCAATAACTTCTGTGTGATAGTCTAAAAAAGAGATAAACAGACTAATGGACAAACTTACAGGCAGACAAAATGTCCCTTAGGAAAAATTCAATGGGGATAAGAGACATAACTTGATGATCATGTGTCAATTTAATATCTGGATATTTAATATGTAAAGAAATCCAATCCACTTCCGCATCCGCTACGCAATTATGGTTAGTTTTATTATATGCTTAGTTAGTTTTATTATATGCATTTGCCAATTTTCCCTTCAATAATAACTTATTGATGACAAGTATCTTGTTGTTTCTAAATGGTTTGCCTGTAGGTTTTTATTTTTTAGCATGCATATCCCAAAAAGTTTTATATATTTTTACAGAATCATGATCTAAAATTAAAAAAAAGAATATACAAGAAACAAAGAAGTAGACGAAGAAGTAATATGTAAAGCTATAAAAGCGGTAATGGATTGCAATTTATTATATAGAAGAATCACAAATAAATAAAAGTGCAATATAAATCGGCAACATTGGTTAAAACACGTGCAAAAGTTAAACGAAGTAACAAGCATAACAATGCTCGTATCTTTAGAGGGGGCACACATTCGCAGATAAGGTATAAGGGTATAGTTTTTGTCTTGTGCGTGTGAAGCCAGCTGTAAACACTTCAGCACAAAGGAATAATATTTAGTCACTGGGATGTCCGAGGGCAGAATTGACGGACTGGTGTCGTATCCTATAATGTGAGCAGTTCTATATCCTTATGTGTTAATGTTTATTGAGACTAATTTCTTGCAAATCTTAGGTAGCAAAATACACTATGAATTGACTTTACTTCAAGTCAGAAAACTGATGTATAATGAGGTCAAAACTTTGAAGTGTAACTTCAAATTGAGACGAAAATAAGATGGTGAAAACTTACTAAGTGCCTTGCATCTATTATTTCGGATTATTTAAGTTTTTAGGAAACTTAACTTTGTATAGCTTATTTTTTACTTTTTTTGTTTATAATATTAACTACTACGGTTATTATAAACTGTATTTAAGTATTTTTACATACTCACACTACAATATCTGAAGCATCCCCAAAGATGAACAAAGATACCTCGGTCATAGGGTAGATTCAGACTAATTGAGAATTTTAGGGAAACCAATTTTACACATTTTCTTCAATAAAATTTTGTCCATATGGAGGGTAAATGTTAAATTCCTGCCTGAATTAGATAAACACAGAAAAGAGTCCTAATTTTCTTCTAATAATAATTTATTTACCGCTGAATAGCAGTATACGAAAAAAACTATAAAAAAATTTAAGTTGAAAAATACAGATAACTTCTGTGTAATTAGAATTGTATTCCAGCTTGTCCCAAAAATGTTTTCTTGGTTTTATGTACTATAATATCTTAAAAATAATTTTTCTATCTTTAAAATGAAGCTCCAAGGGTCCATTTTAAAGTCTAGTATAATTCAGGAACCATTTTATTGTTGCATTATTGGTGCTATGTCCCCATATGAAATCTATCTCTTGCTTACTGTTTTCTTTTTTAGGACATTGAGGTGATGTTTCTTTTTAAGTACGAGGGGCGGCTAAAAAGTTTTGAGCCTAAGGTATTAAACATGCTGATAGAAATGTATAAAAAATTTATTTTTCAAGGTAATCTCCCTCTATTTCAATATACTTCTTACATTTATTAAATAGGGCTTTTAACCCGGTCAAAAAATATTTGCCGTTTTTGTCTTCAAAATGTTTGTTTTCAGCCATCTTCATTTCTTCGTCGCTAGAAAATCTCCATCCTAGGAGGTCTTTTTTCAAATTTGAAAAGAGGAAATAATTGTTAGGGGCCAGGTGTGGACTGTAAGGTGAGTGGTTGATATCTTCAATTCCTGTCTCAGTGAGGGCACGCCTTGCAACTCGCGCAGTGTGGATGGGCGCATTGTCTTTCAAAAACAGGACTACTTTTGCCAGTTTGCCTCTTCTTTTCTCGACAATCACTTAATGCACTATTGGCAATAATGCGGCATAATCGTCTCCGTTCATTGTAGTATTTTTAGGAATGTAGTCAATGAACAAAATTCCTTCCCAATCATAAAAAACAGCAGCCATGAGCTTGGACGCTTATCTTTTCACTTTGAATTTCCGTGGCGGCTTTTCTCCCTTATCGATCCACTGTATTCACTCCTGATTTGACTCCGGATCATACTGTCGAATCCATGTTTCATCAAAAGTTACAAGACAAAAAAAACATTGTCAGGATTATCGCCATAGATATCCAAAAACTCCTGTGAAGTTGTGACTCGATGCTGCTTGTCCAGCAGCATAAGCGTTTTTGGCACCCATCGTGTGCACACCTTTTTCATGTGCAAATGGTTATGCAAAATATCGCCAATTCATTCCTTGCTAATGTCCAAGGGTTCAGCTATCTGCCACAATTTGATTCGCCAATCTTCGAAAACAAGTTTTTTTACTTTTTTAATGTTTTCTTTGGTAACAGTAATGAAGATGATCCCAGGTCGGGATGCCCAAACCTGCCCAAAGGATGCCCAAAGCAACTCCCTGCCGTGTTTGAACTCTCAGCTCCAACGTTTTACGATCGCAAATAAAGGTGCAGACTTCCCATATACTACTAACATCTTTTCAAATACTTCCATCGGCGTTATGTTCTTCTTTGTAAGAAATTTTATGACCGCTCTGTACTCCAATTTTGTGCAAAGTGCGGATGACTCGGACATGGTGGACGTTTATGGTTCCGTTTCTAAAAGCGTAATGAAGCTAATGACATGAAACTTGGCATTTATATTTCTTAGGATTAGTTTTGTGCTGCAATTAGTGATGTGCTGCGTGAGTCATTAATAATACTTAAAGGTATTTAGGCTCAAAACTTTTCAACCGACCCTCGTATATGTCTGCTTTCAAAGTCAAAATTCACTTGAATAAACTGAGTGATATTATTTCCTTTTACACTGGAGTAAAAGAATTGTACTTGAACACTTGTAATTGAATGATTCAGTTTAACTTGACCCACGCTAGTAATTTGTTTCAACTCCAGTGACAATGAAAGTTGAAACTTGCTAAATTGTTGCAAGTTTCTTTTATTAGTATAATGCTATCGGTATTAAATTTTTTTTTGCTTGCATTGTCTATGGTAATTTAATATTTATTTATGCAGTGAAAATAAAAATGAATAAGAGTAAAACTTTTCGGTGGATATTTTTTGATAGAAATATTGTTGAAAAACCGTGATTTGTAAATTGTGTAAAAAAACAATATAAAGACTTTGGAAACATCACCAATATAATTTTTCATATAATAGTCTCCTCAGTAGTAGAGAGGCAAGACAATTCTTCAGCTACTGAAGGTGAAGGTTCTGTTTCAACTTTTATATTTTCCATAGTTAATACTTTTGGGAAGTGGTGTCACCAACTTATCTGATGACATTTTCTACTTCTTTTAATAAGTAAGTGAAAGTGAATCAAGATTTAAAACCATCACAACTATTGTGGATAATAAAGGAAATAAATTGGTAATAAGTTGAAATTAATTGTACTAAATCGAAAGAACCTATTATGAAATTGGGGGTGCCTCAAAGCTCTGTATTGGGTCCATTCTTATTCCTTGTATATATTAACGACTTACCATTCATGGTAAGAAATACCTACGATATTGGTCTTCTTCCGATAACGCCTCCTTAATTTCCAAAGTAGATGAAAAGAAGGAAGCCTAATAAATATTAATGAAACTCTAAATAATATATGGTGCTCAATCAATAACTTGTCTTTAAATGCTAGGCAAACAAAATGCTTTACATTTCACTGCCTAATGTACACCAGATTAATAGCAGTGTAATTCTGAATAACAAAGTACTAGAATTACTGGATCTGAAGTATACGAGCAACCCATTGAAACTTCAGATCTAATTACTAGATTTGAAGTTTCAATGGGTTGCTGGTATACATTCAATAGGTAGTAGGTTAAGCTTAGCCACGTTAGCAGTTAGAAAAATTAAGTAGCTGATAGATTCATTAACAGCTAAATTAGTTTATTTTGCCTATTTTCACAGCATCATGTTATATGGTATTATGTTGGGCACTGCTGCCGATATTAAAACTATTTTTATTCTGCAAAAGAGAACAGTCCGAGCCATATATAACATGAAATCCCGAGAATCATTACAAGATCTTTTCAAATTGGCAAATATTCTGACTTTGCTGTTGTTATATATCTATGAAAACCTATTTTATGTTAATAACAATTTAAATTCCTTTGTTAAAACGTCGGATATCCATATCCTTGATACAAGAACAAAAATAAAATTCATAATCTAGTAATTAATAAGTCTTTCCTGAGTATGGTGAAATTTAAAATACATATTTGGCAAATGCTTATTTCAAATTCTTATTATATTTATTATAGCTTATTATAACTTTTTTAAATTTTACAAATCCATGATTTCTTTAAAAAAGTTTTTGCCTTTAGTAAGAAAAGTGAAAAGCCCCCTAAAAAACTAAACCTTTCAAACCTCTATAATAATGTTTCCTATCAATGAAATGTAGTCATAGTCCAATGTTTTTGTCTGAATACTCATTTTTCAGACACATATTATTTGTATTATTAGATACCAGAAAATAGAACCTAGATATTGATACTAGAAAATAAACCTAGATATTTTAATATTTTTAAATTTTTAAAGGTATTAAATTTTCATGGGGAACCATAACAACATTACTCACAATCTTTGCCAGACAAAACATATTTTTTATCTTTTGTCATCATAAATAAATATGTAAAGTGATATTTCCAGAAAATATAGATTCATAATAAATTATCAATTTGCCAACATGTAATTTTTAATCCCATATGAGGTTCCTAGAACTGGCGTAATAATGGTACTAAAAAATAAATTAAAATTTCGAAAATTAAACTTTTTGGTAATACTTGAATTTGCCATCTATTTATACAAGTTTACAACAATTTGAAAATAGTTTGTATCATGTGAAGAAGAATTTAACACAAGAAAATTTTCATTTGATGGTTCTTTATAACTTTTGTTGTGGTCTCAACAAACAGTAAAGTTATGATTGACTTGGTATTTTATGATGTAACCCCATACCATGCTCCCTTCACAACTTTTTTAAAGAGTGCAAGCATGTTCGAACTAATCTCAGTAATGACCTGCATGACAACTAAAGAAAACATCAATGCTATGCCGCTCATGATAAAGACTGACAAGTGAGTAACAGATTAGCCTAATTGTAGAGATCACAGAATTTATGGGCGTTGGTAGAGACCACAGAAAATTCTACTTGACCACTTAGTAGCCCAACTGCTTCTCTTACGCCCATATGCACCACAACCGGTCAGGACTGTCAGTCGTACTTACTGAAATATATTTCTGTTTCTCATTAACAGTCAGCTGAGCAAGAGTCTACTTTACCAATTGTGCCCTATTGTTCAGTCCAATGGCTAAAATATCCATACAAAAAGCATTTTTAAAGTCCAACTGACGGTCCTGATAGTGTCTGGTGCATACGGGCATTAGTGATTCCACCAAATGAAACAATACATAGAGTGCCATAGAGACCATTTTGAAAAACAATAAACAAATTATAACTTGATATTTTGATACTCTGAAAACTTAGTCTATCATCTCGTATACTGTTTCACACATATAATAGAAGAAAGGAAATCCTGATATTACCCATAATGTATATAGCAACATAAATGCAAAAATATATTTTAAACGCATATGTAATGCATCGTGCAAAGTGCGGATGACTCGGACATGGTGACATTTATGGTTCCATTTCTAAAAGCATAATGTAGCTAATGGCATAAAACTTGGCATTTATATTTCTTAGGATACCCGCAAGTAGTGACGTGCTGTGCAAGTCATTAATAATACTTACAAGTACTTAGGCTCAAAACTTTTCAGCCACCCCTTGTAAATGTTTATTGGTACGAAAAATATGTGTCTTTAGTTCTTAATGAAACATCTTATTGTTTGAATACATTTCTAAAAGGTTAAAATATAAACTCTAACGGATTAAAACTACTTGGCTACCTAGTAACTGGATATCCACAAAGTAGAGATGCGTCAGTTAAAAATATTTTAAAAATTATTGTTTTATTATCAGTAAGAATAAGCAAATTTAAATTTTGATTACTGCCATTACCATATTGTTTTTACTACAAAATCTAAGTAAACTAGGTTGTATTGCGAATATTGTTCATGAGGTACTTTGCACTGCACTTTGTCTCTCCACTTGCTCATCTATAATAGGCTGTTATCATGATTTTCATCCAACGCCAAAAATAATGTGAAACAAATACAGTTGTTTGCTTCCATGCTAAAAAATGGTTAAATAAAAGTAATTTGTTTTTAATACATTTTGAATAAGAATTTGTAGAAGATAAAATTTATGTAACTATTGAGGTAACGCCTCAATAGTTGAGACTATGATATTTATCAAACACCTCAATAGTTGAGACTATGATATTAATAGTTGAGACTATGATTGAATAAGAATTTGTAGAAGATAAAATTTATGTAACTATTGAGGTAACACCTCAAAAGTTGAGACTATGGTATTTATAATAGTTTAGGTAGCATTTGAATAAAAATACTTTCACTTGGACTAACCATTCTGACATAACCCACTAGAAAATATTCTGAGAAAGGTTACATCTCATCAAACATTTTAC
Organism: Druceiella hillmani; assembly: GCA_039881145.1. Lineage (NCBI taxonomy): Eukaryota > Metazoa > Arthropoda > Insecta > Lepidoptera > Hepialidae > Druceiella > Druceiella hillmani. The sequence goes on along the minus strand of JAYKKI010000015.1, from coordinate 21,325,019 downwards.
TAATTTACTTTTAATACTTTTAATTTTTTAGTATGTGTGTGTGTCAAGTTCCTCCTTAAAAAGTTTTCCTAAAAAATAGTGGGACAAAAGCAGCCAAGTTCTTATAGAGCTTTGCTACAGAAGTGCAAGTAGTGGGTATATCACAACATTGGACTTGGCTGTGATCAATTTTTATCTTGCTATCGCTTTGCTATATAAAAATCTATCATACCAGTAGAATTTTCCCTCTACATAACTCTGACTATTTCTTTTGATATTCTCAAATAACTCTCTATACTTCTATACTTAACTCTTTATGTATCACTTTAACACTTTGACTATTAAAAATGTTGCTATGGAACAAAGCACCAAGAATGAAAATAAAAATCAATAAGAAAATTTGGAATTTTTTTGAATATTCACTTCAACAATTGACATAGAATTTATATTTTACTTTCATTTTTAATTATTATTGATATATAAATATAATAATTTTTTAAATAATCCGTAAAATTGTTCATGCTTGTTCGTTCAGGCGTGTATTTATTGAACCGAAATATATTCAAATTTTTAGTCCAATTCTTTGTATTAATCACTTTTAGAAGTAATTTTCCTTAAGAGTATTTAATAAAATTACCAATTTTCTGTTTTAAAAATTATCTTCATCAAACAAAAAGAAAGTTATAAAGCAAATATGTCAATTATGTGCAGAAGGCTATATTATTTGTTCTTAAAAATTGTTACATGTAACGTGCATTAAATACTATCAAACAATATTTATCTAGCTACTTCCATTGATATTTAATGTCACATTCATTTTGGCAATCTTCAAAGCATAAAAAACAAGAAATAATTTTCACACAAGCAAATCACCATTCATCTTGTGTCACAATAAAAATTAAGAGGCAGCAGACCAGGGATGACAGCAGAAAACTGAACTAGAAATATCCAAACATGGGCAATGAGTGTATGTACTGAAAAGATATATATATATATATATATATATATATATATATATATATATATATATATATATATATATATGTATATATATATATATATGTATATATATATGTATATATATATATATATGTATATATATATATATATATGTATATATATATATATATACACGTGTGTATATATCTATATATATATATATATGGTCTATTCAGATAATCCTTTTATGTCCTCTATGACCTTTCCACTTGCAAAGTTCTATATTAATTGATTTTTAGAGTTTATATCATGCTTTCTTTGTCCTCACATTCCTCTCTATATATATATTTCCTTATTTGGTTTACCAAAGATATCCCAGCTAATATGTATTCATTCCATATTAATTATCTACATCTCAACTTCATTTTTGGCAAAAGTTAACTTTTTTCAATGTAAAAACCTATATTATAGTAAGTGTTAAGTAAATGGAGCATAATACGTAATGAATAACACGATTTTTTAATCTTATTTTTATTATTAAGCCATTGTTATTTATATTTAGTTGCCAACAAAAAAAACCTTCACCAAAACAATACCATATTCCAAGATTTATATATTTATAATAACAATAATTTATGTGCTAATCACACTATGTAGGAAGCCACATTCATTGCAGCTTCCCCACACACTATTGTTTGGTGGTCGGCTTCGATAGGGTGGATATCCACTTGCTGCTTGCATAGCTGTAATAAATAAACATTATGTTATCAATTTTCATTTTCAGTTATGTTTTATTATGACATTACTAATTACATTATTACATTACTAATATTACTTTTCGGTTCTTTACATGAAAGTAACAGTTAAACACATGAAATTAATATGCCAATAGGATAAAATTATATGTACTATAAGATGATAGGCTTACGCTCACAATAAACGTTAATAGTATAAAAATTGCAGAAATGCTGACATAAATGAATATACTTTTGCAATTTTCATATCCAAAGTTCCTTTTTAGTTGAAACTTACCCTCGAAAGTCCATAGTCTAACCCACATTCCACAGTAGACACTGTAGCAGTAAAAAGAATAACTGATCCTTGCACCTCACCCATTGGAACGTATTTCTCACCAGCAAGACATATCTTGTACATCAACTCTGCGGCAATATTCAACTCTTCCTTTGAATGTGGAAAATTTTTCAAGATGGAGTGAATGTAATCTAACCGTTCATTCCAATTTTTCAATGAAACAAGACTTTGCCGTAACTATAATAAAAGATAAAACAAAATCTAAATTTCTCTTACAAATAAAATAGTAGGGTCAATTTCAAAGTATCTATATTCTATCTACGTTTAAGTTATCTATATTCTATCTACTATAGTTCTATCTACGTTTATTTTACTATTGTTGCTTTTGCTTATTTATTCATGAACAAAACGTGTGTTTGTTAAAACTACTATATTTTGTTCATGGATGGTAAATATGAACTTTACTGAATTTATGGGTTATTTCCCTGTACCACTTTAGCCCAATATGTAATAATATAAATTTGCATTACTTTTAGTATAAAAGGGTATCGTTAAAGAGCATGGTTCATGCGGGCAAAGCTACAGGCAGACACGTTTACTAAAATAATATTTCAAAAGTATTGAAGTTGATAGAAAATATTTATATCTTTGAATATATGATAACGCTTACCTCAGTAATATTTTCTGATTGAAATCTGAGTGTAAAGTAAGAAAGTACAATGGATTCAAAGTGTGCTGGAGATCGGATAGTTTTTACTTTAAAAATATCAGCATGAGTACTTAAGTAATCTGGAGAACCATCAACTAGTACCAGTTGAACAGGTATATTGTCCTGAAATGCACAATAATGAGTACTTAATATTGTCTGTTAAAATAATTAACAATTTTAATCGTTCCCAGTATATACAAACATTATGGTCATACTTCCATTAAGATATTGCCAGAACTGAGGTTTTTTTATCAATTTTGAAGTATATCGAAGAACAGAAAGTCTATTTAAACTTTTTTTGTTTCTTCCGATTTCTTAATTCGGGCGGTTAATATCGCTATAAATTTATATGAGGCGTGTACAGCATACTCGATAGTTTCGCAATCATTTACATTGCAATTGCAATGAAAATATACAATTTTCCTTCATCATGAAAATTTTAAAATAATATGTTAAGGATAAAAATTTACCAAAATGATATTATACATACCTTTTCTAGTTTCAAAGCCATCTCAAAAGCAATCATTGTACCAAGTGAATATCCTAAAATGATATATGGTCCGGTATTTTGTACTGTCCTTATGTGTTCTATGTAAAAATCAACCAAATCTGATATGGATGTCAATGGACATGCACTTGTTAATTGTAAACCATAGACAGGGCGCTCCAGTTTGGCTGCAATTTCCCTTAGCATTCTGACATGTCCTTCTATTGGATGAATCTGTGAATTTATTTAACACTAATTTTTGAAAATCGTTGAGAGCAAAGCCACGGAGGCTTTGCTCACAATGATTTTTTTATTTATTTAACCATATTTTGCTCTAGCTAAACCGGAGACCAAAATGAAAGTAACCTTGACCAAAATAAAAATAACTTATATCTTGTCTGAAATTTGTACTGAATTCCTGCAACTGTCAATTTCTATTAATGGATTCTTAAGCCCGCATACTTAATTTGTATTGCATGAATCTACTAACATTATTTCTGAACTTCATTCTGCATTATTTCAATGAAAGGTTCATTCAAACCTTCTCAATAACTTCTGTGTGATAGTCTAAAAAAGAGATAAACAGACTAATGGACAAACTTACAGGCAGACAAAATGTCCCTTAGGAAAAATTCAATGGGGATAAGAGACATAACTTGATGATCATGTGTCAATTTAATATCTGGATATTTAATATGTAAAGAAATCCAATCCACTTCCGCATCCGCTACGCAATTATGGTTAGTTTTATTATATGCTTAGTTAGTTTTATTATATGCATTTGCCAATTTTCCCTTCAATAATAACTTATTGATGACAAGTATCTTGTTGTTTCTAAATGGTTTGCCTGTAGGTTTTTATTTTTTAGCATGCATATCCCAAAAAGTTTTATATATTTTTACAGAATCATGATCTAAAATTAAAAAAAAGAATATACAAGAAACAAAGAAGTAGACGAAGAAGTAATATGTAAAGCTATAAAAGCGGTAATGGATTGCAATTTATTATATAGAAGAATCACAAATAAATAAAAGTGCAATATAAATCGGCAACATTGGTTAAAACACGTGCAAAAGTTAAACGAAGTAACAAGCATAACAATGCTCGTATCTTTAGAGGGGGCACACATTCGCAGATAAGGTATAAGGGTATAGTTTTTGTCTTGTGCGTGTGAAGCCAGCTGTAAACACTTCAGCACAAAGGAATAATATTTAGTCACTGGGATGTCCGAGGGCAGAATTGACGGACTGGTGTCGTATCCTATAATGTGAGCAGTTCTATATCCTTATGTGTTAATGTTTATTGAGACTAATTTCTTGCAAATCTTAGGTAGCAAAATACACTATGAATTGACTTTACTTCAAGTCAGAAAACTGATGTATAATGAGGTCAAAACTTTGAAGTGTAACTTCAAATTGAGACGAAAATAAGATGGTGAAAACTTACTAAGTGCCTTGCATCTATTATTTCGGATTATTTAAGTTTTTAGGAAACTTAACTTTGTATAGCTTATTTTTTACTTTTTTTGTTTATAATATTAACTACTACGGTTATTATAAACTGTATTTAAGTATTTTTACATACTCACACTACAATATCTGAAGCATCCCCAAAGATGAACAAAGATACCTCGGTCATAGGGTAGATTCAGACTAATTGAGAATTTTAGGGAAACCAATTTTACACATTTTCTTCAATAAAATTTTGTCCATATGGAGGGTAAATGTTAAATTCCTGCCTGAATTAGATAAACACAGAAAAGAGTCCTAATTTTCTTCTAATAATAATTTATTTACCGCTGAATAGCAGTATACGAAAAAAACTATAAAAAAATTTAAGTTGAAAAATACAGATAACTTCTGTGTAATTAGAATTGTATTCCAGCTTGTCCCAAAAATGTTTTCTTGGTTTTATGTACTATAATATCTTAAAAATAATTTTTCTATCTTTAAAATGAAGCTCCAAGGGTCCATTTTAAAGTCTAGTATAATTCAGGAACCATTTTATTGTTGCATTATTGGTGCTATGTCCCCATATGAAATCTATCTCTTGCTTACTGTTTTCTTTTTTAGGACATTGAGGTGATGTTTCTTTTTAAGTACGAGGGGCGGCTAAAAAGTTTTGAGCCTAAGGTATTAAACATGCTGATAGAAATGTATAAAAAATTTATTTTTCAAGGTAATCTCCCTCTATTTCAATATACTTCTTACATTTATTAAATAGGGCTTTTAACCCGGTCAAAAAATATTTGCCGTTTTTGTCTTCAAAATGTTTGTTTTCAGCCATCTTCATTTCTTCGTCACTAGAAAATCTCCATCCTAGGAGGTCTTTTTTCAAATTTGAAAAGAGGAAATATTTGTTAGGGGCCAGGTGTGGACTGTAAGGTGGGTGGTTGATATCTTCAATTCCTGTCTCAGTGAGGGCACGCCTTGCAACTAGCGCAGTGTGGATGGGCGCATTGTCTTTCAAAAACAGGACTCCTTTTGCCAGTTTGCCTCTTCTTTTCTCGACAACCACTTAATGCACTATTGGCAACAATGCGGCATAATCGTCTCCGTTCATTGTAGAATTTTTAGGAATGTAGTCAATGAACAAAATTCCTTCCCAATCCTAAAAAACAGCGGCATGAGCTTGGACGCTTATCTTTTCACTTTGAATTTCCGTGGCAGCTTTTCTCCCTTTTCGATCCACTGTATTCACTCCTGATTTGACTCCGGATCATACTGTCGAATCCATGTTTCATCAAAAGTTACAAGACAAAAAAAAACATTGTCAGGATTATCGCCATAGATATCCAAAAACTCCTATGAAGTTGTGACTCGATGCTGCTTGTCCAGCAGCATAAGCGTTTTTGGCACCCATCGTGTGCACACCTTTTTCATGTGCAAATGATTATGCAAAATATCGCCAATTCATTCCTTGCTAATGCCCAAGGCTTCAGCTATCTGCCACAATTTGATTCGCCAATCTTCGAGAACAAGTTTTTTTACTTTTTTAATGTTTTCTTTGTTAACAGTAATGAAGATGATCCCAGGTCGGGATGCCCAAACCTGCCCAAAGGATGCCCAAAGCGACTCCCTGCCGTGTTTGAACACTCAGCTCCAACGTTTTACGATCGCAAATAAAGGTGCAGACTTCCCATATACTACTAACATCTTTTCAAATACTTCCATCGGCGTTTTGTTCTTCTTTGTAAGAAATTTTATGACCGCTCTGTGCTCCAATTTTGTGCAAAGTGCGGATGACTCGGACATGGTGGACGTTTATGGTTCCGTTTCTAAAAGTGTAATGAAGCTAATGACATGAAACTTGGCATTTATATTTCTTAGGATTAGTTTTGTGCTGCGTGAGTCATTAATAATACTTAAAGGTATTTAGGCTCAAAACTTTTCAACCGCCCATCGTATATGTCTGCTTTCAAAGTCAAAATTCACTTGAATAAACTGAGTGATATTATTTCCTTTCACACTGGAGTAAAGGAATTGTACTTGAACACTTGTAATTGAATGATTCAGTTTAACTTGACCCACGCTAGTAATTTGTTTCAACTCCAGTGACAATGAAAGTTGAAACTTGCTAAATTGTTGCAAGTTTCTTTTATTAGTATAATTCTATCTGTATTCAATTTTTTTTGCTAGCATTGTCTATGGTAATTTAATATTTATTTATGCAGTGAAAATAAAAATGAGTAAGAGTAAAACTTTTATATTTTCTATAATTAATACTTTTGGGAAGTGGTGTCACCAACTTATCTGATGACGTTTTCTACTTCTTTTAATAAGTAAGTGAAAGTGAATCAAGATTTAAAACCATCACAACTATTGTGGATAGTAAAGGAAATAAATTGGTAATAAGTTGAAATTAATTGTACTAAATCGAAAGAACCTATTATGAAATTGGGGGTGCCTCAAGGCTCTGTATTGAGTCCATTCTTATTCCTTGTATATATTAACGACTTACCATTCATGGTAAGAAATACCTACGATATTGGTCTTCTTGCCGATTTCCAAAGTAGATGGAAAGAAGGAAGCCTAATAAATATTAATGAAACTCTATATAATATATGGTGCTCAGTCAATAACTTATCTTTAAATGCTAGGCAAACAAAATGCTTTACATTTCACTGCCTAATGTACACCAGATTAATAGCAGTGTAATTCTGAATAACAAAGTACTAGAATTACTGGATCTGAAGTATACGAGTAACCCATTGAAACTTCAGATCTAATTACTAGATTTGAAGTTTCAATGGGTTGCTGGTATACATTCAGTAGCTAGTAGGTTAAGCTTAGCCACGTTAGCAGTTAGAAAAATTAAGTAGCTGATAGATTCATTAACAGCTAGATTAGTTTATTTTGCCTATTTCCACAGCATCATGTTATATGGTATTATGTTGGGCACTGCTGCCGATATTAAAACTATTTTTTTCTGCAAAAGAGAACAGTCCGAGCCATATATAACATGAAATCTCGAGAATCATTACAAGATCTTTTCAAATTGGCAAATATTCTGACTTTGTTGTTGATATATATCTATGAAAACCTATTTTATGTTAATAAAAATTTAAATTCCTTTGTTAAAACGTCGGATATCCATATCCTTGATACAAGAAACAAAAATAAAATTCATAATCTAGTAATTAATAAGTCTTTCCTGAGTATGGTGTCTGCTTTTGTAACCAAATACCTGAGGATGTAATAAACCTTCCCGTGGTGAAATTTAAAATACATATTAAGCAAATGCTTATTTCAAAGGCTTATTATATTTATTACAGCTTATTATAACTTTTTTAAATTTTACAAATCCATGATTTCTTTAAAAAAGTTTTTGCCTTTAGTAAGAAAAGTGAAAAGCCCCATAAAAAACTAAACCTTTCAAACCTCTATAATAATGTTTCCCATCAATGAAATGTACTGTAGTCATAGTCCAATGTTTTTGTCTGAATACTTATTTTTCAGACATATTGCATATTATTTGTATTATTAGATACCAGAAAATAGAACCTAGATATTGATACTAGAAAATAAACCTAGATATTTTAATATTTTTAAATTTTTAAAGGTATTAAATTTTCATGGGGAACCATAACAACATTAGTCACAATCTTTGCCAGACAAAACATATTTTTTATCTTTTGTCATCATCATAAATAAATATATAAAGTGATATTTCCAGAAAATATAGATTCATAATAAATTATCAATTTGCCAACATGTAATTTTTAATCCCATATGAGGTTCCTAGAACTGGCCATTCGTAATAACGGTACTAAAAAATAAATTAAAATTTCGAAAATTAAACTTTTTGGTAATACTTGAATTTGCTATCTATTTATGGGGCATTTCACGCCAAGCGGACAACGAAAAAAAAGTCAGGTCGTGAAATTTGTTCATATTCTGTTTGATTATACTTCTAGTGAACATGGATGTGCACACCCATTTTTTTTTTTCGTGTGGTGCTCTATTGTCGAGTTACGAGCTTTTGAAAATTAACAATGTATGAGGAATGCATTTTTTGGATGCTTATTTTTTTAATCAAACAATTTGTAACAAAACTTTATAAACATTGTTTCTTGAAGTTAAAAGTATGCAGTTTTTAATTTTTCCATAGAATTCGAAATTCGATTCTTTTTTACTCGTCGTAAACCGGAAGTCAAGATTCAAATCAATATTCGAGTAACTTCGACATATTTTTCTTTCACTATTTTTTATTAGAATTATAGCGTTATAAATACTAATACTCCAATAAAAAAATTAAAACGTGATCTCTAATAGTTTAGGATACAGAGCATATAAAGTACATACACATTGCGCCCGGTTTCTAAGACGTTCGGGGTTATTTGTTAATACTTCGCTATTTACACTTCATTCGGTTATGTTAACATGCAAAATAAATCAAAATCAACTGAATTAAATTTTTAAGAGTAAAATATATGTAATTGATAACATAAATATTTTTCATTAACGAATTCATACAAAACAATGACAATGTTGTGATATACGACCAGTAACGCCATCTCGTAGTGAGTGATGAAAGCTATTACGAACCCAGAATAATATCGTCGTTACTTGCTAGAAAGAGACAGCTATATGACGCGTAACTTTTCCGCTCGTAGTTCGAATTAACCGTTATTGTTAGTTGAAGCTTTGACCGCTCATCGGCTAGGCACGTTACTATTTTCTATTTGATTTAAAATGGATTCTTACAGTGATCGGTATTTTAATCCGTTTCTCATGGCTCGTCTTAAAAAGCGTGTGAAAGTTAGAAAAATATCTAACGCATTAAGTGTAAAGTGGACAATTTCGCCCAATGTTGACATAAGCGCAGAATTACACTTTCATGCTACGTCGCGTGGAAAAGGACCATGTGATGGTTTTGAGGGAAACCTTAAACGTCTGACAACCAGCTTCAGTTTACAGTCTACGAATAATGCGATAACTACACTTTTCAGATTGTATGAGTGGGCAAAATCATCGTTGACTGAAACGTCTGTGTACTACGGTTCAAAGGAAAGTATTCAAGAAGAACGAGATTTTCTACAAGTTCGTTTTGCTTCTGCCATTACTGTTCCTGGAACAAAGAGACGTCATGCTTTTTTTCCAACCACCGAAGGTCTATTGCTTAAAAGAACCAGTCAAAGTGCAACTGGGAAAATTGTAAAAATTACAAAGTAAAACTATATACTATAATACTCTCTCAATAAAAACGTACCTGTCCTACAAAATTGACTAAATAGTTTGATTTCAATCACCTACATTTATACACCTAGGTCCAAACAGTGCTATTTTCCGTTTGATCAACATACAAAATAGCTGTTCAGATTTAGGTGTGCGAATATTAGTATTTTATTCATATAATTACTGCTTTAATTCGACAGTGGCTCATTTCAGGCAGCGATACGTGTTTTAATCACTTGCGATGAGTTGGTATTTATCTTCAGGAATAAAGCTTTCGTCTTGGGTTGGTTGTGAATAATCACTTGATGCCTGACTAGATTGTGACAAGACAATGTTTTCTTCAGGTGGTGATTCACATAACAGTCGTTTTCTGCACGATTCACATATATAAACATTGGGCGAAATTGTCCACTTTACACTTAATGTGTTAGATATTTTTCTAACTTTCACACGCTTCTTATGACGAGCCATGAGAAACGGATTAAAACATCGATCACCGTAAGAATCCATTTTAAATCAAATAGAAAATAGTAACGCGTCTAGCCGATGAGCGGTCAAAGTTTCAACTAACAATAACGGTTAATTCGAACTACGAGCGGAACAGTTACGCGTCATATAGCTGTCTCTTTCTAGCAAGTAACGACGATATTATTCTGGGTTAGTAATAGCTTTCATCACTCACTACGAGATGGCGTTACTGGTCGTATATCACAACATTGTCATTGTTTTGAATGAATTCGTTAATGAAAAATATTTAAGTTATCAATTACATATATTTTACTCTTAAAAATTTAATTCAGTTGATTTTGATTTATTTTGCATTTTAACATAACCGAATGAAGTGTAAATAGCGAAGTATTAACAAATAACCCCGAACGTCTTAGAAACCGGGCGCGATGTGTATGTACTTTATATGCTCTGTATCCTAAACTATTAGAGATCACGTTTTAATTTTTTTATTGCAGTATTAGTATTTATAACGCTATAATTCTAATAAAAAACAGTGAAAAAAAAATATATCGAAGTTACTCGAATATCGATTTGAATTTTGACTTCTGGTTTACGACGAGTAAAAAAAAATCGAATTTCGAATTCTATGGAAAAATTAAAAACTGCATACTTTTAACTTCAAGAAACAATGTTTATAAAGTTTTGTTACAAATTGTTTGATTAAAAAAATAAGCATCCAAAAAATGCATTCCTCATACATTGTTAATTTCAAAAGCTCGTAACTCGACAATAAAGCACCACACGAAAAAAAAAATGGGTGTGCACATCCATGTTCACTAGAAGTATAATCAAACAGAATATGAACAAATTTCACAAAATGACTTTTTTTTCGTTGTCCGTTTGGCGTGAAATGCCCCTTATACAAGTTTACAACAATTTGAAAATAGTTTGTATCATGTGAAGAAGAATTTAACACAAGAAAATTTTCATTTGATGGTTCTTTATAACTTTTGTTGTGGTCTCAACAAACAGCAAAGTTATGATTGACTTGGTATTTTATGATGTAATCCCATACCATGCTCCCTTCACAACTTTTTTAAAGAGTGCAAGCATGTTCGAACTAATCTCAGTAATGACCTGCATGACAACTAAAGAAAACATCAATGCTATGCCGCTCATGATAAAGACTGACAAGTGAGTAACAGATTAGCCTAATTGTAGAGATCACAGAATTTATGGGCGTTGGTAGAGACCACAGAAAATTCTACTTGACCACTTAGTAACCCAACTGCTTCTCTTACGCCCGCATGCACCACAACCGGTCAGGACTGTCAGTCGTACTTACTGAAATATATTTCTGTTTCTCATTAACAGTCAGCTGAGCAAGAGTCTACTTTACCAATTGTGCCCTATGGTTCAGTCCAATGGCTAAAATATCCATACAAAAAGCATTTTTAAAGTCCAACTGACGGTCCTGATAGTGTCTGGTGCATAAGGGCATTAGTGATTCCACCAAATGAAACAATACATAGAGTGCCATAGAGACCATTTTGAAAAACAATAAACAAATTATAACTTGATATTTTGATACTCTGAAAACTCAGTCTATCATCTCGTATACTGTTTCACACATATAATAGAAGAAAGGAAATCCTCATATTACCCATAATGTATATAGCAACATAAATGCAAAAATATATTTTAAACGCATATGCATATGGTCCAGATGTTACAAAAATTGGGTCAATGTTCTTTAAATAAACTATGAAATATAAATGAGTAAATTACTTACAAAGAATACGGGCAGTTTGTCAGATGCGTTGGTTTCTTTAGATGGCAATTTGACTAATACTTGTTTTTCCACTAAATCATCTCCACTGTATATTGAGGAAATCTTTCCAGTTTCAACAACTCCTTTTCCATCATTCTTTGACGTTTCACTTTCTTCTTCTGCACATAAAATTTTTTTTTTAATTACAAATGTAGTCCACTTTATTTTTTACAATATTGTATATATGAAGTTGAAATAAGAGATAAATTTAAATACATAAAAATCTTACCTATTTTTTTTAGCATATCAAAGGTCAGTAATTTCACCTCAGTTGTTGAGAAGGATAAACTAAAGTTTCTTTCTAAAGTTTGTTTTATTTCAGTGGTCACAAATGAATCGAGACCCAAGTCAGAAAGCTTTGTTGAACCTTCAATATTGCTTAAATTCTTTATACCTGTAAAATAAACAATATAAGAGAAATAATAAGTTATCTTGACTAGAATGTAGAAAGTACTACTTATCAATGTTCAAAGATGAAATATACAAATGTACTGTTCCTATATAATCAAACTTCAAAATTATTTTTATCCATAAAACTTATAGGAGTCTAAGTAAGTACAAATTACATTAATTATTTATTAACTTCCCAACTATTAACCACAGAGATTAATAAAAATATCTATATAAACATTTTGATCTCTGTTTATTGATAAACATTAATCATGCACTCAAAAAATATAAGAATTATTTATTTTCAAAAGCATTTCTGAAAAATTATTATTCAGTAAATCAATTATTTCTTACACTGATGCATTTGTTACACTGGTGCATTGTGATCACAGTCATAAACAAATAAGGGCCTAAGGATTATAACTATGGTGTTTTATTTATTAGCAAAGTCATATTTATCCCAAACAGTTAAACCAGTTGTTCCATATTTGAGAAATTCAAATATGGGAAGCATTTTCAAATAATAAATTCTGTATTGGTAACTTTATTTATGAATTAAATTTTTATAAAGGCCACTGTAATTATTGAAGTATATAACTAGGTTGTGTCAAGTATCCCGATTTCATTGAGAAATATTGATTCCTTACTTTCTTGTCCTGTATCCTGTCAAGGATATTATGAAATTTATCGAGACTTTTATATTTCTTTTTATTTTATCCTTATTTAAAATACATGGCATCATGCAAGCAATCCCAATGATGTAAACCGAATCCAAAAGTTAGGGTTTCTCAATTGTGTATCGCACAGAGGGCAAAGAGAATGCCTTTCCTACACACTACTTGCTCATTCACAGTCACATACTCATTTGTTCACTTTTATTTATTATAACATTTTTTGTTGTTTTTATTTTGCTGCATTTCTTACATTAAGATATTAATATTTCTTCACAGTGGACATAAAGTGAAAACAAAAAAGACGAAACGAATGTGTGTTTAAAAAGAAAGAGAAACCAGTAGGTTATAAACAATTACATGTAGCTGGCCCTGAATATCTGACATATAAACATCACATATTTATGAATATTTAAATATATCTAATTTATTGTATTCAAGTGAAGTCAACAATTTAACAAATCTTCTGTTGTTTGAACGCACAAACCAAACGCTACCAGTCTATTCAATTTAAATTTAAATATACAAATAAAACACCATAGTTAACGAACTTAGTGAGACTTACTTCTTATATGAAATTATAAGCATGTTCACTATGCAAAAGTTTTCTATAAATAAGTAAAATTTATTGTCATTTCAACACCAAATTTCCATTGTGATAATTTCTCTTTTTGTAAGTGAAAGAATATTATAATATAAATAACAATGTACTTAATAAAAATATTCTGCACATGATGATCTTAATACAAAAACTGATTTGAAAAGTGTTTATACTATGAAGAAAGGGTTGTCAAACATCAAATTTATAAGCCGTCTTTATGCAATAATTCTGGCATATTTCAATTTTTTCATTTGTTTTTTATATATAAGTCCGTGTTTATATTTGCTTATTCAGTGTTTAGTGTCATAAGAACGGTAATTAAACTGAAAAAGTTTTAACAAGCAGTTTATTGTAAAAAACACGGTTTGTGTGGGAAATAATGTTCAAATAAATTTTTTATGGTATAATAATCGCAGGAGAAAATTAATTTTGTTAAATATAAAAATGTATATTTTTCTTTAATAATCAACAAACAGTGAAATTTCCATTGTTAATAAACTACTTTTTATTCCAATTTATGAAGAGTAAAATGAAATTTTAAAATTTAATCAGACCGTGAAACTTGGAATTTTATTTCTTTGCATAGAATGGGATGTTAAAATATGTACCAAAATTTGTTTCTGTCTGTAAAATTGCTAACTTGAGTTAATTTTATCGTTCGCAACCTTTTGGGTCCCACTTCTATTGAAGGTCCTCTTAAGGACTTAGGAAGTGGTTTTGGTTTAATATTTCATCAGGTGCTATAAATAATGTCTAATTAATTTTTTTTTATTTTAGTCAATCACTCATTTTGGGGTTACAGGTGAAACATGTATCTACTACATACATTACTAACAAGACCACCATAAGTTTAGGAAAGCGTAACTCAGTATTGCAATTATTGAAACAAAATAAAATGCATGAATAAGACCTGGGAAAAACTTGGTATTGAAAGTATACAGATATTCAAGCTTCCATACAAAACAAGTGCAGTTTGCAACAAGCTGATTTGATGTATAAAAATATATAGAGGCCATATTATTAAATGTTAGAAAGATTTTCATTACCGCCAGTGTTCAAAAGAGTTTTACCGTGTTTATCAATTTAAAAAAAGTTTCTCTTATTGTAGAAACAATGTATAGAATGATAATAGATACTTGGCAAGCCGGTATCTGAACGTGTTAAATCTGACACACAAATGAACAAAAAATTGTTAAAATAATGCCAAATCTAAAGATAGATATTTTAAGTGAATCTATTTATTAAAACATTATGACCTAATAATACATTACATAATTTTATGTATAAATTACCAAAATATTGTAACAATAGTAATACAACAGATTTATTCCTGTATTTAGCATCAAAAAGAAAATTTTTTTAGTGATTGTCAGTTTTTTAAAAACTTGGTTGATTAAGTCTATAGACCTAACAACTAAGTAACTGTTATTTTGCATTAACTTGTTAACAAAATTTCGAAAAGTCAGTTAATTTAAAGATTAATTATTAGATAACTTTGTTAAATTTAATTGATGATAAAAATAATTTTAATTTTATTAGCTGTATGTAAAAAATACTGATAGCTTATAAATAACTATTTGTTACCCTGTTTAATTAACAAAGAAATTAATGAAATCTCATTTTAAATGGAGTTCCAATTTTTTTTCCGATTACAAAAACTGATTTTTGAAGTTGAAAAACTTATGTATAATCCTACAGACTAAGAATTTGCTCCAAGAATTTCTCTCTAATACGTACTGTTCTTGACAAAACACGTTGCGTCATAACACGTTATAAAAAATATCACAGAACCTAGAGATATGTAAGAACCATGCCACTGGACATTTTTACTTGATCCACCTACCTTAGTGTGTTTAACTTAGATATTCATTAACATATAAAGTAAACTAACTACCATATAAAGTAAATATTCACTATCATATAAAGCAAAATGCACCACTAAAACTGTTAAATTCACATATTTCATAAATGGGTCTCTTGGCTTCCTAGAATCTAAAACCTCTATGATTTCATCGAGTTAATTTTACCGGTAGTAGATGTAATTGGTTGTCAATCATTATGGGTGAACATTAAAATGAAATTGTGGTTGAAACATATCAGATTAATCTGCTTTTTTAGGTTTTGTTTCTCTAGTGAGCCAGATTTTCTCCATTCTTTCTTAATATCTTCACGGAGAACACAATATGTTTGCAGTCGAGTTTATGTTCTCATTTGTATACACATACTCTTAGTATCTTTTTCCAAAATTCTTTAATATATGACCTTGTTCAACTTGAACTGGCAGGTAATATGTGGAGTGGTGTCACAAAATACCTCGCAGAAAATTTTTTCTTGATTCGACAATGAAATGGATATCACAACCTGGTCATTAACTGTAGTGGTTCCGTTATTCACTCAAACTATGGTCAATGTTTATAAAAAACAAAGTAATTTAGCAATCTTCTAGTTGAAGTAGCTGCCGTTGTTATTCACAAATAAATATACAAGCTTTCGTAATATCCGTAAAGGAAATGGATGTGGCGATATATACATTATAGCATAAGGTAATGAAGAGCCAAAAATAATATTCTTTTTTTATTCTCTTCAACAATACTTGTTTTCATTTTAGTTTTAGAATTAATATTTTCTATTATCAATTGATTTTTTGTCAACTGCGTTCCAAGTCAAATTGCAAAATTATTAACAAATTAGTTTAAATGTCAAAAAATCAATAAAAATCAGTTACAGTTGTTAAGATAGAAATGAAGCTAATTAGACCCAAAATCTTGCCTTTTTGTTGATAAAATCAAACTTAAATTCTATATAAAATTTATTACTGGAGAAACAGTACGCATTGTAGGAAACACAAAAGCAAAGTAAATATTAATTCTGTAACATACAAAAAGAAATAGACAAAAAAATAAATATTTAATTATACCAAAATAAGATTCAATAAATTATCTTTCATTCTGGGAAATTAATTAATTGAAATTGTTAGTGGATCAATATATAATTTAAATTTATTGCAATAAAAACCTAAACAGCTATGAATATATTTTCTTTTTGTACATATATTATATTAGGTCATGACTTGATGGCCACATTTTTTGCGGTTATGACAATGTACAGGTACTCATTTCAAGTTATACTACTTTCTCCTCCTCTCTTATACTGTATAATAAACAAAATTTCCTAATCTAAAAAATCTACCTGTCATGTACAGTATTGTCATTCTTGCGTGATTTTTACTAATTTCAAAGTATTTTTACATCTAATGGAAAGAGTCTTAATGATAACACTGAGCCTTTTTAACACCAGCCTTTGCGACACGTCTAAAAGGGCTTGAATATTTTGGTTATGCAGAAAGTCCATTTACATAATCGTGTAAATGTTTTAAAGTAAAGAAAGTTATTCAGTGGACTATGGTGTCAGACCTGACCAGTTGTCTTGGGTAGGTCGAAAATGACAATGACCAAAAAACTAATTAACTTCATTAGTTAAAGATGGCCATGTAAATTCATTATGCAAATGTGTAGGTTCCACATGTGCATATTTCCTGGTAAACAGAACCTTGTGTGTTCTAAGAGAGTTAAAGGTTAGATAACTGTGTTGCCTCATTTTTTTTAGTACTGTTACTGGAATATTATTATGACCTGTGGCTTTACCTTCTAAATTATTTAAGATTATTAAGATTATTAATTGACTCATCCAAAATTCTCTCCCATACAAGCACTTCTTGGGTTTAGATCGAGAATCAACAGAGTAAGATCAGTGTAGTCAGAGTTTATGAAATAAATTTGCTTTTCATGCTACTCTATAAAGCATAGAGTTATTAAAATATGGTGAACAAAACAAATAGATGGAGGAGCACATGTCTGAAATATATAAATTTATAAGAGATTTGGATGAATGGAATTTTTAGATCAAGCATAAAAATCAAAGGTATCTATTAAGTAAGAGAGATCCAAACGTAAGAGAAAAAACAATAAAATTATGTCAATATTTTTCAGTTGAATGTAGCAGTGATCAATCAGGCAACCTGAAGCTTCTGATAAGAATAACATTCATTAAATGAAATACCATGGTCATACAATTTCGTTGCAAAGATCTTTTTTTTTCTAATTCAAATTTATTTTCTTTTCTCATAAATGTCTTTTTAAAACCTTGAAATATATTCCAATACAAATGCAAATTTTCCTTCATTATTCACAATAAGCACTTTATTTTTCCTCTACTTCAAAATCAATCTAAGTTTTGAACTTATTTAATTTATGGCATGAATTTAAATTTTTACCTAAAATATTAGCGACAGTTGTTATTAAACGATCTTCTGAATTCGATTTTGATAATTTTTCAGCAAGCACCAATGAACTGACAACTGGATATGGTGAGAGCATCAACGTTGATAGAACATTTAAACAAGATACTATATTCTGTGGTATAGTTCCATTAATTACTGTATCATTGTTCATCATTTCACTCACCAAGCCCACATCTGCTACTGGGCCCCACTGTATGGCCAGACCTGTAAAAAAATAATTTTTTTTAACAAATTTTTAATGCCTTTTTGAGATTTATAATTTCTCTATAATGTTTGTAGTTTTGAATGATTTTATAAGTTAATATAAACAATGAAATTCTGCAAACAAATTTGAACACCACATGGTTTACTGTTCTTTTTATAGAAAGTTGAGAAAAAAGGTCTTCAGAACTAATCTTTAAGGCCTAAAACTAAAAAATTAGGATATGAGGTAATTTTGAAAATAGAGAAGTGATTATGATTTTGTTTCAAACTTATAATAAGTTTGTTTTGTAATTTTGGGGGTAATTAGAAAACAAAGTGATTGAGTAAAAAATAAATTTAAGGTGAAAACATTTTTTGTTTTCTCTGTAGTTTAAGTTAGTGAGAAAGTGATGAAGAAGTTCAAGTGACTTTTCTTTATGAAGGCCATCTTGCAACATTCCACCACTGATTACAACTGGTTTATTAAGTGGCCATACTTACCTCAGTAATGACGTTAAAGTAAATGAGTAAAAAGATGTTCTGTGATAGCAATGATTGAAGAAGACATAGATATTGTGCAGCTAATATTAGAGGCATACAAAAAACAATCTATAGACAGATACATGTTACTTTGGACATGCATACAACTTAAGGAAACTTCAGAGAATAGAAAAGATGACGATATAAATATAGAGTGCTATTCATTTTCATTGTTTGAAAGATTGTATCATTATACTATATTTTTCTTAGAAATAAGAGATGAATAATAGGAGTTGTATGTGACTATTTGATTATCTCTTATTTTAAAAAAAAATTTAAAATACGCGAACAGTAACAGCTAATTCTGCCAGATGATCAAATAAGTTATTAAATACCTCTAACTTTAAATTAATAAGTCATTCACTGTTTAGTTCTGATTTGGTATCTTATGATTTTTATTAATTTTCAGAAATTAGGGACAAACTAAGAGGTATTTGTTTTATGAATTTGAATGAGACCAAGCTGCTTTTCAAATGATCATGGAACAAACCACTAAAATCACACCATCGTTGGGATAAAAGTGTGTATAATCCCGTTACTGCATCCTATGATTTTTGTTTATTTTTGAAAATTAATGATTAACTTTGAAGAATTGGTTTTATTACATATAGTTGTTCGTGCATTCTCCCAGAATGCAAGACAATAAAATACTAACAAAGTTAATATTTGGTTTAACTTTCCATATTTAATAAGTTTTAATCTTACTCTTGTATTACATTTACCTGGTAAACCTTCTTCCTTCCTCATTTCACATATTCTTTCCATGGCTGAATTTGCAAGTCCGTAATTTGATTGTCCTGCATTACCCCGGCCACATGCCAAACTGGAGAATACCACAAAGTGATCCAATGTTGGAGCTAGATTCCTAGAAGCTATATCCAAATTCTTTGTACCTGCAAACATTTTCCATTAACACATCGACCTTCACATCACCCTTGACAGCTATGTTTATACAGGCCCCCCATTACAAAATATTGGTGACATTTCCTTTCCTTGAATTTGCAGAATTGTATTAAGAGTTTTCTATAATAACGAACATATTTCTCAAAATGCATGCAAGAATTTTCTAAAAAAAATCACAATATGATGTTTTAATGTATATTTTGATATTGACTGGCTTAGGAATAAGAAACAAATACGCAATGCGCATTCGTCTTTGGCCAACTGTAATTATAATGGAAAATAAATGAAGTGCGAGTAAAATATTAAACTTATATGTAAGGTATAATGGGCATCGACACGGAGAACATGGCACAATAAAATGTGAACTTGGGCCTCATTGGAAATATAATTAATTTACCCTGAAGAGTTAAATATTGTCAAACTGAAACTGTGAATAAAATTATTACATAAATATATGTTCTCGGTAACTATAATAGAATGTTCTCGGTAACTATAATATAATTTAGAACTTATAATACACCTAATTGACCCATGAAATTATATAAAATTATTTAACATCATATAAGCCTTTGTAAATGGATACATACCAAGGACTTTAGGCCCAATAACTGCTTGGAAATTAGCTTTGGTTTGATTTTCCATTATTGCATCCTTCAACACTAAAGCCAGATTGAATATGCCACCAATTGGAGCTAACTTTAACGCTTCCTCTATAATTTCATAAGCACCGGTGAGAGTGGTGACATCAGCTGTTGATACATTAACTTTAATACCGTGTTTTCTCCATCTACAATATTAACATACTTTGAATTTCTTATGTTCTTTTGATTATATTTGATGTGACAAAATGGTTTATGACAAGAATGTTCGTTATGAACATTCTTGTCATAAACCATACGGCATAAATGAGTGATCAAAATGGTCAATTAATCTGAATTAATTAATTTGGAAACAAATTACAATAATTTTTTTCAAATGCTATAAATTTGCACTTAAATATTTTTTGTCTAATAATTAAAATGGAAACTTTAGTTCATTTATTATACGTTCTATGGTTTTATACTATCAAATGTGTCAAATCATTCGTTAGATCTGTACAATTATCTGTTTAAATCGCTTATTCAAGTGAAAAACAAATTAATAAAAAAAGTGGGAATATCATAAAAATAAATGAGAAGTTCTCAAAATCCAACACTCTATCTCTTTTTCTTAATGTTCTACAAGAAAAAGCAAATAACGCATTAAATTTGTCATATTTCAGATATTTTGTTATCAATATATGTAATCAAATTCTTGATACAAATAAACTACCAAAACCAGCAAGAAGAGACGATTACCAAGACTCTAGTCAGAAAAAGCAGAATATCAAAATCCCATTTGATTGCGTCTTTACACTTACCTCAATCTCAAAAGCAACAGTTAGTGGTATAGATATGAAAACTATTAATTAGGCTCTACATTAGTGAATTGAAAATTACTGCGAAACTCGAGTTTCATAGATAGATCCACCAAAATTAAAGCGAAGCAGTTTCTTCTGTCAGCATTTTTATTAAATGTACACATTAATTAAGAGGACTGCTGTAAATCATTCTACATTCAATTTACTAACAATGCCTTTGGTGAAAGAATTATTTGTTGAACTGAATTAGAATGATTAAAAGAAAAAAGTATCACTCAAGATAACCAAGAAACAGTTTTTTTTCAATATTACTATATATTCCAAGCAATATTACCAACAGCGAAGTGTTCATAGAACACTCTTTTCCCAACTTCTCTTATGAATTACGTTACATTGCCACATACGCAGTATTTACACTGATATTTATTCATTTGTCAAAATGTATCCTATTCTGATGTACTTATTACAATAAGTCTAATCAAGAAATACAGTTAGCTCAAAAATTTTTAAAAGCTACATTATGACATTTATAAGCAGATTTTTAAGAGTTAAAAACAACCAAACACATAACTAGGGATTCCGTAGCCATGTATTCTTAGATAGTTACGCATTTGTACCTTGCAATGAAGCTATCCTTCATATATTATATACTATTTATATAACATATTGGGTGCCATAAGAAACCTCAGAAGTGGGTTCCCATGAAACCATAAAAATGTCGGCAATCTCAGCTACAATGTTAGGTAAAATTGCTGGTAAGCTCATAGATCCCTAATGACGAAATGATATTATATCCACAATAAAAACAGTGAGTACCAAATTTTTCAATTACTTTCGAATGTCTCTAAAATGAGTTGTTAGTTTACTTAACAAAACTATTTGAATGGACTCGATGTCACTGCACTTTTGACTTTGATCGAGAGAAAAAAACTTGTATAAAAACTTATACGTTCATTTATTTATGCCATACTAACATAAATAAACGAATCACTTTCCAGTCAAGAATAATCAGAGTTTGATGATTCTTGATCGGAAAATGATGATGCCCTCTGTTGAGTTGCTCGTGTTCGTGATGGTGGTAACCGTATTGAAGACCACCGTTAAGAAGAACTGTTGGTACTGTAGGTGTGAAAGCTGATCTATCAGTTGTATATCCTAACTTCATTGGTGTAGACTTCCAGTACTAATTCATGTTCTCTCAGTTACTAGTAGCTGGTCTTTTTATAATTTCATCAGTAACAAAACAACATTTCATCAGTAATAAAACAACTTCGAAATGTTAAGCTCCATTTTGATAAAACAGTTATCCACTCTACATAGAAGTAAGCAATGAAATGTGGAAGAGATTAACAGAGCATGCATATCAAAACACACCACTAATGCTTGCAAGAAAGAGGTCTAAAAAAATGCATGCTCCAACAAAAATCTCAAATACTCTTAGCAGGTGTTTAGCCAAAGGCTTAAAATTATATTTAATTTTCACTTTAGTAACAATTACATATACTACAAAGTTACAAGTACATGGAAAAGTTCAAATTGCTTTTGATACAAGTGTGGATACAAATATTATTAGTCAATTAGAAATAAATATTAAAAGAATGGATTTTGTAAGAAAATTTTAACCCATATATTTTACCCAACAGCAGCCGTTTTCAACACAAGTAAGTAGAAATATGTTTAGAATGCATGGCATTAATGAGATATACAACTTAAAAAGTATGGAATCTCACAATCATAAAGTTAAGCATTAAATTTAAAAAAATTAACATTTAAAAAAATATTACAAAACTTTTTGATAATACTTTTAGACATACTCACCTGTTGATGCAATAATATTGGTATCCTGTACTCATTCCTCTACTAGATGATATTACCAAATTACGAGCACCGAGAGAAATAAACCAATGACACAATTCCAGACCAAAACCACCTAAGCCACCTAATTAATCAAAATAAGCAAACATATTTTATAAATACCATCATTTGATATTTGAAATAGATTACTTATTTCAGAATGATTATAGTATCATTATTCTTAAATTTGGTCATGTATAACCTTGCAATGACTGCGTAAATGACATTAGACATTATGCACTTATCTTGACGTATTTTTTCTCTAAAAGAAAGTATATTCATTTAAGATATGTAGATGCAACACAACAATATATCTGAAATGAAGACATACTTGATAAATGAGACCTACTTTCAGATTCAGTAACCGTAATGGCAATATAAGTCACATGACCATGTCAAGCATTGGGTTTAATTTAAGTGCTCTATGGGTGTTTTTATGAGTATTAGGCATAATATGATTTTCTGCTTAAACTCATTTTCATTTAGAACTAAAATATCCAATAAGTTGAACAAGTGTGACTTTGTAGTCATTCTGCATATTGTAAATAATTCAAGTGGTTACTTATAAACAATATAATATAGATAAGTGAACAATCAATATCTGGAATTGATATTGATTTATTGCCACAATCTCAGTCCAGGTGAATGAATAGATTGGCCTATTCCATCCTAGTCTACTGATCAGTAATCCTTTTATGTAGAAAATGGAGCAGGTTAGCCTTCTTAGAAAAATGCAGATGCGGAAATGTAATCATTTATCTACTCTAATATCTGTACTGAGTAGAGGCTTCTCTAGATGTAATGGCTGGTCATACAGTCACATTAATTCTATTCAAATTCATTTCTGTAATTAATAATTTAGAACAACTTCCACAATTAGCCTTAGTTGTTTTCTATTTTGGTTTAGCAATGTTGCACCCAAGATTTCAGAATATCTAAAAGAATAGACTTCATACCTAAAAAGAACTTCAAGTGGTTTGCAGAGAACATTTGTGTACTTACTCTATTTACTTGCTAACTCTTCTTTGAGAGGCCCCTATTCTAGGTAGTCAATATTCTTTATTTTTCTAATGATATTTTACAAAACTTTACATTATTTATTGGCAAGTGTCTCCTCAAAACTTCAGTAATCTAATCAAAGCATGTATGTGAGCTTTAAATACATACATATGTATACGCAATACAAACATAAATATTTCCTTTGTAAACAATATCTATCAGGGGCGGTCAAGAAGTTTGCAGAATGGGGTGGAAGGAATGTCAAAAAAACATGGAGCAATTTTTTCTTTTCAATGCATTCTCCTTTAACCCTAATACATTTCTCTGATCTGCAGATTAATTTATTTATTGCAGACTTGACCTCTACATCATCGCTAATTTTTTTCCACGAAGCTCCTTTTCCATTTTTGGGAATAAACAATAGTCACAGGGGCCAAGCTGCATATGTGAATGACAGCCACCACAACATAGTAATTGTGTACAAGTCATACAAAAAGCAGCACTAATTTCCCTTGGTTTTTTCTCCTTAATTTCCCTTACCTTTTCTCCTTTAAGCTGCACCGGTAGACCAGAGTAGTACTCTCCCGTTATAGAAACATACTTATCTTTGAAGTCAATGAGCAGAGAACCTCTGTGTCCCAGAAAACCGTCACCATGACTTTTCCGGCCGATAGCAACAACTTGAACTTTTTAGGGGGTAGAGTATCCTTTTTATGCTACTGCATGGACTTCTACTTGAAATCAGGCTCTTAAGCCACAACCTGAACTTCTTAGGAGGTGGGGTATCCTTTTTATGCCACTACATGGACTCCTACTTGAATTCAGTCAAGTTTTGTCATCCACAAAAATTCAGGTCAAACCTTCATCCTTATTATATTTACTGAGCCCAAAATGTGCATGAACACTCGACAGTTGTTGCCTTTGCGGTTGCGTGATCTTTCTTGGCACCCATCTTCTACTGACTATTGACATGCTAAGTTCGTCACGAAGAATATTCATATTAATTAAGAATATTCAAAATAGTCGTAGAAGATTCACATTTCTCCCAACTACTTCTTCTCTGATCAGGCATCTTCCAATCATGGGTGCCGCCAGGATTATTTTCAGGGAGGTGCATCTGCATCTATACATACTATTAACCAATATAAAATATAGAACTAAACATGTATAGCATGTGGATAACAGAGTTGCGAGTATTAAGTACTTTTTCTACGATCTCTCTGACAATGACAGATACAGAGTTTTTCAATGGTTACTTCCTTCTAATACTGTATGACAAAATTGTCAACAACAAAAAACAGGGCATTGTGCCCTGTATTCCGTGATCATTAAAAACTGTTAAGTGGGGGACTTAAACAAATATTCTGGAAAAACGAAAAGACCTAAAAATAAAAAAAGATAGTTTCTCGATCCCCAAACTAGTATCTATTAAAAAAAAATATAATATCCTTACGTTGAAAAAACCTGACCTTCCCTATTATCTACGTATTTTTATTTCAAATCAATTTTAATAAAAAATACTTTGTATTGGTATCTTTAATTTTCTTCATTCTGGAATATATTATATATTGTAATGTCAGTACTTTTAATGTACAAATCTCGCAACTCTGGTGGATAAATGCAATGTCAAATTCTAATCACGCGAGTATTTAATTAAATATACTTCGCTCATTGGAAACATACTTAAGGTGCGTTCTACTAGGCGTTCACTGCGATAAAAATTATATCTAAATACACAGAACATGATTATTGTACACGCTTAATCGAACGCGCCATTAGACTATATAGTCGATGGTTGGCATTAATACTTGGGAATCCCCGCTGTAGCGCGACGAATACGGGGGATTTGTTCGCTGATCAATTGTCGGTAATACTCAAATCTGCTTAAACAACGACTTTATTTATTAGATAATTTGTTGCATAGATTATAAATTTTTTTTCAAGTTATGAGTGACATAAGACGTTTTTTGTATAAAAAACGAAATAAACATTTTGATGAAGATGATTCCCCTCATAATAAATCATCCAGGCCGAATACGGACAAATAGGATAGTCCAGGTATGTTGTGTTATTGTCTCTACCTGTCATTGAATGTATTATTCATTATCAACATACATAAAAAATGAGACTTGAAAACAATGAAGTAATGCGTTAATTGATTCATTCTTTTTTTTATTACATAAGAATTCTTTTGGTTTAAAGGTACGAGTTCTACGCGTAAAGATTCTCAAGCAGATGCATCGCTCGATTTTTCTAGTAGAAGCACAACAACTAACTTATTGGATATTGAGTTGTGTTTGGATTCTGGTTATCAAGTCAATGATGATCCACGTTTGAAATTACTAAGACATCCTTGGAACCCTAGCAAGACATACAATTTTAAAAATGATGTAAACCTTGACGTATTACACGAGCTTTCCGACATGAATGGCTTACAACATATCCGTGGTTAGCTTACTCAGCTCTAGCAAAAGGACCGCTGTGTAGGATATGTGTTTTATATCGGCCTCCAGTGTAGCGCGGTCTACAAGAACAGTTCATAGTTTCTCCTTGCTTCAAATATCAAAAGTTTCATGAAGCTGCTCAGTCTCACGCAACAAGTAAGTGGCATTGTGACGCACTGGCTTCGTCAAATAAATTTGAAAAAATCATGGATAGAAAAGGATTTAGCGTTCATGAATCTTTAAATACGGCATATCCCAAGAAAGTTGAAGAAAATCGTTTAAAACTTCGATCTAAACTTTCGATTTTAAACTACGATCTATCATTTCAACAATTTTATTTTGCGGGCGACATGATCTTCCACTTCGTGGAAAAATTGACAAGGGTTCTGTTTTTACAGACCTGCTATATTTTCGAGTTGACTCGGGAGACGAGATTCTGAAGAATCATTTGAGAATCAGGAGCAAAAAATTATTTATACTTATCGCATCAAATTCAAAACGAATTGATTGAAATTTGTTCTGATGTTCTTAAGAGCAAAATAATTGAGGAGGTGAAACATGCTTCAGCTTTTTCGGTTTTAGCTGATGAGACTGCTGATATTAGTGGCACAGAACAATTATCAATTGGTGTTCGATATCTACATTATGATAAAGATGCTAAAAAAACAATAATTTGTGAAGAATTCCTTGGATATGTACCGGTACAAGAACTAAATGCACAAGCCATTTCGGAAACTATTACTCACTTTCTGCAAGATTGCGATCTTGATTTAAATAAACTTGTTGGTCAAGGATACGACGGGTGTGCTGCAATGGCAGGTCACATAGGTGGCGTTCAGAAAATTATTAATGATAAATATCCTTTAGCCCTATTTTTCCACTGTGCAAGCCATGTATTGAATCTTGTCATTAATGACCTTAATACTGTCAGTGAAGTGAGAAATACTGCTGGAACAACAAAGGACATTATAAATTTCTTTCGGGAGAGTACGTTGCGGCGGAGTAAAATTCCATATATACCACTATTTTGTGAAACACATTGGACAGCAAAGTACAAAAGTATCAGCAAAAGTAAAACCAAAGCGTAACAGCTCTGCACGACTGCAACTACTCCAACATACATTGTGACACTTTTAATAATTGCTGCTTATTCTGCCAAACTTGAGCCCGTGTGCAATCAATTACAGGAAGTAAATATGGATATACAGGCAATACATGATCACGCTAATAAATTAACTGATATGCTTCAATCTCATCGCGATAATGCATCTATGGAGTTTGCGGTCATTTTTGAAAAAGCTCAGAAAATTTGCGAGAAACTGAACATTAAATTTAAGCGTCCACGAGTAGTGGAAAAACAGACTACAGATCAAATCACCCATCTGAAACTGTGGAAAAATTTTTCAGAAGATCTATATTTATTCCATACTTAGATTCTATTATTAATTCACTTTTCTTCAACACACAAGAAAGCATTTTCGCTTATGCAGCTTCACCCAGAAAATATGAGAAAATTAAACAAATCAGAATTTTTATCGATGGCAGAAGATATACAGAACCTTTACGGAGGTCTCCTCCATAATTTTATTGCTGAGGCTACCACATGGTACGAGGTAATGAAAACAAATGAAGCAAATAATGAGATTCTAAATGAATCTGTTGTTGAATACGTAGATGTGATTGCTCAAGCCACTCCTTTTTGCCCAGCGGTATGTGAGGCAATTAAAATTGCTTTAACTATTCCAGCAACAACATGTAGCATTGAATGTACATTTAGCACGTTACGACGGGTGAAGACGTGGAATCGCTCATCGATGGGAGATGCGAGGCTAAGCGGCCTGTGCATGCTCAGTGTTCACAGTAAAAGATCAACTCTTTCGAGGATACTGAATTTATTGACAAGGTGTTGAACAAATTTGGATAGCAACCTAGACGCCTTCAGTTATTATTCAAATCGTAACTTAGTGAGTTACGATACCAATAAATTTCTAATCTTTTTTCCATATAAAATTGACTTTGTTGATTTCTTATGAAAATTATATACCCTATTTCACTCGCACGGTCTTCACGAATCTAACAACACGTCGTTTGCTAAAATGGGTCAAGCCGTTTGGGCTGTAGCGCATACTATCGAAATGGTCATATATACATACATACAAACATACATATATATGAACATATACATACATACATATATACATACACTCGAAAAGCCTTACGCTACTGCTGGTTCAGTCGGGTAAAAAATATGTATTTTCTTTCCCGACAGGGGGGTGCAATTGCACCCCCTTGCACCCCGCTGCCGGCGCCCATGCTTCCAATAGAAGTTTTTCAACTTTTTCAACAATGTTCAAGGAAGTAGTCTTGATCTGACGTTCTGAGCATGAGATCAAATCTCTCTTTGATCAAAAATCCATCTTTCATCGAATCTCTACTTTTTTGAACAGATTATGCCACTTATAAATCATAATTTTACTAGATCCTGTTCTACCCATACACTGATGACATCTCATTCAATATGATTAATAATATTTTTCCTTGTTTATATAAACTTGGTATATATACTCGTACTGAGCCTCTCATCAGTGATTATGTGGGTAAGCAACGCCCACTCCTCAGCATTGCCACATTTCTGCAAAGATTTTGATCCACCCTTGTAGTATTAAAATGGCTTAAGTTCATGTAGCAATCACTTCAACCTATAAAATTGAGACTAAATTCTGAACTTGAACCCAGTGAAATTGTCTGAATATGTTCATTCTATGTTTACTGCTTTAGATTTCAGCTTCTGAACCTATTTTTATTCTTGACTCATCATCCTCTGTCATATATTTAACATCCAAGTATTTTCAAGTTATCCCCTGCTATAGGAGTTATCTTCTCCCCCAAAGGCATCTTCATCCCATTACAGATACCACTACAGGGTATAAATTGTCACGTAGTGCAATTCTGCATTTAAAGCTGATATACATACCCACCTCAAGTCACAATTATTAACGCCACCAACTTAAATTCTATAGGAGAATAAACAATTACAATTGTGACATACATTTGTATTAATGGTAATAGCTTGATATATGTAAAGCAAAGGTGTTTAAGTTACACATTTCAGTAAAACCGTATGAAAAAAAAATTTAATTTTTGGTCTCGTGTAATATATACATTCCAACACTTAAAATCAGATACGTCTCAACTACAAATATTATAGCTAACTGTATTAAAAAATGGGTTTGATTCTTACCGACAATGATGTAACTCTTATTTGAATTCATATATAATTTAGGAACAGCATTTACTAATTTTAATGGTGGTATTGACGTGTTATTCTCTTCCTTCCTAAGTTGAATTAGAACTTTTCCTATATGTTTTCCTGTTGCCATGAATTTAAAAGCTTTTTCCAATTGGCTGTCATCAAAAACACAAACTGGCAATGGTTGCACTGCACCACTCTCGATTCCCTTGGCTACTGTACGTGCAATTTCTTTTTTCATTTCTGATGTTTCATTTAAAAACATATCCAAATGGACTCCATGAAATGATATATTCATTAGGAATGGTTTCATAGCCTGTAAAATATTATATGAAGTATTAATAACTTTAGCATTTATTGTTTTCTTAGTTCCTCTAAATAGGAAAATTTTGTAAACAATATTAGGCCAAATATGTAAACATATTTGCAGTATTGAAATTGATTCCTACATTATGCACTCTATCATGATGAACATATAGAGTATTTACATAGGCCCACTATACATAACTTTACTTGCCTATGCTCGATTGTGTTTCCCGACACTTGAAATTGTTCTGAATTATAATAAAAATACTGATATTGAATTGTGTCACCTTATAATGTTATTGCACATTATTACACAATGGTTTCATTTATACGAATGGTTTTAATAAACACCAAGAAGTAAACACAATTGTTGTGGTGATCATTAAGAAGACCTACTATGAGGAGGTGTGCAACATCCTCACTATACAAAGATATAGATAAGATAGGGCCAGAAAATCTATACTAACAATGATATATTCGGATATTATGTGAGTTTACAAATTATGTTATAAGTAATAATTTGTTTTCAAAATACTTTTTGTTAATATACAGTCTATCTGACAACAATATGTGATGGACATTGGGACGATTTTTACATATGACTAATAAGCTAGTTACGAATATCAGTGCAGATTAACAAAAGAAAGCAAGAGTACAACTTATTATATAGTACAGATAAGAGAATAGTAGGGTAAAATATAGCTTTAAGTCAATAAGTCAATGTCTTGTAATAAACCCTGTAATAATCTAGAGATGGCATTATCAATGTTATTATTAGCCAAAATCTAGCACTTATATACATTATATTATTTTGTGTAATGTAAACCTGAAGAAATATATTGCTAATGTGAGAGAGAACTTGTGTTTTCTTGAGTGTAAAATCAATGCAACTTGAATTCTTTTAGAAAATATCCTATAGCCATGTTGGCTTGATATAGTAGGGGAGATTTCGAAGTATTCTGGCTGCAGGAAGAAGATACTTAATGCCATGAAACATTTAAATCTAAATTGTTATATTATTATAAAAAAAAAGATTTGGTGATAATATTTATTTAATAAAAAATATCCCAAAAATCAAATTGGATATATTTAAAACACTAAGAACCTCCTGCATCTAAAGCTCTTCTTTATTGTGATAATCGTGAAAGAGCTGACCAACCTAGTCAATGGACATATGGCGTCATATGTATGGAAATAAAATTGAATTATTTTATTGCCTTTGACAAAAAGAAGGCATGTAAGAGATGAAAATGCTAAGGGGCATTATGTAGACCGCAGTACAAGTGACCCAAAAAGTGCTACTGACTTTAATGAAAATCTTTAAGAAGAATTCCATTAACTGATTCTTCATAAACTAAAGAAGCTTATTTATACTTTCAAAATGGACGTTTTTCCATAATAAATGTAATAAATGCAAATGACATCTTATATCACAAATGTACACTTACTTTACACAAATTTTTTCAATTTGTTGACGCCAAGCTATGTCCAATTTAGGCAAAAATTTTATATTTATAATTAATTTAATACATAAATATAATTCAACAATCTTCACTTGATATGATAGCTAGTTTTTCCTTTCGTACAAGATATTGTAATACTTTACCTTATATCATAATAACTCTTGGTGATCCCTGATTCCAATACCGTAGTTGACAAATTCATTAAAATTAATTAGCATAGATTATTATAGATTAATTAGCATTTTGCAAGTTAATACTAAACATTAAAGAATAATTAAAAACAACTTTATCAATCAAACTACTCGATGTATGGTAATCAAACATTCCCAATTTTCTGATGAAGAGATAAAATAGTTTAAGAAATCATTTTTGATAATTCAACTTACCAGCCTATTATTTTTTAACATATCTTCTTTACCAATTTCCACAAATCGTCCTTGAGAAGCTAAGCAACGTACTGAAGCCTTTAACTTGTCCTCTGCTAGTGCATTAAGAACAACATCAACTCCACGCCCCTTTGTCGCCTTATTTACGAGATACTCAAAGCTAGTATCTCGTGAGTTGCCAATGTGTTTGTCGGGAATCTGTAATATTATGCTTATTATTTTAAGTCTTAATATTTTTTGCTTTCATTTACCTATCTAGAAATCTTTCTTATAGTTGAAAGAGATAATGTTTTAAAATAAAACAGCTATGAATGAAAAAAAAAATTTTTTGTAGTTTTCCAAACTTTTTCTTAAAACGCAAATCTATTAAATTTTTCATTCAATTAGTTGAATATTTATCTGTCTGTACAGCACCATTATATTGAAAACACATATCAGCCAGATTCGTCCCTTTCAGTTTCTTGAAGATTTCTTTTAAGAAGCTTTTTTGATATTATTTCCTTCCAAAAAGTTACAGTCCAATTTAAGCTGGTCTAAAACCTAATCAGCCTATTTTCGTCTGCAGGAATGGTTACTAATCTTAAGTGCTTGTGTCAGCTGAATTTTATAAGGGTGTTGACTGAGGACTCTTTGGTTCAGCACACTGAATTTAGAGAAAGTGTGACTTGAAAATGTCTTGGAATTGACGAGTTCAGGGTGTCCTTTTATTACTAGCTTAATATTCTTAGCTCACACTTTGAAATGATCTTATAGAGATCCTGTGGCTTAAAATTTTTCTACTATGTGAAAAATAGTGTCTTCTATAGAATGGTTATACAGACCGTAATTTTCTCGTAATACACATTATTTTTGAGAGATTGAACTACTACTATTAACAATTTCAATATGCACTTTCCATATAGCATAGCAAGTCATTTTAACAAATGTCAAACATTAACTAACCCGACAATTAAAAATTTACAATAAAACTAAAATAACATGGCGACAATCAGCTGTTGAAGATAACTGATAATTTTTTATTTGTCAGTCAATCTTTTGTAACGACTTTTAATACAGAATCATTTTAAGCCCTTTAGGGTTAGGTTGGAATACTATTTAAATGACTAAATGAAATTAAAAAATTGACATATCAGTCAAAGATGCTACTAATGATATTTATTACTTGGTTAAGTTATTCATCCATACAATTGAATCTGCATATAACTAAGGTAGTTTGCTCTTTATATTCTCAATTCCACAATATAAACTGAAAGAAAAAATTTTATTCCTTATAACTATTTATTGTTTACCAATTAGGAAAGCCTTTTTAAAGATTCAGTATCATACACATCAAAAGTATCACATCATCCTTAAACAATATTGCTGTAGGTTTAGAAGACTGTGGCCAATATTATCACATATAAGTTTCTCAACAAAGATTAGAAACTTAAATTACAGCAGAACTCTGTGGCAAAAGACCAAGCAGAAACAGAAGCATGGCAGAAACAGAAGTTCAATATATTTATACAGTGAATGGAACTGCAAAGTTGCTTCACTAATAGAAACACGGTTCTGCAGAAAAAAATGAAGATATTATTACTATTTAAATTCTAAAATTGTACTTTTGCAACTATGTATTTTAAAAAAGTATAAATTTGCAAAAATTCTAATTTTTTCTTATTTGTCTATAAACATATGAAGCAAATTGTTAAAACTTAATTGAGTACAATTATAGAATGTGATGTTATTTAAAACAATACTCACCTGGGGAAAATATTTCTTGATAAACTCTCGTTTCTCTTCTGAACCAACTGTTGTGAAGACAGTGCAACCCATGTGCAAGGCGATTGTTATTGCAGCAATGCCTACTCCACCAGCTCCTGCATGGATCAATATGCTTTCTCCAGAATGAAAATTTCCCCTCAAGAGTAATCCATAATATACCTAGAAACAAATATTCAGCTCAAATCAAGTACAGTTATGGTCAAATTTCCAATCTATTTAAGAAATTGAAAAATATATCATTAAAAATTATTATCCAACATAAAAGGAAAGTTACATTGCCATTAAAAGAAAAATATTACAATTAAACAATTCTTTGCACAATATAATATTTATTCACACACATATATATATATATATATATATATATATATATATATATATATATATAAGAACTTTTTTATGTTTTAATATATTGTGTATTAAATGTAAGGGTCAACAAGCCATGATGGTGTGTAATTATTAAATCCCAAAGTAAAGAGCCTGTTGTGGCCTGCTGCATACAAACTCTTGAAGAGTAGACCTACAATTTTACATTGACATCAAATTAGCAATAAGAGTAAAATCAAATATAGTTACCTATATTTTATCAATTTATTTTATTATCGTCAACTCCTGTTACATCACCTTTTGTAGCATACTTCACCTAAAATGCTAAAACGTTCATAACTTTTTTATTGTATGATAGCATTGCTTCGTGTTCATTGGTAAATTCACAAATATAACTATGGGAACATTGCAACCTCATTTCTCATAATCAAAGCCGCCATCTTGTCAGTGTGAGTCAAAACGTGGCGCAAGGTGCTTGTGATTTTTCTGCGGACCTCACAAAAGTTACACGTAGCGAGAAAACGACTAAAGGTAAAGTTCTGATATCTTTACTGTAGGTAACTTATATAATTGGTTTTCCATTGCAGTAATATTAATTAAGCTGTCTTTGAATTAAACAGAACTATATGGACAGGCAATGTTAAGAAGGGTATCTTCAACTGCCACCTCCCATACTTCGCTTTCGCTTACCCTTAGGGTTGGCATTTTAAGAAAAAATAATTAAGAAAAAAATAGTAATAATAATTTGTATGGTTGCTCTGGAAATATCAGTGTTGGATCCATAATAAAAGTTTTCAGTTTAAAAAATTATAATAAAATAATAATTAAACCATACAATTTTAAGAGCAGTGAACATTCTGCAATAAGGTTAAATCCTATCCTATACTATTAAACGAGTAATAATTGTTTGTATATTTGTTCTCAAAAACGGGTTTAACAATTTCGATGAAATTTATAATTTTTTGGGTACGAAAAATCTATCTACCTAGGTCTCATTTCGTTTTCTCGGTGTTTTCACACTTGGTACTAAGTAGAACTCTATTGCCCAGGTGCTACTAGTAAACGAGCAATATATGTTCGTATATTTATATATTTGTAATCGAGTTCTCGAAAACAGCTCTAATAATTTTGATGAAATTTAAACATAGGGGTTTTTGGGGGCAAAAAACCAATCAAGCTAGGTCTCCTTTCCGGTAAAATACGTTTTCTCCATGTTTTCGCACTAAGCACTGAGCAGAGCTCTGTCGCCCAGGTACTTATTAATAATAACTAATTTTTATTCACAGGAACCAACAAAAATGCAGCAAAATTCTTCTGTTTCAAAATGCAAAAGATATTATACCGTGAAACATAGTCCTGAAATGCTAGAACTGGCTTTAGAGTACATTCGAAAAAAAGCAATGTCTTCTTATGAGGCGGAAAGCATACCATAGGAAGCATATTTGGCATACCAAGGAAAACGTTCTTAGACAAACTTTGAAAAAAACATGAAAAGAATGTGGGAACTCTGACAAGACTCAGTACGAATGAAGAAAACGAAATCGATTAATTTCTGATTGCTTCAGCTGATTATGGAAGTCCACTCAACTTATTGGACTTGAAGATCATGGTACATGGATATTTAGAAAAAAATGGGAGGGACGTATTTCATCAAAAAATGCCCGGAGAAAAATGGGCCTATGGTTTTATAAGAGTCTCTTCTAGAATCTCTTATCACTAAGAGTCACTTCAGATATAAAAAATAATTAAATAAACATCGATTTCCTGCCCTTTTAAATCAGCTAGTAGATGAGCTGTTTGAAAAAAAGGAAAATATTATGAGTGCTTTTGCAAGAACTGGTATTTATTCATTAAATCCATAGAAAAAGTTAAAAATTGAACCAGGGAAATCAGTTTCGGCCAGTGATTTAGCATTTATTGTAAATCTTCACTTCCAATTAACGCCAAAAAAGAAGGTAAAAGTTGATCCTAATCAGTATATTAAAAACGCAGCAAATGAGAAAATCGTTAATATAACGTCTGACATTGTTTTAATTGCTACTCCATCTGAAAATCAGGCAAGTACAAATGAGATTGCAGAGCCGGTAAATATGTTTTGAATGTATGTGACAGCGTCATCGATGACTACGATGAAGAAATGTTTTTACATAAAGTTTCAAAGACAAAAGTAATAACACCCATAAAAAAGAAATCACGGCAAGGAGATGACACAGATAATGAAGGCGATTATTCAGTTCATCACAGTTCATCAGAATATGTAGAGGAAGAAGAGGATAGGGAAGAAGGAGAAAGAGAAGAAGAAGAAAAAATGGAAATAATAGAAGAGAGTGAAGAAGACGTCTCAACATTTGCAGAAACAGAGCTAGAAACTATCACAGACGATCCCAAAAACCCAATAGAAGGATGTTTTACTTTTGGGAATTTTGATTTAGAAAGAGGTAGCAAATATTATATAGGGCAAATTATGCACACAGAAGACTTAAGGCTGGTTTTACTGTCGCGCTGACCGTCGGCGCTGACAGCCGAAATGTATGAAATTCTATGGAGCGTTTTTGAATAACGCGTAGCTGTGAACGCGGACGGTGGTCAGCGCTGACACGTCAGAGGCGGTGCGCATCGCGCGTCGGCGCCGCGCAGCCCTCAGCGCTCACCATCGCCCGCGCGCCTCTGTCTTCAGAGAGCGTTTTAGTGTCGAGCAGAGCGGACGCCGTCAGGGTGTACAGACATGTCGAATCTCTGCTCAAC
Organism: Druceiella hillmani; assembly: GCA_039881145.1. Classification (NCBI taxonomy): domain Eukaryota; kingdom Metazoa; phylum Arthropoda; class Insecta; order Lepidoptera; family Hepialidae; genus Druceiella; species Druceiella hillmani. The sequence goes on along the minus strand of JAYKKI010000015.1, from coordinate 21,288,390 downwards.
TAATGGATGGACATGCAGTCTTCGTCGCAAGTTTTTCCTTCTTTTTGATAGGTAGTACAAAGCAGCAATAATTAATGCACTCCGCATTTTTGTTTGCGGCTGTAGCCCGAGGCGGTCAGTGCGACACTAAAACGACCAACGCTGTCCCTCAGCGCTGACAAGCTACGCGCTGAGTTCTCAGCGCTCACGGTCAGCGTGATACTAAAATCAGCCTAAATAACTTAAAGGTTAAATTTCTGAGAAATAAAGGCCTTGTCATTCATAAAATTGATATATTATACAAACTTTTAACATTTGTACATGGAGGCACTTGAATATTGGGTAGGTAATTTTGCATTTTTAATATTTTTTTTGTTATCCAATTAGGTTGGTAGTTGGTACCTTTACCTAGGTACTTGAAAGTGTTGTATTTTTTTATTATTATTTTTAAGCTGTCAAAAATTATTTGACTAAGTTTTTGAGACGTTTACACAAAGTTTATAAATATGAATATTAAAATTAGAATAAGTACAAATTAATACAATTAAGACCCAACCTACGTACAAGACTGAGAATATGCTGATTATTTTGTACCTGGCTATGTTACCTAGTTACTTAGTTAAAGCAGGACAAGCCTAATAAGTTTTGAGACTATTACTTTTAAAACTTTTTATTAAAAATAATTTAATATTACTAAGTATAAATTAATATTACAACTGAAGTAGGTAAGTTGATTAAAGTTACCTACAAGGATAGCTTGTTAGAAGTAATTTTTAAGTTGTCAAAGTTATCTATTTAACTAAGAGTTTTTGAGACGTGTAAACAAAGTTCATTAATTTGAATATTGAAATTAGAATAAGAACAAGTTAAAAGTTCCCAACCTATAAAAGACAAGACTGAAAATATGCTGATTATTTTGTACCTACCTATGTTAATTACTTAATTTACGCAGGACAAGCCTGTTATCTTTTTAGAAGTAAGTTATTTTTGTTCAAAAAATGTTATTTGATTATAGTCCAAAGAAGACTGAAAAAAAGTTTAATTTTTAAATATTTTTTTTGTAATATGTTAAAGAACTATAGTGCCATGGAGACTATTTAACAGTTTATTTTGAATACATGAATATAATTATCTAAATAAGTATTTTATTAAATTACCTACCTAAGTCTTAAGTAAATTAAAAAGAAAAATTTAATTTAATAAAGTCTAATGAGAAAAAAGATTTTAAATGAAAATATATTTTGTTTCCTAATGTGATCAGACCACATAAAGTATTAGCTTAGTCAAAATGTATATCGCACCAAATTCTCAGCTATTTAATGCTGTTACTTTCTCGGCCCAGTAGCCCTCAACAGTTAAGTCCTACGACAAAAATACGTAAAACTTTTCAATCTGAATTATAGATTCCAAGATATTTCCACCACACCCATCAGGACTTCTTATTTTCTATTTTTATTTATTAGTACAACGCCATCTACTCACGTCGTACTTTTTTTTATGTCAAATTTTAATCCCCGAAAAAATTAAATGTAAGGCTTGTGGCAACTTTATTGTTTGCTCCTTATATCACATGTAATAAATTCTTAGGTTGCGCAATTAAGTTTGAATTCATAGAGAAACAACGGCCAGGCGAAGATAGATTAAATTCCCTAACTTTGCCTTCATTTTGCAACCACAGATTATAATCATACACTGCTTAGTACCGATCTGTGTCACACACACCCGAAAAGACCCCACTTCATTGGTCACGTTTGTAGGGTGCCGATGTATTAGACTATCTTTATTCAGCAGGAACATTTAAAATATGCAAACTTTTGTCGAAATTAAGCAAAGTTACAGAGTTTTTATTGGCAACATTTTTATCTCTACTGTGTGTTATTCATTACTAATGGTATTACTAGAGTGGAAATAAGATTCCATCAATCATGGTTAACATACAAAAAAACATTTTACTGATCAAAATTTTGTGAAGCGCATATATAGGTTTAAAGATAAAAAAGTTGTTCAAAAAACTAAATTAACATGCGGGGACTTTACCGATATGCACCAGCAAATTGGTATTTTCTAATTTCGTACCTCCTCATAAAACGATAAAAATAATCAACTTGTTATAAATTTTCTTTCTTCGCTTGCTCATTGTTTATTAGCCAACCCAAAATTATCAGAATTTCAATAAAAATTGTTCATCTTCACTTCTTTATTTAATAAACTCTAAATAATTTGGTAGAGTTTACGTCATTATTATTAGTTGTGGTTCCATTTACAAAATGTCTCTATCTCTTTTTGTGCAAATTTTGCTAGAAGATCAATCAGGTTATAAAGGTGAAGATGTACAATTGCCAACAGACATTGAAAACAGTGAAACGCATTTTCATGAATTAAATCTTAGTGATGATTCAAATGACAAATACCGTTGGGTCAATTTCAGATTTTTGTTTAATAGTATTACAACATTTTTGAATGCATTTAGATTACCAGCGCAATAACTTACAAATTTAGCTATACTTTTCTAATGCCTTTCCAACTTCGACACAAATAACAATATTCAATTACAAGAAAGAAAATGCAGACTATCTCTAAAAAATATGCAAGGTGCCCATTTCACATCTTCTGAAAATGTAACTGAAAATGATATGTTGTCAATAAGTAGAATATTGTAGAAAATTGTATCTGTAAAGGGCTTTAAAATACTGGGTCACCAAGCCTCCCATAAAATACTGGGTCACCAAGCCTCCCATAATATTGACTGAGGGCCTACCTTATATGCACATACCTGCACTACCTTTATGTAAATTGAGAGAAAAGTTTGACACAGAAACTTTTTATTGTACTAAACCTGTAAGCACACCATCCGTTTGGCAATTCAAATTTGTTGATTTCAATGGAAAAACTAAAAGTTCATTTTAATTATGTAATTAAAATTTTCTTAAAGCCAGAAATATATCTGTGAATGATTTGTGGAGCAAAATTTTTAAGAGTAAAATATTTTTTTTTTAAACTATACCCAGGGAATGGTTCAAAAATAATGAAATTTCGGCATTGTTTAAAAAATCTGAAGCAAGAATGTTTTGTTACTTGGCTTTACCTTAACATGATGCTCTGTTCAAATAGACGCTGCTGATGCCAAGAAAAACCTTGTAATGATATTATTTTACAACTGTACTAAATATAGAGTGGATCAAATGGCAAAAAGATATAATAGCTAGCAGCTTCTCGAAGGTGACCACCAAAAGTTTTTGCATTATTTTACGTGTACTTAAAATGGAATACTTCAAAAAGATTTTGCACCAAAAAAAAAAGGAAAGTTCATTCAGTAGTTTGCCTTGAACTAAATAACATTTCAGAAAAGTCAGTCTTGGAACATTATTTTAAATTCCAATTATAGCATTATTCATAGCAATATAGCATAATTAATTAAATAATCCCTAGCTGCAAACTCAAGAAAGAGAGATATCATTGCTACATATTTGCTGCTCCCAGGTTGCAATCAATGACAAAAAAATGTTTGTAGTAATTATGTTTTTACCTAAAATAAATGCAAAAGGATTGTATTGATAACTCAGATTCTAGCTTTCTCTTTTAGTTCCGTAGATATAATAATTATTTACTTAAGAATCTAATTGGAGGTTAGTTTTACTAAGGCAAATAAGCACAGCACTTCTTTAGAGGTTTTCTTTTTAAAACATGTATCGTTTTATAACATCATTTTTTCTAAGACCTGAAGAGTTGTTTTTTTTATTTTTTCATTCAGATGTTCAAAATTAGTAATGCCAATTGTCGATCATACTACAAACTACTGTAAATTTCAAAAAGAAATAAATCCGTAAGTTTTGGTTATTTACATGTTATTTTTAAAACAACATATAAAACATTTATTTTTAACTAAAAACTTTTCTACTAAATTTAAAACTGCTCTATGAGGACCCAAATTCTTTAGAATAACTTTTCTATGAAATCACAATAATTCACCACTTTTAATTCTTTGCACAAAACTCATTTAAGTTATATTATGATAAATGGCCACGGTGTGTATATATAATAAGGATACTGCAATAAGAATTTAATAGTTGTAAGAAACCGTAATTATGCAAGTTGTCCTCACTCCTTGTATTTGATTCTGTATTGAAATGTACTTGGGGCTGTGGCCCAGCACTCCATACAAAAATCAAAGATGGAGAGCTGGGGCAACATTACATGTAGCCTGATACATTCTAGAGAACAAATCTGTATATATATATATATAATATATTTATATGTGCTGTATGGTGTTTGTAGTGTAATCTTATATGGTTTACTAAGTCTATGTTCATTTTTAAATATACAGTTAGTTCAGTTTTACCAAATTGACTTTAAGCTTTGAATTACGAATAAATTAAATCTATTCTTACATTTATGAGAATAAAGTATGGGTGGATTAAAAATAAAAATGATTGTTTTTTACATTTAGGTGAGTAGACACAGACCCACAGGATTTAAAACCTGGAATACACATTGTGCTCATGTTGCAGTGCGTGCTACTCATGACTGTATTAGTCATAAGTAGCATGCACTGGTAGGTCCTTTGACTGCCAATTAAATTTTGGCTTTAGGCAAGAGTTTAGGTGGACCCCCTCCGAATCTAAAGTGGAATCTAAAGTGGAATTTTTCCCCGATACTTCTGAGTGAAAGGGATTATTACACTTTTTAATGGGAAATGTTGGTCGGCCTATCTCTTAAAGCAAATCATCAGTCTATTGATTTGCTTTAAAAGATAGCTCAGATTGTCCCTGTGATTTCGATAAACAGGACATGAATATGTTTTGTTAGATCACAATGAGCATCACGAAGTGTGTAGGATTTTAATTGAGAACATGCATCAACACATAGTATGGTGGAATGACACAAATTATTATAACAAAGGATATTTTGCCATTGGGACTGAACTTCGCGGCATTCAGAGCATTTGCAAAATACATTCTAGAAAAATGGAAGTACTAAATGGCTCAATGTGTAGAGGCAGTACTTAACCCTGTTTTGCGGAAGCATTTGATAATAGATACAGAACACTATTAGGGGATTTCAAAAGCTAGCTCTTTTGTATGAGGCAGATTGTTTTGATCGCCTGGAGGGACTCTGAGACAACTCAAGTTGTGGCTTGGGAATAATGCATTAGAAGTAACATATAGTTTACTGGTACCATATAGTTGCAATGTCACATCAGAGGTGATATATAATAATTAATCACTCAAAAGCTTCGTAATTGATATTTTGTTTGGCCGCAGATATTTTGCTCTATAAGGTCTTTATAAATAAAATCTTTATTAAAAAAGAATACAAAGATTTGAAAGAAATTGCTTCAGCAACTACAGTCAAAAACCACTAAAAACATTTTCCTTATGAAAACATTTATATACTTTTTAGCAAAAACTTTCCTGCTTCTGCAATTTGCACATAAGGTGTTTCTCGAAAAGTTCTGTGATTGCCACTTGGCAGTTGCCATGTTTTCCAAAGCATTTTAGACTTTTGCCTTACAACCTTTGCCTGTCCCATTTTTCACCCTTTTAAATGCATAAAAATACATCTTATAACATATATGCACTGCAATACTCATATTGTGAATTGTCCTATCATTGAAGTATACCACACTATGTTAAAGAATTACCTATATTGGCTCAAAGACCCTCTTCACTTTGACCCAATAATGTAATCTCCCACTCTTTTTATCCCTCCTCTCTTGAGTCGCAATTCATATATTTTTATGTGCCACTGACTGTACTTAATATTATTCACTTACCGTAGTATACACTACAGGAACAGTAGCCGCTTGTTCTAAAGTCCATTTATCGGGGACAGACCATGTAAATACAGGATCTATTACAACTGACGTTGCAATTCCTTTCCTCGGCACTATGCCCATTATTCTCTTTGAGTCCTCAGCTATTCCTGAATATTCCATTCCAAAATAGTCACCCTAAAATTTATAACAGATATATATTTTGTAGGTGACCCAAAAGTGATACTTTAAGAAATCAATAGTTCGTAGTGACACGCTGCAACATAAGTTGAATAAGATCAAATGTAAATAGTGTTAAAAAACATTGAATAAGTTCAAACACAATGTACCTCATCAATTGAAAATTTATATGGTTTCATGGATATTTTTCCCTTTGCCAATAAAATATCCTTAAAATTAAGAGCTGAATAATAAACAAAACAGATGTCTGTATCTGGAACGTTAGCTTTTATTGGACTTTCTATCCATCGTAAACTTGACAAATCACCTCTTGTTAAATTATTGACATATGCATGTTCCCTCTGAAATAAATGTAAATTTTTATATTATATTGATAATTTCAAGTCTGAATTTTATTTATTAATTTTTGAACTTTAATGTATCAAATTGAAACATATGGCGGACTAATTGCTATGACAGCCATCTCTTACAGCCAACCATGAAGACATAATTAATTTCAATATTTTGAATACTGTTGTACTAAATGTTTTGATATGTTATTTAGTATAATTCCTAAAAGTTTGTGATACCTGAATAAATAAAAAAGTTAATTAAAAAAGGTTAGTAAATAAAATTATATTTTGGGATGTTAACTTGATGGCATAAAACTAAAAACACTTTTTCATCTTTATGATATAATCTAAACATAAATAAAAATAAAAAGTTCAGAAAAAAGTTATTAAACTAGCTATATTAGCATGAAAATCTTGATGATGTTCAAAGATATAAAATCACAGTCACTCATTTTATATCCTTGAACAGTTGGTAGTAGAATACATGAATTTTAAAAGATCTCACTGAATATAAGTATATATAATTGATGATTGTTTGTTTATTTCATTATTTATATATTCCTTAGAAAACCTTCATATACTAATTATATTTTGACCCAAAGTGCTGGACAAGAAAAAAAAAGAATTGCATTTCAAATGTGATAAAAACGAAATAACAAATAAAACAGAAAAACATCTAGAAATTCAAATGTCACTACGAGTAATTATTTATCATCTGTGAACTACCGAGCACCTCCTTAATTACATACCTAAAGAAATCAATAGAACATAAAAAGGGTGTGAAACTAGAAAAGGTGGTCTTCACATTGAAAAACCAAGAGCATAAAGTTCCAGCAAAGCCAAGGCAATATTTAAATAATTATGTTGAAAACCCCGAGGGTTTGTTGTAATTACATAATAATATAAAAAGTAAATGATTGAAAACTATTCCCAGTTGCTTTGATCAGAATTACATCCAATCATGATCATTATAAAATCTGAAGAAACCAAAAAAGATTTTACTGTTGTTGACAAAAACCTGATAAATGTTTTTAATAATTTCTCCGGTAACAATCGTTTCTGGAAAGAAGATGCTTCATCTGGGGATATTACAATATTGGTTTCTAGAATACAATAGACCATATAATTGAACAAAGTCACATACAATACGCTCAATGCCGTGGAAATAGTGAGAATGTAACAACAAATCTTAGCACCTTCCGACAAGTTTTGATGATGTGACTGCAAAATGCGGGGTGTCATACTGAGTCGAGTCAGATTGAATGTTTTCTTCCATATTCTGAACATAAATAAGCAAGATACATGCTCATACACTGGGACAAATTACATAATGTTAAGTAATATTCACATTGTTGGAAAGTTATGTTAAGTTTGAAATCCGTGTCTAAACCTTATCATAACCTATTGCTTATTGATTGGTTTAGAGTATGTACATATGTAAAGAGGTATTTTGAAATTGCTATTCTTGACTGATTTAGTTAATTTTTAACAACATTCTTAAAATATTTTTTTTAACAGTATTCATTTAAGATGTAAATATTAGATTCTATAGAAAATGCTGAACAATTTAATGCACTGATTGTGAAAGTCCCGTAACCTTTCAAATATAGTCTTTCAATTTTATTTTTGACTAAAAAATATTTAAATGTTATCATTTTTGATAACGGTGAAATAACCCTCGATGAAAATTATTTAAGAAGTACATACCCTTTTGCTTGCAGCTCTGCCCATGAGTATAAATGCTACTAACTATATCACCTAATTATTTATCCTGTATAACTGTCCCTAGCAAACTAAAAGCAATTTATAACACAAAGTCAAAGGTTAATGTATCTGAAGATAGAACAATACATATGAGAGATATTGAATTTTTCACTACAAAATAAATTCTGAAGCCTTCAATGCTGTATATACTGAGAACTTCTTGAGAAAACATGCTTATAAGTCTTCACGTTATACATATGAACAATGATATTATATTTCGAAGATTTCTATGTTTATAAAACCTTAAACTAATTTTGAAGAATTATCCACTACTAATTAATGTTATTTACATGATTTCAAGAAATGCAATACATAAAAATTTAAGTACAAAAAATTTAAGTAAAACTCACTGGTAATAGTTCAGAGTCAATCTCATTTGAAAATGGAAAATGTCTATAAGATCCCCATTGATCTTTTTGATATACATTTATTAACAAATCCTTTTCTATTTGTCGTTTGTAGATATTCAATTTAACATTAAACAATTCCATATTGTCGTCTTGTATAAAAAAAAGACGAATACGTTGACCACCTGGTTCAAGCCACAAGCAATTTACTAACCCCATTGCACCAAAAGTTCTTTCATTCTGCGATACAACGTAAATTCGTTTGTCAGCGTTCTCATTATTCATTAAAACTTGTTTTAAATTTTCTACCCAGGTGAAATCTTTTTCTGTTACAGTAACTATGTTGTAATATTGTGATAATATTTGTGTCTTATGTAACAATAAGTAAGAATGATCTTCCGTTTTAATAATAGATGTTATTTCTACCTCGAACTTTTTGAAATCCTTAAAGTAATCATTGCTTAAAACAATATCTGTATTTTCCTCCAAAAGAATAAATCCTCGCGGAACTAAACATTTTAACATGTTGGGTAAACTATCTAACTCATTGTTTTGAATAACATTTCTGGCCAATACTAAGTGACACTCGTTTTCCACTGGGCCTGATCGAATGTCCCTTGAGGTGATTAGAAGGGAAGAGTCCGTAAACATGTCTGCATAGAGAGAAGCAAACCCTGCTGCCGCTATGGAAATTTTAATTTGCACATTTGGTTCTGTTTGCAATATATCTCTTACTTTTGGTGAAAGCGAATTGTTTACTTCTGAACTTAATGTTACTTCCACAAGTTTTAAATCCCATACGCCAACATTTTCCAAGGCGATTTGTAAACTGGTTCTCAGAGCTTCCTCCTTAGATGGCAGCTTTGCACCTTCATATGGGACGAAAGTATATCTTTCAGTTATAGGACTCTGAGATTGAATTTTCCTCGCTACAGGACTCGTCTCCAATCCTCGAAACTCCACACCTCCACATTGAATAACATTAACATCATCATCAAACTGAAGAGGTATATGCTTTTCACCTGACAATGAGTTCACTAACTCTAGATGCTTTTTAGGATCAATAGTTATACTTTGTAACCGGACAGGCACATGCAACTTTCTAGATCTTTCAGAAATTATAACTGGGTGCAATATGTTATCAAGAAATGCAATCCAGTTATTCTGCCATGCAATTATAGCTCTGGAACCATTTTCACTACAATTGACAACCCTTTTAAAAATTCCACTGTATTCATATCCACGAAGCCTGAAATAATAAAACATAAAAAATTTGATATTAACATTGAACTTCTTTTTCCAAGTAAATCATATCCAAGATCAGGATATATCATATTCAATAACTCAAATCTTTATATACATCCACTAATCTGTTTATTAAACCTAAAAAGGTGCTATATTAATATTTGCGAATAAATACCTGAAATCAGTCTACTTGTTATTTCAAATAAAACATATTTTAGTTTTTAGTATTTTGGCATTGCTGCTCATCATATCTTAAATTATAATTATTTCTATCTGATATAAAGCATAATTAATAAAAAAGCAAACTTACTTCCGAAGTAACAATTTGTCTATTACAATCTTTAGGTAAGGAGATGAGTTCACATAGTTACCAATGTACAGATTAGGTAATAATAAATCTACAGTTAGGAGGGTGGGTCAAAAAATTCGGGGAACGGAGAAGATGGCGACAAATGGGGGTTACTTACTCATTTAGTCGCTAATGAGAGATTCATTACGAGTATATATACCAAGTTTCAACTTAATTATATCATTAACCTCTGAGTTATTATTTATCATGTAACTCGTTTTATAAGAAATCATTGATAAAGGAGAAAATTGAATTTTGAGCCGTCATCAAATTTTTGACAAAGCAAAGAAATACACCATAAGTCATGGGATGTCATCAGTTTACAGGGACTCTTGCCCTCGTAAATCCAAGATTATAAGTGGAGTAATCTCTTAAACAAGGCAGAGATTCAGTCAAAGATGCCTACGCTCGGATTGGCCATTCAAAGCCACTTTCTTGGACATTATTGAAAAAGTTGAAAAATTTGTATTGGAACAAAACTTGAGTTCATCATTACAAGCCTCAATTCTAGTAAGAATCCATGCAGTGTCATAAAAATCAGCCAAAAAGTCATAGGGATGGTTTTCTAGGACGCAGAAGAAATCCTGCTCATTAAATTTAAAGATAATGCTGATTCTATAACAGAGAGTAAAACACTGGTCTACTTGAGCAACTTAAAGCAGCATTGAAGTCAAAAGGCGAGGCAAATTAACGAAAGGTAAGCCGCTTTTGCATGACAATACATAAGACCCATATTGCGATGGCTGTCCTTCAGGAGTATGGCTTTCAAATATTGCAACACCCAGCTTATAGCTCCGACATCGTCCTTGTTTGGCCTCCTGTAGCTATTATTTGTTCCCAAAATAAAAAATGAGCTTCAAGGCATAAAATTCAGCGATGATAAAGAGGTTGAGTCAGAAATTTCACTTTATTTTCACAAGAAAAAGAAAATATTTTTAAGGGTATGAATAAATTAATTGACAGATTTTAGAAATGTTAGGGTTAAGGGAGAATATATCGAAAAGAAAAAATAACACCACATTTTTTTGTTCTTACTTCCACCCCATTCTGCGAGGTTTTTGATCTCCCATCTTATTTCTCTTTCTAGTCTTTTAAATATTTTGTTATTTGGTCTATAGATCATTAACATTTTGTTCCAGTATTATTTTCACAATCTTGAATATATTATATGAAAATCATGTTAATTACATTTTAAAATGTTTAATTGGGTTCTTCTTTGCCTTTTCATTCTTTTACTTATCAAATGAGTTCTATTTCCTTTCTCTTATCTAAATTATGATTTCAATAACAGGAGTTTTTTGGTACTGCACTTAACAAGGATAAGTGCTTTTAAGTTCCCTATTTTTTTGGAAATTTCTTTGTCATACACACCTGAGTACTAGACGCCTGATTACTAGATACACACCTGACTACTAGAGCACCCCACCCTCCTTCTACTTCCACACAAACTGGTACCCCATATTATAGTAAATGTTATTGCGACTGCTATATCTGTTATGACGACCATTAGTGAAATAATTTTATCTACCATAAACCAAATAAATATTTGTCTATCATATAAATAATAGCCCAAAATTTGTTTCAAACTAAATTACATTCATTAATTTCTTTACTATAAAATTTGAAAGAAGAAAAATACTAAAGTTTCTGTAAATTCTACCATGTTTGACATCTTGAATGTGCAGGAAAAGGTGAGAATAACAACAAGATTTACAAAACAGGTCAAAGAATCTAAAAAATGCTCCTTTTTGTAAGAAGATGCATTAATGATTTAGAGATTGTCTATGACCATTGGCATGTTATGGGGTGTTCACCGGACTCCAGGAATGAGACCACTAAACTGTTTTTATCCACAGTATCTGGGCAGTTGAAAAAGACTTGACTAAACTCTGACTACTGCAGATCATAGTTTCTCACTAAACAAAACATATCCTGTGTGAATTTTCACTATTCAGAGACAGATTGGTATTTTCCTATGGTTTTAAATTGCAGGACATGGAAACATACTATATTTGACTATGGTGAGTAAAATGATCTGCCTTTTTTTTATGGAATGAGAGGTGCTGGAAAAACCGGATGGGGTTCAGCATAATTACCATGCTAAGCATGTTCTTGACTACACTTCAAAATATTTATCTGCATAAAGTAACTTTCAAGATCCCTTAGTTCATTCATGTTTCTCATAAACAGAAATCACAAGTGGTGGGGCCGAGTAACAACAAAACATATACTACTTCTTCATTCTTCAGTTCTTTAGCGAATATATTGGATAAGAATAATAATCATTGAAGAAGTGAATTTGGCAGTGAGTACTTTCAACCAAAATCTGTTAAAAGGTAAAACTGTGTAAGAAGAGCGAATCTACCGGCTTATGCCATTTTGCTTATATTGTTCAATAAACAAAAAGCCAGAGCACACATGATGTGACCAATGAAGTGACGCATGTTGATGTATAAACACTTCACTGAGTTTTTTCACTAATGTGGTCACTAGCAACACTGTGTCTTGATAACGACTCACAAGTGGATTATTAAGACAGCTTGTTTATCACATTTTGTAATTATTTTAGTTTTAAAACATTCTGCTACTTTTGTCTACCTTCTATTTCATTTATCCTAATGATGTAATAATCTGACCGTGACAGAAATATCCCCTACAGAATGAAAAATATTGGATCTAAACTGATGCATCCATCGAAAAGTTATTTGTAAACAAACAAATAAGAGCATCTATCTTATTGAAGTTAATTAAAAGAATAAAGTAATCTAACTAATTCATTTGTCATTTTGTTTCTTACAGACATATAAAAGACTGAACAAATAAAAATAGTATATCTACTAATGGTACTTATTTACTCATTTCTAAATAAATAGCTTACCACAGTTCCTTATAAAGATCATTTGCATTTAAAGTTAAACTTTCAGCAGACTCATCTAGTTTTAGTGTCTCCTTTTCAGGCTCTTCACAAATGTTAATTGTGCCAGTTACAGCTACAGTGTTACCCACAGCAACATTGAAACAACCAGTGGATTGTACTATGTTAACGGTAAACTTTATTTTGCCTTGCTTTGGGAATACTGTCGCATTCATCACCTCCACATCTTCGAAAATAACTGGTATCATTTCAATGTTCTTCTTCTTTAGCTTGGCTAGTGAACGCCACACTAATACCTGTGAAATAAACAATGTTACCCGATTTTCCACAAATTCTGTAATAATTTTTTTACAACAGAAGAAATGAATCATAACTAAAATAATGAGCAATTTATTAAACATAGACATAACAAAAATAATTAAAACCTACCAGGTAACCAGTGGCTGGAAATAACACTCTGCCATCTATAGTATGTCCTATTAGAAAACTATCCTCAGGGTTACTAAGATCAAATACATAGTTATGGTCGCCAGTTGAGGAAACTGAAATACAGAAAACCAATATAAAATAAAAAAATCACTACTGATTTTGATTTTATCTTCAATAATAACACTTTCGTGTTTTAATTTTATGATTTTTCCATGAACGAGTTTTTGTAAGAAATTGTAATTATTCACAGAATTCCTTAGCAAATTCAATAGGGTATTTAAACATTTTTGAAAAAGGGTTCAACATTTTTGAAATTGTACCAGTAAACCTATAATTATTATTATAATTATTATATTGTAATCACTTAAAGATTTGCACCAAAACGGTTAGTCTATTGAAATTCCAGACATCACAATACCCCACACAAATAACTGAAAAGTGGAAGATCTATCTCTGTCACAAACTTAATATATGTCTATTTATTTAGTGTTATTCTGTGATGACAGATCAACATTGTTTACGGAATTCAATTTATGGAATAGCCCTACCTTTCTTAAACAATAACTAGAAGTTGGTCAACTAATAGTATATAGTAAAATGCCATACATTCTGATTTTGACAATTTGATTTTTGGTGTTTAGAAACCTGAATTTAAAAATACAATTTTTTTTCATTTTCATAATTAAATAAAAATATTTATACACAATTCACTACAATTAAATGCTGTTAATGATTATTCATAGCCCAAAAAGTTGACATATAATAATCAGATTCTTTTTTCTATATGTACCTCTTGTAAAAACCCTATATGATAATTGATATAAAGAATACACAGTTATGGCGGAAGTAGCCATACCTAATCTACTTTAGATTAGGTACAGCTAGTTCCGTCATAATTGATACTAATGAAAACTTTCCAATTTATTACCATCATACCTTGATTTACAAAAATCAACCCAGATTCAAATTTTCTGAGAAATGTAAAATAAGAGTTTAAATTAATATCAGAAAACAATATCCCAAAATCATTTAAATATTATCAAATACCAGTAGATGAAGAAATAAGTAGCAAACAACAATAATAGCTCCATTCGGACTGTATAAGTTTAATGTAATGAACTTTCTGAAATATTCCATCTGCATTTAAGCATTTCATAAAGGAAACCGTCCAAAAGACTACATTTCGTCTGTTTAGTTTATATTCTTATAACTTCTGAAGTAGGAAAACTCAAAAAACATTTTCAAATAACTTTCTCAATATTATGAAGCATGGTTTAAGAATAAAAAGCATTACCCAGTTTCTATGGTTAATATGCCTTTGACCCAAAAAAAATTTCAGACTCGTTTTATCTGCATTGCCAATAATACAAATAATTTATATTCTTCTATTTCTGAATGCATGAGAATACCATCTAAAAATGCTGCTCACTACTAATCTTTATTATATAAATACTTTAAAAGTGCAGTGGAGAAAGATCCTCGTGAAATAAAGTGTGCTGAGAACATGAAAATCTAATTTAAAAATTGTAAAACTACTTGAATTATTGCCTACATTCTGTGAACATATGCTTCAGATTTGACCCTTGGAAGGGGATCTCAAAAATATAACTATCAAAGTTGGTAACCAATCTTATTTTTCTCACAAAAATTAAGTTGTATACAAAGGAATGTGAGCATAATAGAGGAAGTATAGGAATTACAGGGTGAATCCATAGTATATTCATATCTATAAAGTACTTGAAACATTTGTAATAAGTATACAACTTCACAATTCTTATGGGTTATAAACTGTGAATGTGTGCATTTCTTAAGTTAAATTTCGTATTGACTGAAATAATTTTAGTTTTAGTTGCATACAATGATATATATTAATAAAATAACCCAGAAAATATTTAAATCATTACTCAGAAAATCAATAAATTTATTAAGTAGTCGATGTTTTGTTCATTTAGCGTCACGGTGTTTTCCTAATAAAATAAACAAATATTTACAGAATCGGTTACATGGCCACTCATTTTGAACAATGCGATGAAATATGATGGAAAACAATGCAATAAAATGATTTGAAGCCTTGATTAAGGTTTCTTTCCTTTTTAAAATTGGAGCTTGAGTTCCAATTTGAGTTAAAGGTCGTAACCAGAAACACAACAGCCTCTTTAGCTTCTGCCAGATAGTCACTACTTAAATCAATTTCTACATCTATATGGCCATGAAACTGTTTTCCAGTCCACTCGATGCGAAAACATATTACTATTTCATCTATGTCATGACTGGAAAAATTTAGTAACGCTTTTGGATACAAATTGGAACCGCTTTTGTGTACAAATATCCTCTACTGGGGCTACTATAATCAAAATCATATTTTAAAAAATGTGTTGAGCAAACTATGCCTATCTTTGTTGAAAACCATTTCTTACATCCAGTGGCTTCAATCGATTTGCAAAAGTAAAAATATTATACATTCACAATTTAAATTTTAGCTTTTCCTCTAATTTCCCTGAGTCATTTGTTCATCTAGAAATACACATATTTATATAATCATTTACTTTTTTCTCAAACAGGATTTTTTCCTTTAGTCGTATTATTATTCAAACAATGTATACTTCGAATTTTATTATCACCAAATTTATTCATTTTTTATCTCTCTTATGAAATGAATGAGAAATAAATCAGTAGTTTTATTTTATAACATTAATATAATTTAGAATTATTAAGTAAATTAAACTGCCATAAAATGTGAAACTTTTATCTACTTAAGATGACAGTCTCCAAATATATTCATGTAATCAATATTTGTATGATAAGAACATAAAGTGTCCTCACAGTAGTTACTCTTATTGCCAATTACATTTTTAGGTAAAATCCAATAAAATGTATCCAAATTAACTTATAGGCTTTTATTTTCGCATGTAATTCTGGCAAAAAGTTTATTTTTGGGCACTAATGAGCAATGATCGATGGATCTCTACCACTTATCACATTCAATCTGCTACTAAAGTAAAGTCATCATGCAGAGGACAATATATGATAAGGGGACCATATACGTGGTGGGCGTTCCATGCCTATTATAAGAATATTGATTTCGCTTGACAAAAATTTATCTTGTTTACAATTGGAAAAACCTGTCAAGTACGAGTAGAACTCGGGCTATAAGTGTTCCATATACATTTATGTACTTATATACATTTAAAGATACATAATGTTTCTTTTAAACTACTTACAAATATTAATTTTTCACTACGTTTTGCCTATTCTATCTTTCATACGTATGTATGACATAAAAATTAAATTATTTAAAAAATTATGACATCACGAATCATTGTTATAGCTTTCCTACAACCTTTGCATGGTTTTCAAAAAACCCATATTTTTTTCATAAATTTGAATTAACTTGACAATTACAAAGCATTACATTATTTAATTAAATATCCAAAAGTGACAAATTTTTCAGTGAATTTTGACAGATTTTGACAATTTTAACCAAATAATAAACTCATGTGAGTGCCTTCCGATTGTAAAATATTCATTAAAATTTCTCAACATTACCGTTCTCGTTGAAATCGGGATATTCCCATGCGATGCTATGATTCCACTTAATGCACGGTGCCAGCATGGGTGTTCCCCGACTGACGGGGAGACTGATAGGCTCATACAGTTTACCCACATGTGGTTGAGCACCCGCGATGTATAGTCTTCAAGTATGAAATAAAATAACATGTATAATATCTGTCATTGAATGTAAAACTTCCATGAAACTAAATTATTATATCATTGTTACTTTTATATGACAAAATTTCATAAATAAATTGAAAAAAATACTAACTTGCCGATATTATTGAGAAAATATTTTACATTGTCTTCATTATCACGTTTCATTAGAGATATATTGGTAACTGTTTCTGGAAGAGATCTATTGACAATACCTTGTAGAAGCGCATGTGGTGCTATTTCTATGAGAATAGCATTATCCGGAATATGTTTTGTTGCATTATGAAAATTCACGCATGAAATCATATTGTTGACAAAATATTCAGCTGAGCAAAGCTTTGCTGAAAAACAAATTAGTTCATTAAATTGAATTTTGTGATTTAAAATGATATTTAGTTGCACATAAACCCTCAACAATATATATATATATATATATATATATATATATATATATATATATATATATAAATAACGCAAATAAAAAAATTGGAGCACTATTTTGATATTTGTATTGAAAGATCACTCTATCATATATTCAAATGCAAAGAAAGCGTTGTTCACTCATTTCTAATGCGCTAGTTCTTTAATTGAATGAAAAGTGGTGAAATATTACTCAAAAAGAATAACCTTCATTCTTATAAACGTCATTAGTATAAGTTTCAATCACAGACTTGCAATATTTTCCAAATCAAATTGTTCTAAAATCTGCTCTATGTAATGAATAACACAATTTTCTATGAAATTAAATTTTCTTACTCTCGTAAAAATATAATGAAATGAAATAAATTCTCAGTAATTAGAATAATGTGAAAAATAAATATAAATAAAATCAATTTTTGTACTTAAATATGGTACACCTCTTTTTCAATTAAGCTTTAAGCTGAATTGTTATTGATGTTAAATATTCAGGTGTCCCATAAGGAATGGACCAAAGAAATGTAGGTGATAGAGGGCCTTATTACTCATACAAAACAATAAATTTTATTATCCTAGGCCTAATAGTTTTAGAGATATGATTGTTTTAATTTCTTTTTTAATTTTTGTTACTTCACACGAAACAAATTTTATTAGGTTTTATTACTATTTCTGCTTTTTTATTATCCAAGATCTTTAAGAGAACATTTGTCTTCTCTATTAAAATGTTATTCATTAGTTATTATTGGCAACATAAAAGTTAAATGCTGAAACATGTGCATTTTTTCAATTAGAAAACATGCACATGTTTCAGCGTTTTAATTAGGAAGACATATGTTAATTAGGAAGACAAATGTTCTCTTAAAGATCTTGAACAATAAAAAAGCAGAAATAGTAAGAATACCTAATAAAAAAATTTTTTTTTCATTTGCAGTAACAAAAATTTAAAAAAAAACATTTCAAAATCATATCTCTAAAACTATCAGGCCTAGGATAATGATAGTGGTTATTACGTATACGAGACAATATTTATTGTTTCGTATATGTAATAACCACCTCTATAACAGACATTTTGTTGGTATTTATAAAAATTATCATTAAACGGATAAATAAATATTTGTAATCATTTTTAGATATACTAAAACCTAAATTTCAACGTTTTTAAATTTGAATTTTGTCTTATATGGCAATTTTTAATTTATTTGTGAACTCGCATACCACTTTCTTTATCCCAATTTTCTTCCAAAACAGAGGTACTTATCCAACTTGAGCTGCGAGGTTTGGGATTTGTAATAATATTTTCCATTTTTTTCAGTAAGACTGGAGCAACTGGCTCAATATACTTGGAATGGAAAGCTATACCTCCCGTGTTTACAAGTCTCGCAAATATATTTTCCATCTTCAGTTCTTCTACAAATTTCTTTACTTTAATACTTGGCCCTGAAATCTGAATTAAGGAATATGTCAGTGTACTGATGACTATTGATAAATTATTATACTACTTAACACTACCAAGTGTTTTGAAAAAAACATTTAGTACACTAAGCACCAAGCGTTCTGCAAAAAACACTTAGTACACTTAGTACACCAACAATATTTATTGTTTCGTGTTTTGAAAAAAACACTTAGTAACAAAAAAACACATAAACACTTGGTCTAATTTTTATTGTTACAACAAAAAGAGTTAGACCAAGCGACACAAGATATGATAAAATTAGACCAAGCGGCCCAAAATATGAAATGACTTTATTGTTTTTTTATTTATTTTCATAACAATATGTCATTTTCATACAATATTTTTATGTTATTTTCATACAATATTTTTATTAAAATGTAAAGCATTAATATGAATTTTAATAAGTAATACAAAGGTACTTAATTGAATATTTATTGTTTGATTCGTTTTTAATAGAACAAAACAAAACCGAACATCTTGTTAGCATGGAATTATAACTAATCACTTTTGATATACCGATCTCAAGAAAAAAAAACAAAACATATAATTGGGTGTAACAAATATAGGAAGATTTAATAATTTTTTTTAGTTTTGACATAGAAAAGAGGCAATATTCCCCATGCATACATGTGAGGGTAACACTGAATGTTCTTAGAACTGGCCATTTGTAATAAAGGTACTAAAAGTTAAATAAAATTTCAAAAACCGAACTCATTGGTAATACATTGAGATAGCTTTTATTGAATTTGTTATTGGCTTTTACAAACTGGCAGTAATTTGGAAACTGTGTGTATTATATGAATTTAACTTAAGAATGTTTTCTATTGATGATTTTTTATAACTTTATGGTGGTTTCAACCAATAACAAAGTCACAATTGACTTTGAAATTTTTCGATCAAACCTCATCCTGCGCTGTTGTTTAATAACCAGTTTAACGAGTTCAAGGATGGTTAACCAATTTCAGTGATGATATGCATGAGGGATGTCCCTCAAGAGCAACAACTGATGATGACATTAATACTTTGGATTTCAAGATTAAGACTGACGAGAGTAATCTATCAGCAAATTGAAACAAATTTACTCCTTGACATGAGTCAAGTACAGAAAATTCCAGGTGAGTCAGAAAGCTTTGGGCTATGTAGGTAATCCATAATTTAATGGAAACTCAAAAACAGCTTTGCATTAGGTCTCAAAAAAGTTACAAAAATTCCAGGTCGCTCAAATGCTGTATTCAATTTCATCACTGGTGATGAAAGCTGAATATATTGTAACAGACCCGAAATGAAAAGGCAATCTGCAACTTTCTCACTAAAGAGTTGGTTGCCTACATAGGCGAGGAATAGATAAAATGCTGGAAGAAAGACGACCACTTTATTCTTCAGGCGGATGAGTTATTATGCATCAATTGTTCTGGAAAACGAAGAACCATTACCACAGACTGATATATCATCAATTTATGTTGCCTTTTGTGTTGGAAAAAGTTTGAGGTCAACACCCTAGTAGTAGAACACTCCTTCGTCACGACAATGCCTCTGACCACTCAGCAATAAGAATGAACAAATATCAAACTATATTGGATGCAGAAATTATGGGTATCTGCCATAAAGTACCGATCTCCCACCATGCAGTTTCTATTTATTCCCAGGAATAAAACATAAGCTAGATGCAAAAAAAGCAGTGCCTTCGAATAAGTCATGGAAAGGATGTTCAAGGAAAAGTGGGCTGACAGATTCTCTCTGTAATTCCATCGAATAGAACAATACAGAGTGGTATGGATGCTATTTCGAGTAACAATAAATAAATTACAAACTTACTAACTGACTCCACCTTTGAATTCTAAAAACTTTCAGTATTAACAAAACCAAGATGTAATTTCTGCACTAAAGGGTTCTTAGCTTTTCTGTCTTTTTTGAAAGGACAATCCTACCACTTTCATAACTTAACCACCTTCACTATGTTTAAGACTATGAATTTTCTCCCAATATAGGATGTATTCTAACCATATTTTTCAAATGTCTCCAGAAATATAAATATTCTGCTTGCCAGTCTGTAAGTATCCTATCAAGCTCGAACCTAACCCATTTAAAAATTTACCACGTCTCTGAAATCTTTAGATATACAGGTTGTCCAGTGGCAGATTTCAATGTTTGAAAAATTGTAAAAAAAAACTACACCTCTAATACAAAGTAGGTTTATTTTAACTTTATAACAACAAATGGGGATTTCATTTTTTAAAAACCACGTTTTCCAATTGGCAGCCAACGAGTCTGACACACTCTTCGAGTCTAGCACGCATGTTTTCAAAAACGCGTTTGCAGAGCGACTGGAGTATCCTACTGACTTCGGCTCGAATATTTTCTTTAAGTTGTGTCGCAGTGCTCGGATTTGTTTTGTAAACAACGGATTTTAAGTATCCCCATAAGAAAAAGTCACATGAGCTTAAATCAGGTGACCTAGGTGGCCACGGTACGGTACCGTTTCGGGATATGTTTTTTTCTGGAAATAACTGCCGCACTGCATTCATAGCAGTATGAGCTGTGGCCCCGTCCTGCTGGAACCATGTGTTTTGGTTGATTCACTTTTCTGTAGTTCTACTCTGAAAAAGTATTCTGTAGTTCTACTCTGAAAAAGTCATTTAACGTCTGGGCATATCTCTCCGAATTCACAGTTACAGTTTGGCCACGTTGATTTTCAAAGAAATAAGGCTCTATGATTGCAGATGCAGATATGGCACACCACTGTTACTTTAGGCTTATGTAAAGGCTCTTGATGCATTTGTCTTGGGTTGTGGACATCCCAGTAACGAAAGTTCTGCTTATTCACATATCCTCCAATATGAAAATGAGCTTCGTCACTAAAGAATATGTTGCCCATCCGGGTAGCAGTACGAAATCTCAACAACATCACCTCTGTGTAAGTTTTTCTTAATTCAAAGTCAGAATCGTGTAAATCTTGAACAATTTGAATTTTATATGGATGGAACTTGGGCTTTTTTTGCATTATTACCTGTAAAGTTGATTTCGGAATTCCCAATATCGATGAACGCGTTCGCAGTGATAAACGGGGATTTCAACGACAGAAACCATAACACGCTCGACATTTTCATCCATGGCTACCAATGGTGTAGGTCCTGGCCTGGGCCTATTTAATGTTGATCCTGTAGCTCTGAACCTTGCTACCCATGACTGAATGAGGTTGATCGATGGTCCATCACGTAATCTATGAATACGGTAACGATTATTAAATCGACGGCATACTACAGACAGTGAAAATCCACTCGAAATGTACGCCTCGACGGCAAAAGCGCGGTGCTCTCCACTACACTGTTCCATGGCTACTAAAACATCCGCACCGCTTGCACTTCTGACTACGCCCCCCCGCGCCCCTTTTATGTGTTGCGTTCAGAAACTATGTTTGTTCAAACTTTGAAATCTGCCACTGGACACCATGTACAGGATGTCCAAGAATAAATGTCGGACAAAGAAAGACGTTATGCCCTGACTGAAAATTAGTTGTCGTTAAAATAAAATTTAAAAGATGACTTTTTAGAAAATTGAAAATAATATTCACATTTACTTGTCATATTTTTCGTACACATGGTACTTGCGTATATTGTTCAGCGCCACTCAGGGGAATTACCTGAGAACCTCTGCGAAAACATCATCACTGCGAGTAAACACCGGGCAAGTATTGGGTGTGTTAAAAAGAGTTATGTGTAATATTTTTTTGCACTCAATTAGAAAAAGGCTTGTTTTACATTTTTGAATCCGCGAGTATTTTACAAGACGTGATACATGCTAGGTTAGGTTAGGTTAGATTAGGTTAGGTTAGGTTAGGTTAGAACTTGAAAACATGTGATATTGTGAAAGACGAACAAATTCTTATATTGGAAATTCATTGATTTTATTTTTTTAGAACTCGTTTGCCAAAAATTGTGATTGTAATATACATTACAAGTTTCCTGATAAACATACATTTTTTTAAATAAACCACTTACCGTAATATTGTTCTCTGAATTATAACAAGCAATAAAAATGCCTGGAGGATTCCTGGCTTCAAAATCTTTCTTGCTTAAACTGACAGCAGCCATCGAGCCAACATCAAGTTTGACTTCAAGTGAACTATGTCCTCTCCAATATGCTGATAATATTGTCTGCTCAGCTGTGAAACCTCCATCAGCATATGCACAACCTAAATTAATACGATTTATGAATCAGTTGACTACCAGGATTATTTTCAACACTTTTCTTTTTTTCACTCTCTACTTTTCTTGTTTTCCATAATGTATTCGATTGATTTGATTAGAAGGAATGTGTTTGGTAGTATTTAAATATATTTAAAAAATATCACTACTATATTTGTAACCAAGGTTTTATCTAGATTTGACAAAGGGAATCTTTAAGTTTTTTATCATGTATAAAACAAAAATTGTGCTCACCAAGTTCGCCAGTAGAATGCCCGATTAAACCATCTGCTTTAATATTTATGCTATGTAGTAAATCAACCAAAGCTATTTGTACAGCGGCAATAGACACAAATGAATTCAATATGTTATCAAAGTACTCTGGTGTGCTGTTCACTAAAATATCAATCAAATTGAGATCAAATTGGCGCAAAATCATTGCACTCTTCTCCACCGAATTTCGGAATACTGGTAATGCCATCATCTCTCGGGCCATTCGAGGCCATTGGGAACCCATGCCGGAAAAGAGGAACCATACAGGACGTACTTGACTTGATATCTGTACGAAAAATGTTATTAAAGGTGAACTAAATATTGTATGATCAAATTGAAAAAGAGAAAGTCCTCTGTTTGTTTTTGTATGTATGCTTCCAATTTTCTTGAGAAATACCAAACAAGATATTAGGAAAATATTATCAACTAAAAATATGAGCAAAATGTGAAATAGGCTTTATGATTTTTATTCTAAAATAATAATAACATGCAACAGTAGTGACTTGTCTTTTTTGCAAGAATTTAACATTTTACACAATCTGAATTTAAAATTTTATATAATAACTAGGTCTTTTCACATGAAGTGGACAACCAGAAAATAGACAGTTCTCCGAATTTGTTCCTATTTAGGTATTAGTCCTTGGAATTTTAATAGCACCGAACCGAAAATGAGTTTGCAGAAACATTCCCTTCACTAGAATGACTTCTTTGCTGCAGTAATAAATTGCTGTTTAGGGTAAAAATGTCCAATCACATAATCGTGTGGATGTCATTTATAAAATCAATATATAATATCAGTTATAAAATTTTGCCATTAATACCGATGTAATTTAAGTTATTTTTCTCAGGTACTTAAAAAATATTAAAAAGGGTTTATTAACGTTTAAATTTAATTATTAACTTTCCTTTTTCATATGAAAAAAATTAAAATTTCGAATTCCATGCCATAACCAAAAAGTGAATGCTATTTTCTGAACACAATATAACTTATTAAATTTCTTAAACTGAATAACGAGTTTCAAAACTGGTTGTACCTGACTAAATCTGCAACTAGGCCCCACACAGGTCATTGTATGTTTACGTTAAGAACTTGTAAAGGTCTAAAATAGGAACAAATTTTGAAACTGCCTATTTTTTTATTTCTGTTAATGATAAAATTTTATGTTTCCCGCCAAATAAGTTTGCTTGGTAAGACACCACCATATGGATTTGTTGTATGATTCACTGTTATGTACTATGCAAATTGTAATAAATATATATCTAAATATATCCTTGTTTAAATTGTAAATAACTTCATGATAGTAGTATTTTTAACAGGTTATGAATCCAGAAAGCTTTGCGGTAATAAGATAACAATCAGAAGAGATTTTTCAACATTAAAAATTTGCAAGCTACCATAACCTAAAATGGAAGATATGAGAATGAATATAGAAAAATTTTGTGGCAATAATTTTAGGCAATCAAAATTCCAAATCAATTGTGCCTTAAAAGCTAAAGGTATTATATATTTCCAAACCAAAACCAGAAACAAACAAAAGTCATTGAGCTGAGAACGATGGTGTGACTGTGTTTATTATTACTTCGTCAATTGAATTCGAAGAGATGACATTGATTGAAAATTGTAATAATATTATTACAGTTGGAATCAATATACAAGCAAAAAGTGATCTATATAAAATGATAATTTACGAAAGATTTTATCAACACAAGATAGCATCTATAGACTATCTTAACGTATCAGAATACTGGAATACTTAGTAAAACATTTGCTAAAGAGTACCGAAACTACTAATTAACTGCTGTCAATAAAAATGAATGAAATGACACATGAATGACAAATGATGACACATGAATGACAAATGACAAATGAAAATGACACATTGCCTTTTAAATTCACATCCATGCATCAAGCAAGGCTATCTTTGGATCAAAACAATAATAAACTTAACTCTGCGGTTACCGAATGAAGAAGCAGGCTTAGAATGTGCGAAGACAATGAATTGGCCCTTTAAGTTGATAAGCAAAAAAGTGGAAGAAAGTAATTTCCAAAATGAAGTTCGACGGAAATTCACCAGAGACCAGTCACCATTATAATGATATACGTTATAATTGTAACAAACAAGGTTACTTCGTGAGACATTATTATGTGCCTAAAAAGAACAAATAAGATTCCAAGACAATGACTCCATTTAGCATTTCATGTAGGAGATGAAATAGGTCAACACGTAACTCGCAAGACGTTTGGATATTAGACAGTGGGGTTTAAGATAATATGATGTTTAAGTGTGAATATTTTAAAGAACTGGAAGGGTTTAGTGGAATAATCTTATTCCAGGGCAATACACAGCAACTGGAAATCTATGGCCAAGAAACTATTATAATTGAATGGTACATTAAGGGATAGTGGGAGAAAAATAGGTTGGAAGATGTACCTTATATGCTGAAATGCGGAAAACTTATTTTCAGAAGGTATGGTGATGCATAAAAGATTTAAAATAGTGAAAATTGATATTGATGCTCAAATTTATTTAAACAAAATTTTAGTACAATGTGATTTAAAGACTTGGCATTAAAGGTTAAGCCATGTCAATTTGGAATATGTTTGATAAAGGTATAGATGTAGGACTAAATAGAGTAAATAATAATTTCGGTCTTATATATAAAGCATGTGCATATGGCAAACAAATGCAATTGCCATTCATCTACGCAGGATTTATTAAATTCAGGTGATCTGATCTATAGTGATGTCTGCGGTCCAATGATCTCTGAGTCTATTCAAAGAATAAAATATATTATTCTTTTCGTCCAGTAAATAGTGAATTTCTTAAAAATATTTCGATTATTCACAACTTTTTATAATTTAATATATAGCTCTTTATATTATTTCTTGTAGTAAGTACAGGACATAAAAAATAATAGACTTCCGACTGGTAACAAAATGAGTCTAAAAATGGCAAATCTGATGGTCCACCAAATCAATATTTTTTGGCCAAAAAACAAAAAAGAAATTTGTACTCTACTCAAAGAGCACAATATTCCAGATGTCTACACAGAGGAAAATAAAATTTTCAACTCTCTTTACATCCACATTTTTGCATCGTAAAATTTTAGCTTAATTGTTTTTTTTTCGTATATCTTCATTTGTCCACTTATCTTTGTCTTCTTATGTCTTCTAAGTTTGTTACCTTTAACTGGAGAGTGTTCACCTCAGCAAAACTGTGCTGAATATAAAACTTGTCAATTATAAATTCATTTCGGATTTGCAATTGGCTATACTAAATTTGTTTATATCCTCTTACATGTAATTATATACACTGTCAGCGAAAAGTTTTCTGGCAAAGGTAAAACAAGGAAAAACCGATAATACTAAAAAATACATATAATAAAAAATTAAATCTTGCTTTTAATTATTTTTATTTCAACAAAAATTATCAACACGTTGGTAACAAAGATGAGGAAAGAAAGATTGATTAATCCTTTTACTATTATACTTACTTTCTTGTCATCAAAGATACCTCCTTTGCAAGTTATGACTTTCATGACTATATGTGGCATTCTTTTAACAATTTTTTCACAGAGTTAGGAATCTTATTCCACAATATTTGAAATAGCTTCCAGAAATGTTCGCCAGAAGTCACATTCACTTTCTATACTTTCCAACTCTGATCATCCCATAATATTCATCAGTATCAAGATCGATAGATTCAAGTGGCCTCTTCTTCAAATGGATGTTTTTATGGTTTATCAGATAATTAATAAAGAATCTGGAGATGTGTTCGGGATCAATAGCTTCTTAAAAGAGAAACTCACAATTGACCAATCTCTATCTTGAAGGAATACAATTACTTTTCAATATATAGCGTTAGCCTTTTTTGTTAAGAAGTCCCTTGAATCTGTAGATATCCACACTAATATAGGAAAAATACCGTAAGACACCCTCCAACCTGCTTAACAGTTAATGTTACACAATCAAGATTATATTTTTCCCTTTACATATTTCCGACTACCCAATGTGCATGTTTTTGAGACCATTCTAGCCTCAAAATTGGTTTCTTCACAAAAACTCTAGCTCAATGATTTGCTTTATGCAAACCATTCTTGACTGTACTTACAGTTGTAGTTGTATTTTCCCAGTGGGGAGCATATTGCCAATTTTAGATATGACAACTAATGAACAATCATCACATTTTAGAACTGACACAGGGTCTGACACTGTGTTCCAAAAATCTGTGAAAGCATCTCCAACAGTAGAACATGGTATTTTAAATTTTTCTACTATGTAACTTATTGTGAACCCTCCGTCATGAAGCATATTCACTGCTCCAAATTTTTCCAGGTTCAAAATGTTTACTTTAAAGAAAGAGAAACATTATAAACTTATTTCAAAATGTACAACATAAGCTTGAATTTAATAAACCCCTGTAATCTGATTACCTTTTGTTTAGACTACATCATAATACTGGTAGCAATCCAATGCATATACAATTTGTTATATCCATAAACAAAAACTGAGTGGTCACAGTACGAAATATGTCCGTACTTGTTGAGTGTCCAATCTACTTTGCTTATTAATTCATTAACTTTGTCCAGAAACTTTTGTCAACAATATATATCTCTTCATTGATACATACCTTACTGTATAAAATAAAATTATGAATAATCTTTGCATACAACATAATCAAAGACAACCTAGAACTTTTATAAATAGGAAGCTATAAAAGTGACATATAAAATATTTAGAAATTCTTAACAACAAACCTTAATTTCTTTCTGAGTAGAACCAAGCACTGTGTAACCTCGATAATTATGACCTTTAATGTTTATTCTATGCACATTATCGATCAGAGCACAGAATTCGGGGTCAACATCCTTATTGATTACGTAATTAAGAAAATATTCCACTGCTTCTTCAGTTCTCCCTGATACAGTCACTAGTCGTGGCAGTGTTACAGGTTTTGAAAGTATTTTTTCTTTAGGATTTGATTTTAGCAGAATGTGGACGTTAGCACCACCGAATCCAAATGAGTTCATAGCGACTAAGCCACCATTCCAAGATGTCTTTTCTGTAAGCACCTGTTTCAAATTATTTCACACACTGATTGTCTTAAAAATTATTGGCACTAAATATAATTGTAAAAATGGTTATACTATGTTCAAAATGAATGCAAGTGCACTAAATGTGTGCATCCAATGATCAAACACAGAAGAAACAGCATTACGGTGTGGAGAGTGTGTAGCAATTGATAGATTGGAGAAAATAACTCTTTGGACAGATCATATGAATAGTGATAAAAACATTTAAATACTTGGTTTACAAGATCACGTCTTATGAATATTTTTGAAATACTTAGTAATATAAATGTAGTGAATGTAAAATAAGAACAATGTAATGCATCATCTCGCATTCAGGATGCTATGGTTTAGATAAAACTCAAATATTCTATTAGACTGTCATACTCAATCATTACATTTCAACATAACACTTTTGATGTATTAAACATAAAACATTAAAAACAATCTAAAGAGGGAGCTGGAAGGACTCACAGTAGTCGTATCTTCCTTATACGACTACTGTGAGTTTTTCTAGCTTGTAGATAACATGTTCTGTAGAATAAGGAAATATATAATTTCTATTCATAATTATAAGGGGTATTATGTTTTAATGAATTATAAAAAAATCATTTAATTTTAATAGACTCAATCAAAGTTTTAGAAGATGTTTGCAAATAAGAAAGGAAATAAAATTAAAAAACTGTGCTATGATATTTACCTTCAATTTACCATTTTGCAAACCAACTATATCAGGATTGGGTGTATTAAAATGCAAATTAGGTGGAAACATTCCGGTTTCCATGCTGACAATGATCTTAGCTATTGAGCACAAAGCCGAACATGACTCAGTATGGCCCATGTTTGTCTTCACTGAACCTATTAGGAGAGGCACCTTTCTTTTAGAGCAAAATACATCTATAATTGCATTTACTTCTAGTGGATCGCCAACCTGATGACAAAATATTAGCAACAAAATCAGTTATTAAGCTTGCTAATAACTAACATTAAATAATGTTTAATAAACTTTATGTGCAAAAGAGGATAAAGTTTAAAACTACCTATTTATAATACTAAGAATAAATTTTTAATGAATTCTAAATAAAATATTAACTTCCGATTAAAAGAACTAATTCCTAGGTTATAGTTTTTCTTGTTAATGACTTCACTGTTGATTTCTTTTTGGACCCTTAGGTTTTCTTTTGTTTTTTTTGTAAATATTTTGGTTCACAATTTACAGTAAATTTGTTACAAAAATAGAATTTAATTTAAACAATAAATTGTCATAAAATGGCAATACAAAAAATATACTATATTATACTATTTTTAATGCATTAATTCATATTATATTTATATGCCACTATTGCAATTCAGCTTCACTTTTATGAGACATTTAATAGTAAATAGGTGACAAAGTGACTAAAATTACTACTACAGTCACTTACAAGTTCATTACCTATAGCACACGGAGGGAATTGTAAAAGTAACTATAATCTTATGAAGATATTATATAGCTTTGTAATGTAAAAATTGTTTCAGACTAAGATAACTTCAAATTCATCTAAAATTCAAACAAATTTTATGTAACACTTTGCATTTTATCCTAACACGATAATTGATAAAAGATAAATTGTAAAAAGTGTGACTTCATATTCTAAATCTCGAACTACTTTAAAACTATTTCGTTATGTAGCAGCAAAAGTAATAGTGTAAACTTTTATTATGTTAAAATACAATACCTTCGTCCCTGTTCCGTGTGCTTCTATGTATGAGACAGTATTAGGATCTATGCCAGTACTTTTATATACTTTTTCAGCTAACTCTCTTTGTCTCTCAGTCGAGGGAACTGAAAGACCATGCTCCTTAGCACCATCAGTATTAATCATCACGCTGATTACACTCGAATACATTCTAAATGCCCTAGACTTTTTTTGTAAGAATATTACGACCACGCCTTCAGATCGTGCATATCCATTTGCATCAGCATCAAACGTCTTGCATTTACCTATACAAATTTAAAATTTTCCTTTATTTGTGATATACATATATATGTATTTATATTATTTGGAACCCATTATTCAATATAAACTTTTGAAAAATATATTTTAAAAGAAAATTCAAGGAGAAAGAAAATTAACGAGAGGTATGCTGTGTACATAGATATGAATGTATCTGGCAAAGACCTCAACAGATATTTGGTACTAAAGGAAAAAGCATGAAGAAACAATGAGTTTACACCATTACCTAGATGTCTAATTAGTATTTTTAAAATATTTATCCTACTAAACAACCTCCACGAATAATTGTAAAATAAATAAATGTGTGTCAACTTAATTGTTTTATCACTATGGGGAATTTCAATTCATCACTCTTTTGAAACTCTTATAACGATCATTAAAATATGTTGCTCTCATATTTTCTTCAATATATAATTATTTTCCAATACTTTCCATAATTTTATACACTTCAAAAATGTTAATTCTTAGGTTTTATAATTATAGTTGCCTAGTCGCTACTAAAAAAAAAATCATTGGGATATTTGCGTACTTTCCATTTATATACAACATTCTTGGTCAGCTAAGTGATTCTAACACCATGTATGCATAAATTAAACAGTGTTAATAAAATACAAACCGTCAGCAGACAACATGTTTAATCGTACAAAACAGAGAGCATTTCCCGGCTTAAGACACAAATTAGCTCCCCCGACAATGGCTGAATCACAGATACCCGCCCGCATATGATAAAATGCCTGGTAGAGGGCTTGTGCAGAGCTCGAGCAGGCAGTGTCGACAGCAAAGCTAGGACCTTAAATGGAAGTGTAATTTAAGTCTAAAATAAGTATAATAAATATTTACCATGGAAATAAATATATGTATCACAGAAGAACCCCCTCGGTATATTACAAAGTTGCACTTTGTATTGTTACAAGCTTACATCTTAGGAACTCACATGAAAATAGATACAAAACTTGAGATCTAGTGTAGGGTCTATCACGGTTCAGTTCATGCCTAATGCCAGCTAAAACACATTGTCAACATGATTGACAATAATAAATATTTTTTCAATAATTTTGATAAAGGTACACCTTTTAATAAAATATTACATATATATTAATTATTGACAAAAAAATTATGCACACAGAAAAACATAATGAACTTAAATTAACAGCATAGCTCTCACATAGTAATAGCATCATTTAATAGTAAATAGTTTTTCCGTCATTGACTGCAGATTAAGAATACGAAAATGTCATGTAAATTTTAAACTACATAAAAACAATAAAATAATTATTACTCTTCAAATTTTGCACATTATCGTTTCGTTTTGTTATTAAAATTAGTAAAAATTTAAACGGATGAGAATCACAAAGTATTGCCACATAATTTATATTCCTTTTTACACATTTTCTTTATCAGCAATTTACAAGCAATTGCAAAGCATCTGAACACAATTTCTTATTAAAATACTGCAAACATGACTTGCACCATTTACCTCTGAAATCAAACAGGTAAGATATTCTATTGGCAAACATTGAATTTATAGCTCCCATTATGCTGTAGCCATCATTCCTCTCAGGATCACTCGACCAGTACTCCTGGGTTTCAATGTGTGTAGCTCCGATGAACACTCCAGTGTTTGAACCTGCTATGTCTTGTGGATTTGTACCTGTTGTATAAATATTATATTATTTACATAGCTCAGTGAACACATGACCTAAAACTAACGTCACAACCAGATCATATGAATGTCACAACAATTTAAATAAATTTGACATAAAACTGACGTTTATTATAGTCTTGTTATAATGTCATAGTGTTTGATATAATTGTGACGTAACATTGATATAAAACTTGACTTTAAAATGATTTCATTTAATAACTTATCTGTTACGTACACCGTATGTATGCATCATGACGTAACATTAAAGTCATAATTTAGTATAATAAGTCAATCATACTATTAGATAAATTATAAAGTCATTGTTTTACGTACACTTGACATAACAAATCAGTCATACTATTATATAAATTATAGGTCTTTACTTTGTGCAGATTTAACATAACAAATAAGTCATACTATTAAATGAGTTACAAGTCATTATTTTATGTAGATTTGACATAACAAATCAGTCATGCTATTCTACTGATGAGATGAATAAAATTTGTGAAGCACGATTTTTTATTAGAATGACATAGTAAATTTGGTCTTAGCCGACAAGGACGAGAAATGATAAATGCCATTCCATTGCCAGGGCGAAGCTTTCCTATTGCACTGCAAACTAAAATGTATTCTATCTTATTCAGGTTTTATAAATAACTTGATATTATTTTGATATCGGTAAAATGATTGTCACATGGACGATCATACTCATATCATTCAATAAGTCAGATGCTGACCTAGGTAGAGTGAAATAACAATTCTCCTACGACTCAGGCATGACCTTAAATTATTATATATTATGTATGATATCTGATATTGTTATGTATGATATCTTATGTCAATGTGTTCACTTGGATGTAACTACAAAAGGACAAAGGGTTTTGGCTGTGTGATTCTCTAACTTATAACCACTCCAAGTTACTTGCTTAGAATCCGAGGTGTCAGCATACACCAATATCCCATGAACTAATCAACAATATGACTAAAAAAAATTTCCCCGTCTTTATTATGGCAAATTTGTTTCGATACACTCCAAAATGCATTCTTCTGTCAAACACCAGTCAAGAGTGTGGGGAATCTACCTTGCCAATAATTTTTTATAACCTAAGTGATTGAGCACCCCATGTAATATTTCAACCACTATTGTAAATCCCCATACTGTAAGATGCTAGTCATCTTAAATCAGCTCCTGGATCGTATGAACATTGCCCCAGTAACGTTTGCCTACTGTCGGCATATGTAACTTGTTTACTACTGATTATCGGGGGCTTGAAACCTATGACTAACACAAGCCCGTTGATACAGTTATTTGATGTAAAATTTCAACAGATTTTGTACCCAGTATAAACAATACTTTAATGATAAGGCATTGTTTTAGAGGCATGTCTTATTTAGATGGTACTGACAACCAACCAGCTCTTGCAACCTAGACCAATAGGCTCGCTGCCTCTTGACGTCCCCATCTAACATATTCCAAGGCACCACACCACTCGCTACACTTAATGGCAAAAATTCTTACTTATATTTTAATCCTTCCCTCGTATTTGGGCTGATAAATAATAAATCATTGAATTTCCCTAAAAATTATCAATACATATACTTTTTTCACATGTCATGATTAACATACAAAAATTATCAATACTGATGATCTAAAGCTTATATATGCTAATAAGAAAAATTATGCTACTAACCTGAATCAATAATTGCCTCATACGTTAGCTCCGTCATAATCCTTAGCTGGGGGTCCATCACCTTTATTTGATTATTGTAACCTCCAAAAAATTCAGAATCGAAGCGGTCAATAACGTCAATTTTGCCACTTCTTCTAGGTAATCCATATAATCCTAAAATTTGAAATTTAATTGAATGGAAAATGTATTAACTGATGTACTTTTAGTTACACTGTTGTCATCTTATTTAAAAAAAAGGCTGACTACTTCTACAAATCACATTCCTAACTATATTTTACCGAGAATATAATTTAAAAATTAATATTTGTGTGAAATTTCACATAACATACATACCAAAAGGCCATCTTCTTTCATCTTCAGTTACCATATCTACTCCATTCATGAGGTTGTTCTGGAATTCCTCTAGGTTAGAGCTCAAGGGCAGCCTAACAGAAATGCCTGTTATTACGATGTCATCAACTTCTTCGTGTCCTCCATTATAATGTTCCGTCATGTTAACTTTATAGGAAACTGTATTTTATTAAATTAGTATGGAACGATATAATTAAACCTCAATAATGTATTTCTTTTTACATAATATCTAATACTATAAATGCAACCTCTTTACAATATCTATTATTATTGTTGAGGTCTTTGATATTACACAACATTATTTTAGTTTATATCTCAAAAATTATGACAGTAATATTAGATTGGTTACTTATAAATCCGCCATCTCCCGTACAGAAAGTTTTCAATTTTATAAGCGCTGTCAGTATTTAACATTTGTCGCCAACGTCTAGGCAGAGTTATTATATAAATCTTTAGGCCTCTTTGACTGAAAAACTGGTGAAGTTTGATTTTTATATGACTTTTGTCTGTAAATATTCTATAGCATAGATTAATTAGACAGAGAATGAAATAAATGATAATCAAATGGCAAAAGGTCTGGATAGTACGGTGGATGAGGTAGCACACTCCATCCAGGTGAAAGAAGTTTTTCACACGTTACTATGTTTCACACGTTACTCGACCCCACATATTATTTGGTCACAAATAATATGTGGGGTCGAGCATTGTCACGTAAAAAATAAATTGCTTAGATTTGAAGGAAGTTTAGTGATGACTTTGCTCAGTTGTTCACAATAAATCTTAGCTGTAATTGTAATGTTAGCTTGAAAGAGTTCCCAATAAATAACTCAACGGATAAGTCCATATATACCCCACCATGGACACAAAAGAATCTTTTGTCCAATTTTATATTTTGGTCTAGATACATCTTTTTCTCCAGCTGCTAGCTACTGGTGTTTATGCTAAATTAACATAAGCCACCTACTTTCATCTCCTGTCACCAGATACTTTAACCTCTCATTGGTACGATAAGAACTCAGTAACTCCAAGCACGCATTAGCTCTCCTCTGAAGCTGAAAAGGTGTTAGCTCATGTGGTAGCCAAATGAATATTTCCACTTCTCTCTAAAAGCATGACATTGTTTTTCCATGGCAGTATAAGAGCCTGAAATAGCTCTGCCAAACAACACGAACTTAATTTGGGATCTGTTTCAATATGGCTTTTAGATTTTTCCAAATCAATTTTAGATAGTATCAATGCTTTGGATGAGGTTTAACGGACTGATCAAAATTCCCTTCTTTGATTCTTTGGAACCAGCGCTTGGCTGTATTCTAAGAGAGCATACCTTCACCAATTGTTGTGTATATATTGCGTGACGATTCCCTGATTTTTCACCCTAAATGACATTCATGAAGAAAGAGTCCTCTAAGTTCACTTCGAAATACTTCCATTTTTAATTTATTCTTTACTCGTCAATTATTCTATTGCAAACCAAACAGAAGTTGAAGTACTACACTCTTTTTATACCCTACAAAAAATATTCTAGAAGCTTCTATAATATTCCATAAATTGGCTGAAAAAAGTGGCGTGTTTATAAAGGGCCAACCTAATAACTGCTATACTTTCACACCATTTTCATTGCAATCTTCACAGATCGTTTTAAATTTCACCTTGGAAGCTATTTAATAACGATCAATAGTATAACAATAGTATCTCATTGACTGATACTAACATAAAGCTGTAAAAAAGTGAAATATATTTGACATTGTTCGCTTGTAGTGCAACTCTGTAGCTACTCAAGGCAAAAAATTGTTGGAATACACTTCATTAGCCAGGGATGTAAATCTTTCGAAAAAACAAATTAGTATTTATATCTTATATGTATGTGTGTGTATATATATACATATATATATATATATATATATATCTATATATATATATATATATATATATATATATATATATATATATATATTTATATATATATATATATTTATATATATATATATATATATATATATCTATATATATATATATATATATATATATATATATATAAGGCCTTAATAGAAAAATAGTTGATTGTCGTTAAAATAAAATTTAAAAGAGGACTTTTCCGAAAATTCAAAATAACATTCGTAATTATTTATCATCTCTTTTATACACACGATATTTGCGCACATTGTTGAGCGCTGCACGGGGGTATAACTTGTGAAGACATTGCCACTGCAGGTAAACACTGCTCTCTGGGCTAATATTGGATGTGTCAATAAGCTTTACACTCACTTAGAAAAAGGATGTATTTTACATTTTATTTCAACGAAAATTTACTCCTTTATAGCCAATAAATAGCATTTTTCTTTACATATGTATACATTGTACACCGTGCATATATATATATATATATATACATATATATATATATATATATATATATATAATGTATATAGGTCCAAAAAAATAGTGCCAAGCGGAGGCACAAAGATCGAGAATATCAAGGTCTATCCATCACCCTGATGTAAGTTCAATTAAATTTTTATTATTTTTGAGTCCTAAATATTATGTTTATTTGTAATATAAATAATTGTAATAAAAACTTGATGGTTCACAATTTTTTTTCCAGAACCTAGCTTGAAAACCTTTTCATTTCATTGACTTTTCGGACAAAAAATTTGACATTGCTACCTTTAAGGACTGCCTTAAATATGGGCCCAAAGTGCGAAAAATTATAATTTTTGTGAGTAATTAACGAAGAAAAAATTGAGGGAGATTATAATAAAGTTTGAGTACATACATATATATATGTATATATATATATATATATATATATATATATATATATGTATATACATATATATATATATATATATATATATATATATATATATATATATATATATATAGTCCATAAAGTAATTTTTACCTCCACTTTAAAGAATTCTTAATGAAATTGTTTTTTTACAAATAGAACTTTTAATAAAATCGTTCACATGAGGAACAGAGAAAATTTGAATATTTATCACTTTTACAAAATATATAAATAATGTTACGTGCAATCAGCACACATTTGTATGTTAAACTACTTCCTTTTTAATTTTTTGGATATATTATTATCTATATTTAACCTTTGTAGTAATATAGATGATTATTTATTTTATTTCATTATTTACCTACTTTAATATATACAATAGATACATATGGCGGATCTATTGCTATGAAAGCATTCTCTTCCAATCAACCAGAACACCAATTCAGACCGGTGTTCTGGTTGGCTGTAAAAGGATACACCACAGCCCGTTGTCAAAGACCATATGCTTTATAATCAATCCAACATACCACGGCAATGACTTCCTTTTGTTTTCCTATCTATTATGTATATATATATATATATATATATATATATATATATATATATATATATATGTGTGTGTGTGTGTGTGTGTTTGTGCATACGTGCGTGTGTGTGAGTGTGTGTGCGTACGCGGTCGTAGAGCTTTAATATAACTAATTTTTGAAACCACTGCTTTTAGTTAGAAAAGAGAATCGACAAATCTTCTGGATAGTTCCTTCCAAATAATAATTATCTCAACATATAATAATATTGTAACAGAGTGAATTCTATACATGGAAAATATTTTAAAAAGAGTGATTGATTTAGCGTACAGAATGATAATAGAAGCCAGAAAACCATTTTTTACAATTTGTGTCTGTTATTTTGTGCGTTATTCACGCAAAATCTACAGTCTACTTACTGGACGGATTTTGATGAAATTTGGTATCGAAATAGTTTATACCCAAGAGCAGCATATGAGTGAGAAAAAGAAATTCTATTAACTTTTCTTATTACGAATTTCACACGAACGACGTCGTAGGCACAGAAAGTTTGAAATATCTGCAAACAACTCGACATTGTCTTATCGCTCTCTAAACCAATTTAAATTGATTGTGTTAAATGTTTGATTAATTTTTAAAGCAGGAAAAAATAAAAAGAAAATAATTTTTTTGCAAAGGTAATTAAAACAGGAGAGCATAACATAATGGAAGATGATTTAATAATATTCGGTATAACATATTTACTGCATTGTGACAGAGTTGTCGAATATTCGCATTTACTTATGTAAGAATTTAAATGTGATCCTGAATGAGTTGATCTTTCTCGATCTTTCCATATATCTTGCATTTTGCACTAAAGTAATAAAAAAATATTTTAAACTAAAATAATATAAAATACGATAACAGGGTAAATGATTATCGAAAACATCCGTAGATATGTATATGAATGTAGACTGAGAATATTATTTTATTATAATATCTTTAAGAAAAGTTTTACTTTTTTAAATCTTAACCTTTTCATGGCTGATGAAGTATATATCGGTGTTTGCATAATCGTCTTACCAACGCCGACAACTATAAGTACGCAACCTCCCGATACAGGGAATAAATTAAAACTGATTGGCACAGCATGAAACGGATTTAATTAAGCCGCCTTAATTTGGAATAATTCCTTATTTTCGAATATCTATGTAATATAATGCTGTTGTATCTTCATATTATAATTGCCTTTTGTTATATAAAAATAATTTTTTTCATTACTTTAAATAAATTACATGCGTACAAACAGAAAATCACTTTTTTTTTAAATTTAGTTAATAAATAATAAAATATGATAATGCCTCGACAACATTACATCTACGGTCGCAAACCGTCGGCCATGTGACTGACCAAGTGGTTTCGTTTAGTTGCAACAAATGGCGCACATGAATTGGTGTTGTCATTTGCGATTTGGTTTATGTTCCTTTGGCCATATCTTGATATTTGGATCAATGGTTTTTCTCATTAAAAACGATCAATAACTATACTGGTGGTGAAGACTAGGCTTGTGTAACGAGTTGGTGAGTGAAGCAAAACAATCGATGCAAGGTCTCCCATTCCGTAATTACGTAATTTCACAATTACGTTATTAGAGATTGATTATTATGCAATCAAATATTATGCAATCAAATCTTATGATAATTCAAATATTATGCAATCATAACTGATTGCACTCCTGATACAAGCCATAAAGAGTAACTTTCATTGTCATTAAGGTGCGCCAATATAATGGAGACGCCGTGAGCGTCACGGGATAATTTATTTCTTTATTGGAAGTCGATGAGACAACTGATGCAGATCTTGTTGAGGTTATTTTAAAGATATTGAATGATCGTGGCTTTATTATTACTGACTGCAGAAAAAAAACGAGTGTGCTTTAGACCACACGACTAAAGTAAAACTTCAAATTCACAAAATATGAACTTTAAAATGAATTCACAATTTTATTCACATTAAACGTAGAATATTTAATGTATTGAACAAAATAATAATTCATAAAATTGTTCAAGAACGAAATGAAATTACAAAATAATCAAAAAATCACCGTTCGCGTAACGCTAGCAAACTCGCATATATATATATATATATATATATATATATATATATATATACATATATATGTATATATATATATATATATATATATATATATTTCATGCACTGGCTATGAGAGGAAGAGAGAAAGAAAATGTGCGCGCACTGCTCTTTCTTGGTCCTACAGTGTGATACAGATAATAGGCTTGCCCTGTGTCTTAGATATACGAAACATAACTGGCTATGAGAAAAAGAGAGAAAGAAAATGTGCTCGCACTTCTCTCTCTTGTCCCTACAGTAATATACGAAACGTAACTCTCTCTTTCTGTCTTCACTAACTTATATCTCCCTCTCAACTTTCGTTCGCCTCGCCCGCTCACACTTTTCGTAACGCTCTCGTCACGCATTCACCAGCTTACTCCCCAAGTCAAGCGTGCGTAAAGAAGTTTTACTTCAAAAAAACAAAGAAGTTCAGAAGAAAATTAGGTACTGAGCTAAATCCGTTAGGTTTTTTGTGCCATATGAATTCTGTAGTTTTAATTTAGTCCTGTGTGATGCTGCAAAATCAACAGTAAAATCCGTGTCTCTGTTCGGGACCTTGCAAAGGATATTTACTTTATTTGCTAGATCAGTAAGTAGATAGATAATTTTGACTGTAAACTTACACACTGAAAAAAATAATCGACACCCGCTGGGAAGTTGGAATTGAAAGTATTAAAGCGTTTCGTTATCAGTTTAGTCAAGCCCATGAGGCTTTAGTTTCCTTGTTTCAGTGCTGGTTTTACCTATGGTGCAGAATGTGCAGCACGCGCGAGCACTGTGTCTTAGGAGGCGCCAAGCGTAGCTCGCGGCGCCTCCGAGAGCATGCGTTGCTCGCGGCGCTCTTAAAGACCCTACTCCCGTGTCACGACCGATGCCGGACAGCGGTAGCAAGGCGCGCCACGAGCGGCTCCTTTAGACCTTGTCCAGAAGAAACGAATTCGCTACGAACTGACAAGCGATTTTAAGTTTAATTTAATGGTATAATGCTATGAAAATTGCATGTATTATTTACACAGCTTCTTACTAAAGAGCAATGCGTTACGAAACGCATCAGACTCGCGCGTGCACAGAACGCAATTCGGAGCGCGCGTGTATCTGGACAAGGCCTTAAAATTATAAATAATTTAGTCATAATATTTTTCCACCCTCTACACAATAACTTTTGTTTTGTTTCAATGTGAAATCAGCCTTAAAACATATAATTAAATATTATTTTTACGCATCGCTACCAAAGGCGCAAGCCGGCATTTGCTTTGATTTGTTCGAAAAGACGCGACGCCGAAAATTATTGCAAACTCGTCTGTATTAGAATTATATACAATTCAAATTGCCAGGGATGCGGCATTTTCAAAGGCATGTGTACGCGTGCCGCAACTTGTGTTTTACCGCTACACCGTAGTTCTGCGTTAATTAAGCCTTGTATGTTTGAGTAAACATGTAAATATGAAGTAAATCGGTTTTTCTTTTGATTTAAATGATATAAAAGGTTAGTATTGGTAATTAGTTATCACAATTATTACGATTTTCACCGAGGTCAGAGATCATCAAAAATAATAGTGAGAGTGACAGTAATATACATACCTCGAATTGTTCATCTGTTTATCCTGGTGCAATGCGGAAGAACGGCATAAAAGCAGCAAAATTAGCTGTTTTTATGTGTACCTACTAGTGTACTTAGATATTCGTATAGGTCTTATTCTTATTTGTAACCTCTGACCGACGAAGTTTTAAAACATGTGGGTTTGTGTATCATTGAGTGTCGTGGATTTGAAAACACGACTTTTGCTGTTGTTTTTTGTTTTTGCATTAACTAATTGTACTACTGTTACCTAATCAAATCACTCTACCGCTGTATTTAAACGACCTAAATTTCACGATGTAATATGTATTGACTTTTTCCTTTTTATTTTCTTTTAACTCTGTTGTATTGCTTTATGTAGTAGGTACCCACGTTGATTGATTTATATAAATTTTTTATGGTAATACCGGTAGTAGTTGCAATGATTTATCTGGATCTATACTAATTTAAATCGATAGTACTTAGTTGAATTTAACTACTGCCTAAAATAAAACTTAAGTGCTGCCTGCTAACTTAACTACTGGCTAAAATAAAACTTAACTACTGCCTGCTAACTTAACTACTGGCTAAAAATTTTGAAAACCTACATAATTACTTTATTATTCATTTTAATATCTGATGACGATGGAAAAAAAACTTTCTGTTGCACGGAATCGAAAAAGAAAGCTGGCGAAGGAAGTATCTTTAAAAGAGAATACGAGTTCTATCGAAAAGTTTATTCTTCGAC
This sequence comes from Druceiella hillmani, assembly GCA_039881145.1. NCBI lineage: Eukaryota > Metazoa > Arthropoda > Insecta > Lepidoptera > Hepialidae > Druceiella > Druceiella hillmani. The sequence continues at coordinate 21,246,595 of JAYKKI010000015.1, read as the reverse complement.
CCGATCCATCTTCGGACCAACATCTGGAGACATAAGAAAACCAAGATAATTCTACAGCAGAACTCGTCTGTCCAACGCCACCGCCGCTACCGTCTTCGTCGTAGGTGGTCGTAGAACCTCTTTGTGCCGAAGCGTCCCCGGAGAATATATTTAGAGAAGATGTAATGAATGATCTCACGTTATGATAACTCTTGTGATTAACTGACAAACAAAGGGTATTTTTAATAGATCGCGGACCAGTACAGTTAAAAGAGAGTTCCTATCCTTCGAATAGTACGAAAAGATCTGTTTCAAATGCTTTTTATCCTAAAAAGATGTTAAATAATGAAACCATTTTAAGAAACTGACTGGTTTACTCTAAATCAACTGATTCTGTTTATTGTTTTTATTGTAAACTTTTTCATGCTAACGTATGATCATTTCTTTTAATGGTCAGATAGGTTACAAAGATTAGCAGCATTTATCTATGATTTTAGAACATCATGAAAAGAGCTCGGGGCACCTATTATGTATTAAGAAGCATTTTACATTGAAAACTGGTATTTTAAAAGAAAACAAGGTAAATTTTTTAAACCAAGTTGAAATTGAACGGGGAAAATACGTTGGGTGGCAGTAATCGAACGAATAATCAACTTAATTCATTTTTAGTGCGGCAATGTCTGGGGGAACACTGAAAAAATTGACGATTCTGATAATGGTAATTTTTTAAAACTATATATGTCTAATTTTCATAATATGCTTGCAGAACACATTACCCGTATTCAAAAATCTAAGTCACGCCTAACTGATTATCTTGGACATAATATTCAAAATGAAATAATACAATTTTTAGGTAAAAGAATAAAAAAAGCTATTGTCTTGCAATTGAAATACTCCAAATATTTTATACTGCACTGCAGATATTGCACACGAAGAACAAATATCGGTTCGTTATTATATTACAAGCAACGATAAGACTGAAGTAAAAGAACACTTTCTGGAATTTTTTTCTATTGCAGGTACTTCTGGTCATGGCTTAAATCAATTTTTGTTAGATTTTTTAATCTTAAACAATATTGACATACAAAATATGCGTAAACAAGGTTACGATAATGGCGCAAACATGAAAGGAAAAAATATAGGTATACAAAAACGAATTTTAGAATTAAACCCACACACATTTTTTATACATTGCGCGACACACAGCTTAAATTTGGTAGTGAATGACGCTGCTAAAAGTTTGTTAAAAATTGCCAATTTCTATCAAATTGTGCAAGAAATTTATGTTTTTTGTGTCAACAGCATGTTGACAAATACTTGCTAAAGAAATGTTAACTTTAACTCTAAAACCACTCTCAAATACTCGATGGGAGAGCGGGATTGAAGCAATAAAAGCAATACGTTTTAATCTATGAAAAGTGTATGATGCCTTATTTACCATATATTCCGATAGGAGTAAAGATGTGGAGTCAAGAAATTTTGGCAAATTCATTATTGGCAAAAATTAAGTCATTTAAATTTATCTGCTCTCTACTTATTGGGTTCGAGATTTTAAGCAAGATAATTATAGTTAGTAAGGCTCTTCAAAGGTCAAAGATCGTATTTCCAGAAGCAGTAAAAATCATGCAAAAATAAATTTCCTGAATTCTGTACTGAGTCTGCTTTTGAGGAATTCCTTAATAGCACGAAAACTGTAGCGGAAGAAGTAGACGCAAAAGCAGAATTTTCCGCACCTGCCCGCCCTCTCGCTCATAGAAGGTTTTTTAATTATGATGCGGGGGATGAACCTATAACAGATGTGAAAACACATTATAAAGCAAAATTTTACTACTACCTATCAGATACCGAAATTACTAAGTTCGACGAAAGATTTCTTCAAAAATTAAAACACTGCAAAGATTTGGACACAAAAAGCGCATTGTTCTAATTTAGAGAATACACTGAGTCATGCTGGCTCTTCATATGTAGAGAAGTTCGAGATCTTTAATGAAATCAAATTAGTACCGATGTTTATTAACGATTCCACTATGCCGTAGGACATTTTAAATTATTTGTTTACGAATAAATTAATTTCAGTGTTCCCAAATCTATCCACAGCACTTAGAATTTATCTTACATTGCCAGTCACTGTAGCATACAGCGAAAGATCATTTTCCAAACTAAAAACTATCTCAGATCAACATTGTCGCAAAGTAGATTGACAAATTTATTATTATCTGGATCTATACTAATGACATCGTTAAAGACTTTGCTAATGCAAAAGCCAGAAAAGTAAATTTTTTGTAAATATATTTTTGATTACGAGCGTCTTGTAATTCCTAATTAGTAAATACATATATCTGAAATTTATATGATTAATGATTTCGTATATTATACTAAAGTGATTAAGTCATCCAAGAAAATAAAGATTAGATTACGAAACAGTGTTTCTAAAGTGTTTCGGAAACACTTTAGTTAGTCCAGGGTATCTGCTTAAATTTATAGTTTTAATTTTCATTTCAATAATTTCCTGTATCCTGTAAAGATCGCAAAGCTACGTGAAAAATTATTACGGATATTTTGCGTCTTTTTGAAGCCCTGATGGAATCTAGTTATTATCTAGAGTAAATAAGCTACTAAGTATTGATTTTTAAATTCAATTAAATTATATGGTAATTATTCCTTTAAATGGTGTTTTATTTTTTTTTTACTTTCTTATAAATTTCGATTAAGGCCGGCGCTGTCCCTATGATTACTTTCTAGATAAGCTGATTGATTCTCAAATATGCCAACTAAAGCCTTCGGATTAGTTAGCTCTTCATTTAATACACAGTAATACTAAAAACGTAATGTCATCACAAAAATACATGTGTGCATTCGGTTGACAATACTAAACCTGCAAAATACGAAAACGAAAAAACATCATCAGTTTCAATCAATTCAACTCAATAAATATAAAGAACAATAGCTTTTTACAATAGCTTTTTGATTCAGAATCAAATGAATTGCGAACTTTGATCGATGCAGTTCTAATGGTTCTTTAGAGTCATTGGTCATTTAAATGAATCAATTCTTTTTATAGATTCAAATTCAGAATATAATTTCACTGAGGTCGATCACGATTACCTACGAATAGTGAAAACTGTATATTTCCAATAGTTAGATATGAAAGTGTTAAATCAAGATAATAGGTGATATATAATAGGTGTCTTACAATTTATGCAATAGGTTAGCGCCATATCTTCGTACTTGAAATAAGAAAACAATACCCTTTACTGTTTTAATGACATGAAGAGAAGTAATGAATCGCTTAAATAATTGTTAATTCTGTACAACACCACCTTCAAACATGGAATATCCCGTAAAAAGAGAGGTGATATCTCATTATTGCATCTACGCCAACAGTTACGATGAATCTGCTGACTTAAACATAGAAAAACCAAACACAAAATCTGAAAAATTCCAAGGATCTTAAGAGTTTTTAAAACAGTTGAAACTAAAAGTAGGTGTGCTCACTAGGTAACATTCTGCTGAGATAAGGGAATTATTCAACAACACTGCATTTTGTGGTTTGATATCTATTCTTCAGTTAGACAAATAAAAATAAAATAACTGCCCTTCTTATGTTTCGCCTTTATTAAAAATATTTTCAGACAATATTTTGGCAAGAGCGTGAGAAATATCCACTAAGTAATCATTGTGAATAATATTTATAAAAATAACATATACTGTTATCCTGATCTTTTCACAAAAAATACATATTTTTTCATCTTGCTCGCACCCTTTAACTATTTTTGTATGCTGCCATATACCTTTATCCGTTTATACGTTATACAAAACTGTGAAACATAATGCCAAAATCATATTTTTCATAGTATCCACAGATATCAAATTACAGTAACGAATGCATATATCCGACGATTTGGACTGAAGTAAAGGTAAAAACATACTAAATCAATAAATACCTTTATTTTGTTTTAATTAAAATATCACTTGGCTTATTTTTGTGAAAGTAGTAAAATGATAACCGGAGTAGTAAAGTTCGGATACCTGATTTTTAACTTAGATATCATTTTACAATTAGGCCCTAACCATCTTCTTTTCTTGATAGTCGAATACAATATGGGAAGGGGTGGATAACGAGGACGTTAAAGGAAATTAACAATAAAAGTATAAACAAAATATATTTATTAATTGAAACTAATCACAACACTTTGGTTACAAATTAAATTATTATTTGGCATAGAATTTGGTGAAGTAACTAATCAAATAATGTTTAATTTTACAAAACTCTCATGAAAACCCCATCGTGCCCCATGGTAGGGGTAGTACAGGGTATCCAATTGGAGCCAGTATGGAATACACGGCTATTTTGCTATGTAGTATATATTCTTCTGTATTTTCGGCATCCACACAAGCACAGGCTGTATGATACCAACGTCCACATAGCTAGCAGGCCACCCAACGCTCCGAAGACTTCAAATACATGTGGTTCACATCAACGCAATACGGCATAAGGCATCTTCGTCTATATTTTCCATATCAGAGTGAGATTTTTAGGTTTTCTGTTTCTTTGCCTTATTCCCCAATCGGGGATCATTTGGATTTGAGCACTTCTTTGTCTGTTTAAACTGATGTCGTTCTTCTAACTCGTTTTTGTAAAGGGTTGAAGTAAGAACAACAGTTTTGCCTCCGCGATAATTTTTCCTTGTTTGACTTATTTGTTCGACTGCTGAGATCACGAGAATGTCCTTGGGAGAAGCATTTTCGAAGGAAGTTGTTAAATCACGGCATACTTTTCGAGTCGGGAATTAGATTACACTATGTTCGTTTTATATAGATGGTCCAGCCTGAGGCTTTAAGATAGGAGTTCTCTGATGTGAGAGTGACGTAGTTGTAGGCATAAACGGTTCAGGAGAGTCCTCGTCAAGGGGAAGCAATTGTTGTCGGATTTCAACAGTTAAACAAGCCGCGTCAGGCTCATCGTTTATCAGCGGTACATATTTTGTTGATGCAGCTAAAAAATCTGAGTCTGTAAAGTTGTTTTTATTGAATGGTCAAATGCCACATTTTTCAACGCATTGATTGCTGTAAACATTCTTGAAGCTTACATATATGCATGAGCAAAGATTTCGCTTACTTGGAAATTTGTAATTATTCGCCCCGGGTGCGACCTTAACTAGTTAGAACAAGCTTGGTCATAATATGCACTCGAAGGTTTCATAAAGCCGACATCCAAGGTTGAAGCCTGTGGGTACAGTGCAGGAAAGCAAAGCATTATAACACCAATCTTGCTTGCAATTTCTCTAGAAGAAGCAAGACCGGGTGAATTATTGACGCACCAGAAAATTGACGAACTGGTGGAATCAGGTCATAAACGTCTCAGTAGTCATCCAACCTCAAGCGTTCTGCTGTCGTCTCTAGAGCAGCTCGATCCAATAACTTCTACTTCATTCTCTGTCAATTGAATATTAGCATGGGAGGCATGGAAGTTCCTACTGTATTAAAACATATCTCAACCGTAACCATCTGCCCTCGTTTTCTGAAGAAAGCACCTACCCGCTTTCTTCCCTTTTCTGCCAGTATATGCCAGTCTCATCGCAATTATATATTCTATCTGGTGGCAGATTATATTTGTCATATAATTCCCTAAGCAAATAATAGAATTTATCCACAGCCCATTGCCCGAACTGCCGATGTAACTTCTGGTTTTCGGATGGATAGATCCGGGTGACGCTTCATGAACCCATTTAACCAATCTACGCCAGCTGTGTTTTTTATATTGGTTAAATTAGTGAGTCTTAGCATTTTTTCCGCCAGCTGATACGCTAACTTTCCTAGGACGACAGTGATCAATGCAAAGAAACGTTTCTACATTTCTTTAATATAGCTGACAAGCTCCTCTTCTTCTTGTTTAGAAAACACGAGTTTCAAGTTACCTAGAGTTGAGTTTAGATGTGGGCGAGCTACGTCTTAACCCTTAAAATTCCTTATTTTGGCGACGTGACGCTCCAATGTGATCTGTCGAATACCATGTAACTAAGCTACTTTTCCGTAGCCTACTGTTTTGCTTAAGACTGCATCAGTTGCCTGTTTCATACTTTCTACAGACCAACTGTCTGTCGAACTTTTTTTTTCGCAGGTTCGTACCATTTTTAATACCTAAAACAAAATAAATTATATTACCAAATGAACAAATCATACTTTCAGACTACTTACATGACAGGGGCATAGTGGGGATAGTAGTTATGGGGCACAATGGGGTACACTATCGTGCCCCATAGCCATGCCCCCATTATTCCCCTATGTCTAACATTACTTTAAATAACGAACAAAAAAAACAAATCGATAGTTAGACTGATTTTGTTTAAAACGTAAGTATCTACAAATAATGTCACTAGAAAAACACAATAAAAAACAATAATAGTAATCTAAACACTTACCTTTTTACATGCGTTTTCGTAATAACTGAAGATTGCATGAAATGACGTCGAAAAAAGTTTTCTATCGTAAAAAACAAACGTTCGCATTATAATCACCGGTCACTGTCAGACTGAAGACTGATGCAAAATAGCCACCTATTAGCGTAACCAAAACACGTCTAGTGCGCGTAGTTACTTATAGACGACACATTATCAAGCATAAATCCTATTGAGATAATAGGCGACAACAAACTGCCACATTGGGTAAATAGATTGAAATATTAAATTAAGTTGTAGCCCGATTAGTAAACAATAAATAAAATATATAATCAAACAAAGCATAAGCAAATATATTGCTCAAAAAATAAGACAGCGAATTCAAGAAATGTAATGAAAGCTGAAGTCATGGCTGGAACTTTATAACATACACCATGCTGGAAATAATTATTCACAAAATGTATTTTGCATTTATTAATTTTTAACTTTTAATAAATAAACATGCACCGTATTAAAAATATTAACTGACTACTATGTATATATTAATATCCATTGTCTTTATTATTAACGAAATGCAAATGCAAATTTGTTATGCAAATGATTGTTAAGAAAATAATATTTTTACATCAATAATAATTTTACATCAATAATAATTATTAACGAAATGTAAATGCAAATTTGTTATGAAAATATATTTTTTGTTGTTAAGATTGTTGATTGTTAAGAAAATAATATTTTTACATCAATAATAATTTACAAAATATACAAAAAGTACATACTATTTCATAAATAATATATTGATTCGATATGTTTTACCTTTTTGTTGCGCTTTTTCTTTCAACGATTGTTTGATTTTTAATTTAGTATAAGTTTAGTTTATATTGAGTGCATGTATTTTTTATGCAAGAATATACATAAAAAATAACGTATTTAAAGAAAAATTGAGCTCTGACCCGATTTTTTACTATAAACAATTTATTTTAAAAACGCTCTCATTGAAAAAATGGCTGTCCAACATAATCTATAAACTATCTTTATTTACTCGTAGATCTTTATGCGATCTTTTTTGCTTATTTCAACTTTTTTTTTAAATCATTTGCTATTTGTACTTAAGTGTGTTATACTTAAGTCGAAAATCTTATAACTTACACTTACTTAAATAAAACATACTTTGTGTGGAAACTTTTTCCAAATCACTTTTCTTAATAAAATAATCGCGACCGAGCCCTACTTTTGGTAAATACTTCGTTGTTTATCTATATTTTTTCAATTAAAATAAAAAGAGGTAATACACATATGCACTAAACTGTACTTATTCCGGTAATTTCATTAATCTAAATATCAAGATGCGTTCAAAGCAATATTTATCCTAAAAGAAATCATGACGCCGACATGACGCCAATACATGTGCGTCATCTATTGCAATTAGACGAAACTATATCGTCATTCACATGGTCGTCTTTTTTCAACCGCTGAGGTAGGTAGCTTTGACATGGCGACGATTAATACTTTTTTAACCAAATTAAAAAAAAACATGGTATCAAATAGCAAAAGCAATTATAATCGTAAACTCAATAGCATTCATAATCGTAGACTCAATAGCATTCATAATCGTAGACTCAATAGCTTCAATACTAGAAGATGTATCACTAATAATTCAAAATTAAGATAGCTTAATTTGCTCAACTTCTATAATAATTTTCTCAAGTCTTTTATATATTTTAGATGTAACGATTATCTGGGTCAATCTTCATCCTGGATTCTTCAGATATTGTAGGCTAATTAAATTCGTGTTTGTTAAAGGAAATCTTCCAGGTTAGAACAATTGATTGCAAGCTTAACTCCGTCTAACATGCACACTGCTGAGTTAGTCAATGCTCGAAGGTAATATATTTCATATTATGTATAATGCGAAAAATACGTCCAAGTGCTTTATATGTGGCGCAAAACCTTATAATCTGCGGAGATTGAATAAATCTGTTTAAATAAATCTGCGAAGATTAAATAAATCTGCTTAAATAAATCTGCGGAGAAGATTGCAAATTATAATCTGCGGAGATTGAATAAATCTCCGGAGAAGATTGCAAATATAGAATTTTGTAGATTTGGTATTTCTCCTCTATACGCATAGATTCGTTTCTATGAATGTCCACATCTATTAGATATATTCTATGAATGTATCGTCTTTCTATAAAATCATGGCAAGTGAAAGATGCCAATAACCAAAATGTGGTATATGCTGCAAAGAAGCAAATCCAAGACTCGTTTAAAGAAAAAAAGTCGACAAGCCTAAGCCAGGGTTTGGTTCAACAAATGAAATAACAGAAATCGATCTGGAACTAATTAGAAAGATTGCAGTTATTCTCAATGTTATTTCTTATGATTACGATATCAACATTGACAAATTCGGACAATTGTAGAGTCACACCAAATCTTTGTATCTGAATCTGAACTCGTGGTACTACATGGATTCATGTTAATTTTTAAATAATACCGTTTTTAAATGAGTTTTATCTCTTTTTATGATTGCGATGCTCTAATTTGTATTAATTTTAAACCATACTTTATTGTTTTCTTCTGTCTTACTATATTTATTATTTTAATACAATTTTCTAAACTTAAGCCGTATATTTTTTATTTCCTATATATTATTTTCCTAACAAAAACTTTTTTGATGATACCTCTTTGTATGTTATAGACAAACATCATTATTTGGGCCAGGGGCTAAGACGAATTGAATAAATATTCTAATTTACATAATTTCGAGCAACCACTTTTATAGGGGAGGATTACTGTGAGGCACCATGAAAACCAGCGATCTAAAGTTTCCCGTTATTACATCTTTTACATATATTGAACGTAGGTATGCATATTCCACATGAATAACATAAAAGAAAATAAATAATAATGCAATATATGGCATGCCTATACATACTTATGATAAATATAATATTATGACGCGTGAAGTAAAAGGTATAGAGGTTTTCCAATGATATGAAAATGTGTAAATTTTCTTCAAAGAATTACGATTTACACTATAACAGTGGCTATGTACCCTCTATATGGTGTTACTGCTTTACCGATCGATGTTTCTGGTGCCGACGTGTTAGCCATGCATGGGTATACCTTCTTATAATCTGTGTTATAGAGAGCCCGAAACAAATTAATTCGTATTCATATTCCCGAAACAGAATAATTAATATTTGACAACGACAACTATTAATATTTGAAGGCTCGAAGAACACCGTGTTCGTATGAAATTGAATAAGGTGTTCTTTGGACCGAGGCTGTTTTAAACTACTCGATTACACGCTTATTTCAGACTTTGCTCAGAAAAAAATTCAAGCCTACAATTCGATATGACGTAAGAGAATGGCGGACGTAGCAGAATGGCTATGGAACACAATTCAAATCGATTTATCGAGTGCAAACTTAGATTCATTTAATTCTTTCCTAGTTAGACATTCTCAGGTGATAAAACAAGTGATAGTGATAGGAAACCATCGTACACAGAACCTATTGAAATCGCCAAAACACAATATCGACAACTGTAAGAACAGAAATGGGTTTTGTCACCAGGCACAACTTCATTTTTGTAAAGCCAAGAATTTCAATAAAATTGTGGCGAAGAGGACTTTTCTCTTTTATTTTATTTAGTTTAATTTTGTATTGTTTTTTTTATACATTGTGTTTAAACAACATTTTTAAAAAAAATTAAGAAACATGTTTTATACGCTAATGATGTAACGACTAAGGTCATTTGATTAAGTTTTTCTATAGTATTTAATTTTAATTGACTGATCAAAATCTTACAAAATTTTATCTTTTCTCAAACTTTCGTGGATAAACGCATAACTTATGAAAACGAACAGATTGTTTAAGAATTATCTATTACAAAACCATCAATCTTACACTGGGGTTCAGAGGCGATCTTTTCATTATTGTAATGAGATACTAAGTATTTAATTTTAGTGTCTCTTGGAAATTACGCAGTTTTTAACTTATGCTGTTAGGATAAGCATTGCCATTATACAGTATCACTGACACTGTGGATATATTCAAGGTATGTTTTTATAAAAAAAAATAACCATTTTCACAATTTTAACAGACATTTTTCATAAACGGATGAGAATTTTTGTCTGATGTGATGTAAGAACACGTACGATTCTTTGCGTCTTTATTAGATGTTCTTTGTTCCTGTATACGTAATTTATTTTTCTTAAATGTACAAACACATTTCGATATTTTTTCGACATAAATTATTATAAATATGTGTCGATTTTTTTAGTTGCATTGTAATGTATTACGATTTCGAGTATATTTTTTAAATATATATCAAAATGCCCGATTATTCTTTTATTTGTAAGGTTTTACGTTAGTGGAAAAGCAGCTTTCTGTTGCTACTTTTGTAACTCTCGACAATATGTTGCGATATTAGTAATCATTTTGTTATTTGTGTTTAAATGTATTGCTTATCTAGCCGCTATAAATATGTATTTGTATCATATTATTTTACATTAATGCTCTATTGTATTTGAAATATATCTACTTATTTTAATTTATAAATTAATATGTACGTAAAAATATAATTAATTATTTTAATTCTGTATCAATTTACTTTCTTCAGCTTAAACCTTTTGAAATCTCAGTGCCGCCGATAAGATGATTCAATATAAAACTTCTCGTCATCCATTTAGCAGTATTCTGCTTGATTAATTTTCTTAGCTTGGCCAAACTTAAAACAATAAGTAAAGCCTCTAAACTTTTATTAAATATGTACATAAAAAATTGTTTATTTCTAATTTATCAGAAAAATTCAATTTAGAACATAATATTTATATCATCTTATATTAGGGTAGTAATTGCTCATACATTTTAGTTATGCACACGAAAAACAATATATAATTATAGTAATAATAGAACTTATAATAAAAAAGTATATATAGCACTTACTTTCTTTTACAGGCGATACAAAGTTAACAGTTACAAAAATATAGTTTACGCAATATTAATCTGGTAATACTGTTCGTTACCGCCAGTTGTGAAGATGTTTAAGAGTAGACTGTTATACTCACAGGTATTTAAAGCCTCGTCATCGATACTAATCGAAACAATAGTGCCAGTTCAAATATTTATTAATATTTGAGTAAGTATAATATTTATTTACGTATAATATTTATTTTGATAGTTGGACGTCATTTCAATATTTTTACAAGGGTTTTCATGATTACATTATTTCTTAAATGTATCAAATTTGTTTTATTGTTCGATGGCAACCACGAAAATATGGTGGAATTCACATCCATCAGGAAAGGAAAGGAATTGTATAGTTTAAAGATTTTAAAAAATATCTAGTCTAGAAACATAACAAATACATATTAGCATGTATAAATCTATCAGTTAGCACATTATTCATTGGATGGTATTTGAAGAACAGCAAGGGCTGCAAGTACTAATATTGTATCTGAAATTTCATTACAGGATCTATCCCTTAATTATGTACAGAATCTTTGTGTCTTGTACTTAATAGCTTCCGATAGTAAAAATCTCAACTTTTTCTGCATGCTATGATGAGATTAAAGTCAAAGTGCAAAAGCAGTTACATAATAATTTTAATTTTATTGTTAGATTTGATGTTTCATTGCGAAGCTATATTTGTACACAACGAATATGTAATATCTACAGCAGTATTGCATTGATGATTATTATAGAATCATATTTATATTATTAGTCAGGCACATCGAAAAATGTTATTTAATTTTGTTGACATCAAGTTTCACCTATTTTATTGATACTGTCATAGCTGTGGTCTTCCTCTATGTAAACAAATCTTTTTACCTTGTGTCACAAACAAAATTCTGATGACGTAAGATCTGATGACCTCACAGGCTACATATTTATTGTTCAAACTTTCAGAATAACATATACACTTCGCATCAACTAAAGTTAATCAAATCAATCAGTGGTAATGGATACTGACGATGTAAACATGGGTAATATAAACTCATCTTCGCCATTTTGAAAATAGATTTTGTGCATATCCAACACACACATTTCTATTGAGTTCAACCTTTGAAGAAAATGAGATGGGAAACATACCTATGTTCAGGTGAAGAGGTTGTGAGGAGTGTAGATTGCATTTCGGGGCATTTTCTAGGGTGAAATGAAGTAAATTGCGCGGTGTAAAAATGATTCAGATACATTTTAGGTCTCTTAAAAATAATTTATTTCTATTGTACATAATTTCTGTGTATGAAAATTTAAAAAAAAGTAATTAAATGAAAAATATTTAAATGACTTTCTTTCCATTATTTAAATGACCATCCTTTTCCATTATTTAAATAACAACTTTTCCATTACTGAAATTATATTGTCATATAAATTGAGATTGAAGTATATTCTCTTCAGATCTAGCTTTATACATTCTTTTAATAAATTAAGGCATCCCTGCTAAATGGCAAACTTCTAATTTCGGTACCATAAACAATTTTTTCATTGATTAAATAACCATCGCTCTGAATTTAATGCCTAATATTATTTTACAATTGATTTACAAAAATGCAAACAACTAATTTGATGTATGTAAAAGTTATGAAATTTTTAAACAAAATATAATTAGGGCCAATAGTTTTTCCGTTTTTTAATTTACTTATATTGAAATGTATCTCTGCAAAATAACAATATGTATGCCTGACTTATGAGATTTTACAACAAAACTTAAAAAAAATTACACTTTCAAGTTTCAGCTTTAAAATTTCAATTGGACACCCATAGAAACAGTTAATGTTTTCTACTTTTTTGTTGTCTGCTAATTTTAGCGTTATTATCTCTCAAGGTCCCCACAATGAATCATGTCCCGTGTTATATGCTATCGCATATATAAAAAGATATTTTGCATTTATGTGTGTCTAAATAAATCATATGATATACGTGTCGAATACGTCAAATATGCCATTTTACACATCCATGTAATTGCCTTATATTTGCGTATTAAATACATGTATTTTAAGACATATGACAACAAAATTCTATTTACAAAGAATTTTCCACATGCGAGTAAATGAATAAAAAATATTGTGCAGCTGTTTAAACGAGTTACTTGATTTACATTTTTTCTGTCAATATTGATACAGAAAACATCAAAAGGTAATATTGTTGACATTTAGAAAACATAAAAAACTAATAATAATTTATCAATATATTACATTGACTAGGGTCAAAATACCAACAGTGGCACAATCAGGTTCAATTGTTTAAATATTCTATATGTGATAAAATAATGTCTATGGATCCTTTTCACAGACAACTTATTGTGCCTTAAAACGAACGTCAATTACAGGTGTATGCGGCATTACTTTCATGTTTTATGAAAATTTTTAATATTTTGTGAGACAAAAGTTAATTTCAAAAGTAACTTGTTTGTTGTTGTTTTTAGAATATTTTAAATTAAATTAAGGTGTCTTTTATTGAAAACATTACTTATTTAAATTGGCATTACATCTTCAATTTTTAAGTAAAAGCATAAGCAAAATTCAGTAAAAAGTCAGCTCTCGTTATGAATAAAATGCGGCTATGGGTTCATGGCTATTGTTGCATCCTAGTAAATTAATAACTATTTATGAAATATTTCACTTTGATGCCGAGTGCAGTCATGGGCCAGCCCTCTACTTACTGTGTACAACGAGCTGAAGATCAATGTTTGATTGATCTGCAGGGCATATGCTCGATAAATGCAAGGGAATTATCTGACTGTTTACACAAAGAACCATGAGAACAGAAAAGAAATCCTATGTACTTAGAGACCCGGTTCTGAGAATGTTCCATCATAAAGCCCTTCAATCCTGTCAACAGAAGTAATTCTGTCAACATGATAACTGATCTATCACAGACAGTAGCAGACAATTCTACAGATAATATGGGTCATTTTCAGTACATAGTTCTTTATAACGAGAAATCTCTGATACCATGTTAAGCTTAACAGTAGCTCTTCACATACACTATCTGAAAATGAAGTGCAAATCATTGACCGTAAAGAAATGAACCTGCAAAGCTCAGAAATTTGTAGAAATAATTTCAACACAATAATTGAGATTCTCCCATACCAGACTAGCACTTTTCAATTCCTTTAGCCGGACCTTCAACATTTATGTAAAATTTACAAACCAAGAATCATATCTGCTTTTCAATTTAGAAACCCTCTCAGGAGCATACTAACTAAAAAAGAAATTGAACTAGAAAAATAAAAATCTTAAAAGAATAGAGCAAACAGCAGGCAAAATTGACAAAGTAAAAGAAAATTGATAAAGAAACTTCTATATAGGGATTTGAACAATAAGAACAGAAAAATAGATTTTCAAGAATATGTCAATTATAATTCAACCAGTGACGGTCCGAGCGCCAAATATCAGCCAAAGTACAAATTTACGTAGATGACCTGAGAGCCTGGTATTCGGCACAAAAGGCATTAAAATGGTACGATATACCTCCCAGATGTTACCATAAAAAAATGGTCAGGAACTGATGCCCCACTACAGAGAAATTCTGAGAAACTCATCAGAGGATGAGAGTTACAAGTATTTTAGTCATAAAAGGTGGCCAAGATTTTATGATCGAACCAGAAAGTAATGACAGACTCCTCAATTACGAAGAGTAGATTCATTGAGTTTGACTTGCCTTGACGAGTTGTTTGATTACAAACGATGGCCAGAGTCTGATGTAGATGTCAGAAAATGATGACAGTAACTTTATAGAGGTAACCTTTTCCCTCAATGGTGAGAAGTAAGTTTATCGAGTTTAGAATCATTCAATTTGTCTTGACGTAAGCAAAAAAGTAACAATGTACAGATTTATACAAAGGCATGAAGCATCAATTGTGGAAAGCCAAAAGAGAATAGTGTAATTTACATGTTTGTATGTATACATATGTCTAAATACATATATATATATATATATATATATATATATATATATACATATATATATACATATATATATATATGTATATACATATATATATATATATATATATATATATATATATATATATATATAAATATATATATATATATACTAACTGACCCGGCGATCTTCGCGGCGAACCGCCTCAGAGTCAATAAATGTTTTAACTTATTAGCTAAATTAAATTCAATTTTTTAAGAAGTTAAAATGAATATTCAAAATGAATTAAGTTAAATAAATGTACAAATCAAAATGAAAACTATTTTAATTAAACTAAAATTGCGACTTTGTAGTCATCACTTGGCATGCGACCAACGCAGTTATGAACAACCGAACCAATGTATGATATTCATGAAGTAGTTGCTGCAAATCTTGAAGAACAAGAAATCTTTTATTGCAGATTTGATCTTTTGACACCGATCAAGTTGTTTCTCCATGCTGCCCGTGAAGTAAATTTAAATGAATTTATGCTGTGCATCTTCAAGCGGTTGCAATAATCCAATTCGATTGTGAATTTTGCCTTGGATCAATAAAGTTGAAGGCGAAGTCAGATTGAATCCGCGTTCTTCGATAATCTGATCCAAATGATTCTACTCCAAATGAAGTCATTTGGAAACATCCCTTGTATCTTTGAATGTTCGATAGAAAATGTTGTGATTCTGGTGTTTCGGTACGAAGTAATGAATGCAATGACTCAGGTGGCAGAAGCAAGAATGGAAATTTCATCTTGCCACTGAGAGAGCACAATCCAGGCGTTTCTCCAGCGAACTAATTCAGTGCACCGCAATGGTCACACACAATATCCATTGGGCCAATTTGAACGTAAGGATGCAAGCTGTAATCAATTATGCAATCGTATTGAAATGCTACTCGATTCTAATCAACGCTTGAAGCATTTCTTCTTGCGCGTCGAAGATTATTACGTTGTTGATCTGTACGATAAGCTCGATGATTTTTCGTTGCCAACTGAGCTGTTTGTCTTGTACTTGAGTCGGGCCATACTTACACGGCGCTTTTCCCGTGAATTTCTTGTTCATCTGCAGTGAATTGATTCGCAATATTCCTAAGTCGAATTGCATTACGGTTTCATTGTGAAAGATTAGACTCTCAGCATTTAAATAACACTTTAAAATTAATCACGTAAATTACATAATGAAGCAATTATCGATGCCCGCACAATCACAAATATCATAACCTCACAAAGTGAACATCTTCATAAAACTTAACTATTTGAAATCACTCTTTGCTAATAAATTTCAGAAAAAAATCACTTAAAGATAATTAATTTAATCAAATCAATTGTAATAACGGTAGAAAACTGAATAAGAATTTTTACAAACCAATTATCATTTCCATTCGGATCTGTCATTTATGACATACTTTTTTTGTAATTTATCACATATTACATTTTATACACAATTAAATTATTTGTGATTTTTTACTTTTCCAATGAGCGAGGAAACATCTCGAAGCCAAAATAAAAAAATATTCAATAAATATATAATAATCATATAAATTTTCAATGAAAAAAAAAATCAGTCAATGCGTTCTCGATATATCATCAACAAAGCCATTCCATACAAAATGTATGGGAAAATGAATTTTCTTCATAAATTTTTTTTTCGTGAATTTTTCCAATGTTTTAATACTTATTATCTTATTCCCGACGAAGCCAAATCCAAAATCACAAAAATAAAAAAAATTGGTCCAGCTGTTCTTGAGTTATAAGATATATATATATAAATATATATATATATATATATATATATATATATATATTTTTGGTAAAGTAGGCTATCATTAACCCTAAGAATAGGAAAATAAAAGTTTTGAAAAAAAACCCCTATTTTTAAGTAGCCACTGAA
The DNA here is from genome assembly GCA_039881145.1 of Druceiella hillmani. NCBI lineage: Eukaryota > Metazoa > Arthropoda > Insecta > Lepidoptera > Hepialidae > Druceiella > Druceiella hillmani. The sequence continues at coordinate 21,229,395 of JAYKKI010000015.1, read as the reverse complement.
TGAATAATGCACTGAAAAGTAGATGAAAAGATAAAACTTCGCAAAAAAACATAAACTAATTCCATAAAACACAGAAGAGAAAAAATAATACCCTTTTATTTCAAAAACACCTCCACTTATTGATAGCTAGAAAAAAGGTACAAATACACTAGTGTTTATCTACTTATTTACAACTATTTAATATTGTTTTTTATCTACTACTATTTAATATTTTGTTTTTTAATATTCTTTTTGTTAAGTCGATCCCAAACGAACTAGGTTAACTGTTATCAATATGAAACTGAAAACAAAGAAAAAATACTACCCACCAAAAAACATTTACTTACACCATATGCTATTACAAAAAATAATATGCGCTACCTATAACGTGCAACACAAATATGATAATCAAATTTAAAATAACATATTGCTGCAATTTTCATTACTTCTATAAGGGCAGCTGAAAAGTTTTAAGCCTAGATAGCGTAAAATTTTTCAGCCGCTGCCTTTTTGGATATTTTTAGTGAACACTTCAAGTTCATTAAATTTTTTGCCTTTTATAATGAAAGGACTTGTACCCCAGTGAAAAGATAATTCATATATTTGCCCTCAGATGAATGTTCATCTACAGCTGCCTTCAACTGATTTTCATCCTCAAATCTTACAACCCTTTTTTAAATCATTAAAAAGAAAGCCTCTTATTTCTCCACAACAGCTTGACACACTGTATTCAAAAGTACGGCATAATACATGGCATTCATAGAAGTATTTTTAGGGAAATAGTAAATGAACAATATTCCTTCGAAATCCCGAAAAACAACGGCTATAAATTCGGAAATTGACTTTTTACTTTAAACTTCTTCGGTGGCTTTTCTCTTTTTTCCATCCACGGTATCGACTCTTGTTTGTTTCTAGATAGTATTATCGGTTTTTTCTATAGTAACGATACAAGAACAAATTTCATCAAAATCTTCCTTAGAAAAGTCCAAAAATCTTGCAAAGTCTGAACTCACCACTGTTTGAAATTAACATTGTCTTAATTGTGGTTATGAAACACAGAGTGTCAAACCATTAAAAGTAAATAAGTTATGCAAAAAAGACATTATAGTATGGTTGTTTATCGCTTAAAATTATAAAACATAGTGGCTGCAATTAACCTTTATAATGAATCCGGTGTCACTGATAGGATGATAGCAAGAACATCCCATTATAATATCGCATTCTAAATGAATATGAAATATTAAATGAACCAAACTATTTAAACACAGAAAGCACATTCTTTCTTTCTTCCTATACTTATTACATACTGGCCATTATTTGCCATATAGACTTAACAAAAAAAATTATACACATTGCATTATTTTTTTATCGCTTCATAATGAAGTCAGCCGACATTTTATTTTGAATATTAAAACTAAAGGGCAATAAAACGTCATGACAGAATAATATATGCATTGAAATGCTTGTAAATAAATAGGCTTGGGTTAACTAATAGAACCTATAAAGCCAACCTTCAACGATTTTTATTTATAGAAGAAATATCTGAAACATGGCCGTAGTGTGCTGGGTTGATCACAAGGCGTACGGCCTTTGGTGACCCGGCGCACTGCAGAGACCCGGATTTGGGAATCAAATAGTTGATCAGGACTGGACGAATGTTATGGTTAACTGTAAGAGATTGCTCTTGTAGCAATAAGTCCACGATATGTATCAATTAGATACATTAAAGTAGAAAAACAAATAAATAAATAATATTGTTGCATAAAAATGGAGACCAAGTGCACATCAATAACCATCAATCTAATAATGTTATTCCAAATTTGTACTAAATTTTCTCAAAACTATCAAATACTATCAGAAAGAATTAATTCAACACTTGATGAACAAAAATCAGTAGAACAAGTGGGTTTCAAAAAACGTTTTTATGTCACGGACCACATACGTATGATGCAACAAACATTAAAAAAAAGAAAACACTAGAATATACTCATTTATTTTGACTCCATAGTTTTTATTAACCTTTTTAACCTAATAAAGCAATTAACAACAACAGCTCTATAAAACCAGAAGAGTTCGAGAAAATTATATTCAACTCTGTAAAGAAATCTATGAAGGGTGTTGCAAAAATTAAACCAGAAAAAACCAGACAATACTTTAAGTATACAAAATGGTTTAAAACTGGGCAGCCCTCCCTCAGAAAAACTATATTTACTGTCCATTAGATGAAATTTTGAAAAATCTACCTTAGGGAAGTTGTGGAATTAACATAAATAGGAAAAGAAACTGTGAATTAGATTTGTGGGAATAATTGATAATGCACCTCGGAGGAATAATTGGAACACAATGATAAATTATATAGTTGAAGTCCAAAATACCAACATTTTCAATAATATAAAGATACCAAAAGATCACTCAATTTACGGGGTTTTGGTTCGGTTTTTGAGAGTTTCCAAATTAATTTTAGATGGAAAAGATTTTAAATATTAGCAACATGACTTGCATTAGTCCACACTTAGTGCTTTTTAGCAGTGGACATTTGTTACTTGTACAGCTTCAACTGATTCCAAGTGACCGTTTACGTAACTAAATACTACAAAAAATAGTATACATAACTCTGTGACTAGAAGGGATCAGTGATGAAGAGGAAGTAGTTAGTAGTGGTGAAGATGAGGCGAGTAATCAAGATGAATAGTATCATTCTAGATAATGAAGGCAAAAGACCACACTATTTAACACAGTCACCGAGGAAGGGTTTTTATTGGACCTGGATGGCTCTCATCAGTCTCTTTGTTAAACTATATTTCACAAACAGTATGGTTTGGGAAATTTACTTTGAGATAAATCTTAATATAGTGATAGCCAACACTCACGGTAACTGCATGTGAATATATAAGAGCGCACAAGCAATGCCTGTCATGAAAATTAAGCTCAGGAAATTATTCCTCATTATCGGAGGAAAAGCTCATATCCGATATGGATATTTCTCAGTCTGTCTCTCTGTCGAATTAAATATTGCATACAGCATGGTCTAGAAAATACATTTCTCAACTTTTTGTAGTGACAGAGTACAGCAACTGTTTGGAAAATTATAATTGCACACTAGCAAACCTATAAAGAGAAGTAATCTCAAGAAATTATTTCTTATTGTTGGCTTGCTAGTATGCAAATAGTTTAATATTACTTTCCCGAATAGCTTCAATATATCCTCCCTCCACACAAAAGTGTAACGCTAACTGAGTTCTCCATGAACTCCATAAAAACTTTAATGAAGTAAATTTGTCAGCCAATTTACCATACCATTTGTCAACAAACGTACCATTTGTCAACAAACTACTGTTGACAAATGGTTCGAAAACATACTGCTTATTGAATAGTTAGTAAGGAAAACAATGGTTGCTGGCAAAATAAAACAAAATAAGTATAAAATTCCCTTTGATTTCGTAACGAAGAATAGAATAGTATATTCTTCTATTTTTTATTTTGAAAGCGATCATTTTTTTATCAACCAACTTGATAATCATATGACAGAGGCCAAAGAAACTTAAGCTTTACTATCCACAATACTACAAATAAGTCCACATCGAAAAAGCTGCCAGAAATGATTGAATTTTTTAATGTAACAAAAGGAGGAATGGATTTTGTGGATTGATTTGAAATCAAACTATAGCACAATGTTACAACCGATAATGCTTGTGTTTTATCAACTTAATATATTACAATGTATTAAAAAGCCATGCCATGCAAGAATTATATCAAATTTCTTTTGACTTTTTTCATTATTTGTCAATCAAATAAAGTGACGAATCATGTTAAAAACACTGCTTCAAGAGTTAAACAGCACTATACATTGTTTCACACGGCTCTGAAAATAGATGCAATTCAAACAGACCACCAACAAAGCAAATATCTGACTACTTCTAAAAATGTTCACTTTGTTTTTATTTTACATAAGCAAAATTTTGTTCATCTGTTTGTATGTCTGTCAAGATCTTTTTTCTCAGGAATGTGTGGAGATATCAATATCAAATACTTAGGTCAACGGGCCCTTGGAACTAAAAATCAACAACGCAATCAAAAAATATAGTCATTTATGCCACATATTTTGACACTCGCGAATAAATCAAAGCCTATAGGGTACTTCCCATTGATATAGAATTATGAAATTTGGCATCTCACAGCACAAGCAAAGGAAAAATCCGAAAATTGTTAATTGCAGTTATATAAAAAAAAAAATTTTTTTTTAAATATATTCCTATGAAAGATATAGTAAGCAATATATTTTCATTCTAAACAATAACATTTTTTAAATAATGCAATACAAATATTTGGTACCATTAAATAGTAGTGTAGGGCGAGTTCCACTCATGTATTGACAGGTTTTTTGTTATTTGATTTTATTCTAAGGAGAGTTGATATTTGTTATTTTAAGTTATTGTTCCTAAAAAAAATTCTAAATAAAAGAAAAAATGATCTGTTTATATTTCACGGTTTAAAATATTAATAAAATAATTATTAGAATATACTATTTTTTTTTCATTTCCAAGATCGTAAATAGAAGTATAAGCAAATAAATAAAAAAAGAAATAATAGTATAAAAATGATTGTGATTTAGTATATTTTACTTAGGATTTTACACAATAATATGGACTCTACACAAATGACATAACTGTCGATTGATGAGTTAATATTAAATCCTCAAAAATAAATAAACATATATAACTCAATAAGAATTTATAAAAATTTGTAACAGAGGTAAAAGTAATAGAAGTTTACATGATTAGACTCCCATTACCTTTAATTTACAATTTTTTAACTCATTATCACCTGTATCCTTCTCCCACTCACAACAATGCCATTACAATCTTTCTAAATAATAGCTGACTATTAATGAGAGAATCACATTTGCCATGGGTTAATATGCCAGAAGATCGATAACTACAGCAAACATTCAAACTACTGTAAGAAGGAGACTTCATTACAAACATACTGAAAATGTTTGTAATCGCTGCAAATCCTCCATGTCAGCCACCTGACAATATTCTATTGGAATATACCTATTTAACATAGATAACCTCTATTATACTAATCATCTAAAATATGGTGTTAAACAAGCAAATCGGCCTAAGAAAGATGAGGAAATTGACCAAGAACACTTTACGCAATAAAGTAATAATTTAAGTAGGGATGAGGAAAGTATAAAAAAATTATTAACATATGTGAATATTTCCAAAAATATAAATAGATTAGGAAAAGAAATATAGAACCAATGGAATCACCACTGCAGCATCAGATTTTTCTGAAAAAGATTTTCGAGATATTGTAGGACCATGAACCGAGTTTGAGAATAGATATAGTTATTTTACAAGATGACCTTATACAATTTACTCAGGCGTATGCAATATCTAAATATGATGCCAAAACAATTGTGGCATTTCTCAAAGAACTGATTTGTAGATATGGTATTCTAAAAACAATATTAGAAGACCAAAGTGCAGATTTTACATCCTCCCTTTTAAAACATGTAAGTCAATTATTTCAAATTAAACAAATTAATACCACAGTTTACCATCTGCTATAAAATGGAACATTGGTGCAAACAATATGCCCGAATTAATATTTGAAAATATGCCCGAATTAATATTTGGCCATAAACCTAGCTTACCAAATTTAATTACATGTAAGACAGAATTTAAATACAATTATGATAATTACCTAGATGAGAAAATAAAACTGCAAAAAAACTCTCAAATTTAACAAAATAACGAGATATAACAAATTATCCGAACAAACTGTTAAACATCTAGTGAACTTTAAGACCTAATAAAAGTACACAATAATATTAAACTAAAATCAGTAAAAGAGATCACAATATACTATTTAAAATACAAAAAATGAACATAAAACGTACTTTCAACTGGCAATATTCTTCATGTAACCAAAGTTACGGAAGAAAAAATAAAAAGGATATTAGTACCGAGTGCGACCTCTTATTGCTAAAATGGGTGCTGCAATTCATCGTGGCCATCCCTAGATGAGGATTTTAATGATTTCTTGGGGAATATACACTATTCGAAGGTAATAACCATTTTTAACTTCCGGATGTTCCGTGGGGCTGGATGTACAATTCTAGCACACTATTTTAAAATGTCCCTATTTGCTTAACGCTTTTCAGGTCTTCTGAGCACTTTACGAGTTCGTTCTTCCAAATAAAGAAATTGCTTTATCAGAAAATAAAACCCTACTCCACTCTTCATCAATCCATGTCGTACACATACCTCGAATTTGCATTACAGTGCCCACAGAATAATTAGGACCTCTTGCCAGTCTTCGGCTGTTGATATCAACTTCTAGAAATCTCATGCAGGACATAGGCTGACATCTCTCACTTTTTCGAAATTTTTTTTTATGTTTATGTAGATAGAGTTCCGATTTCTTAAAGCTTTGGGCTCATAATAGATCAGTTGTCTCTATGCTCATTGCCCCATTTTTTTTCCCGGTTCTGGTCTCCTTTTGAATGAACCAATCTCTTGAAATGTTTTCCATGTCCTCTAAACAATAGAATGACTTACATCATATCATTACGAAACATAACATTGAGTATAGCCTTCTTCAAGAATGGTCACTATATTACAAGTGATTACTATTGTGTCTACCATAATATGTAATAAAATTCGTCACAGAAGAAAAAATAAAATAATTTAGCAACAATAACATCAATTAAAGCTACTTAAACATTTATTTTTTAATAAACATAACAACATGTAACCAAATAACTCTACAAAATATTTTAAATCCAATGGATTATCTTTATCTTTGATTATATAGCGTTTTAAAATAAATTTGACATTTTCAAATTTAGAATGTTTTATCTTACCTGTCACCAACCTTTAATATGCATGTAAAATCTCTTTTTTTTAAATTTCCATAGCTATAAAGAATAATTTTAGGTACCCGTTTCTTTCACAAAGAAGTGTATATTTATGGACATATATATTAATATTGTGGGCAATTTATGGGAAAATTCTTTAAAAACTGTATACGAATTATACAAAAGTATCTGAAAATAAGTAAAATCATACTATATATCTATAAAATATTAATTTTCATTAATATTTTATAGTTTTTGAGTATCAAGCATCAAATATTTCTAAATAAAATAAGTTGGATTTGCATTAACGCATTTAAATAAATTATTCTTAATTCTTCCAACAATGTGTATTAGTTGCATGTATATACATTTATTTCATTGCATTCAGCTGTTTAACAAATGTACATTACTTTTAAGGTATTTTTCACTAATTTTGATAGCCAAATAACAAGGTATTTATGGGGGTTAAAATTTTAGGAAAATTATCTCAATATGCGTGGCGATGGAATTTCCCAATATAATGTGATTTTTGTTTCCAATGGTACACGGTTAGGTACTACATCTATTTTGGCAATTATTTTTATCACAGAAAAGCTATATTGTTGTCATATAATTTTAGCTATATAAACTTATATAGTCAATATCCTTATAACCACATATTATACATATATTTAATATGTAATGTAAAAATACAAAGTTTGCAAATAGATGTGAATTGAAATTGAAGTGATTCTCATTGCATTTCTGTTACTCATACCTAAAACATATATATATATATATATATATATATATATATATATATATATATATATATATATATATACATATATATATATATATATATATATATATATATATGTGTGTATATATATATATATATATTAATATATACATATTAATATATATTGCATATTTTATTATTACATATTTAATATATATTGTCACAGAACAGATACGGTACAGAATAGACTCGACGCATAATAACCCTTATAAAAAAGAGACACACTTTTTCATACCTTCCAAACGCTGTCAAAGTGACTCACGTCTCTCCTTGCTTTACCCCTCCTGGCCAAAGGCTTGTGTAATTATTATTAATGCCCATAGATGGCGTAACTCACGCTCTATTTCTCATATATAGGGTTATCAAAAAAACAATTATTTTTATGAATTTATTAAAACCATTATAATTAATACATTTCAATCAAAAGACAAATGTCAAAGTAGTATTACTATACAATATAAATTATTAAATCACAATTACTATAAAAACACAATTCAGTGCAACCAAAAAGACCAATTTGTTTATAATCATTTTATAAAATTTACATGATATTTAAAAAGAATCACATATCACTTAAAATATTTGCAAAAAAATCACATCGCTAACAATTTTTTCATCAATTTTTAAACTTCACTTGAATTATTTTTTTCTGGAGAGGCCGTGCCAACATTGCTCCACCCTGGCTACGCCGATGCATACAAAATAAAAACTCTACATCTAAATTGATAATTATTTCATCATACGATAGTTCAAGTACAATGGGTACGATAGTTTCTAGTACCATGGGACATATTTTATTGTACTTTTAATTTCATCACACGAGGATATAGTCCTTGTATGTAAGTTTACTAAGTCTTTATAAGTTTACTAAAAATTACGTTCAAATTGAAATTGAATTTAATTAATTTATAATTTCTTTCATATCGTTGTAACAAGTTAAAGGACAAGTAATTAACAACCTTAAGGAACCAATTTTTGTTAACAGCTATATATATAATTTGTAACACTAATAGTTTTATTATAAACTTTAAAGTACCCATACATGAGAGCTCTCTTTCATTCGTCGAACGGGACTGGACTGATGTTGTGGTTGGCTGTAAGATGTTGTCTCGTAGCAATAAGTCCGCCATATATATCAATTATATACATTAAAGCAGATAAATAAATAAAAATAAATAAATAATATCTATAATGAGGATTTTAAAAAGGGCTGAAATTTAAAACAAATATTATTTTTCATTTTCTGTTCCAAAGATTTACTTTCTTTAAAGTCTATTTTAATTTCTGAGGGACCAGTCTATCTTTATTTTGATATAATGTTTAACAAATATATTTAAATAAACCTCTCTACGATATTTATGCAATCGAGAATTGTCTTACTTAAATCAATAATCAACTTGTCAACTAACTAATCAATCTTTGAAGAATATTGTAAATTTATTAATACGTAGAATGTTATTTTTATAATCGTATTATTTGAAAATATATTCCGTTTTTCAAAATACTACAAGATCACTAATATTTACGTGTTGGAATTGCATTACACAAGAATATTTCTCAAATCGCAATTAAACCACTATTGTATTTTGCATTCAATTAATTAACTGTGATTACTCAATTTAATATAAATACCTTTGAATAAAGAAAACCATCGATAAATGTGTACATCAATTTGATTGATGTAATATAGGTCTCTAAATAAGGTAATAAACTAAAAGAAAAGACATGCCCATAACACCACGAGTGGATATATGCGTCTGCTTACCAAATACTCACGCCTGTTCATTTACTTGATCACATCGCCTGTACTGTCGACGTATATATCTGTTTTCTGGCTTCTTTTACTACTATTGACCTCTGTTCCGATTGTAATATTATTTTAATTAAAAAGGAGTTCCATTTTGTACATTGATATTATACATATTTATGTTTTAATATTATCATTACTCAGGAGCAATGAATACGGCCATAGGCGGATTTAGGGGGAGGGCACGGGGGAACGTGCCCCCCACCAGAAGTCCCAGAATAATCTATTTTGTTTAGTTCTCGCAAGTTCCAAAGCAATATACTTAAAAATTCCATACAAATATTTTTTTAACGATGAAAAGCGCCTTTGCATGTTCGAAATTATAGAATAAATAATACCGGTACTAGTACCCTTAGCTACTACATATGCAGTCTACAGTTTTGAGTAGCACGCGTGTCTGCGAGCGAGCGAGTGATCGGCAAGAGTTTTTTCCTGCTAATTTACTTCAACTGACACTCGTTACCAAATTGCTTGTGCCCCCCCCCAAAAAAATTCTGTATCTGCCCTTGAATACGGTAGGTGACTCATTCTAAATTTTGATATTTTTCCTACAATATTGTGAAATAAGAGTTAATTAAAAACCAGTCTTTAAAAGAAATTCAAAAATTGATTGCAAAAATAAGCCAGTTGTAGGCTTCTAAATTTGAAGATACGGATAAAGTTGGGTATATCCCTGTCTCTTTTCTCCTCGTAGAATATAATGTGCAATATTAAAAATGACCGTCCTTCTCTAAAGGTTAAATTTAAACTTTTATAACTCGGTCAATTTTTAAGATTATTAAAAAATCTTTTCACTCTTCATCAGCTTGTACCTTGAAATTATGATTAATGAAATAAAAAAAAATTGTCAAATACCCAATTAGGTGATTGTTGGCTAGTGAAATTAGCAAAGATTTAGAAAATTAGTGCATGATTGATTTCAAATAGAAATTCGTTAATATACGTTAGATTTCTATGTCTCCTGTAAGAGTTATTTATTCGTGTCATTTTTTCTTCAGCGGCATATAAGCACGTCTTGCTAGACTGATTACAGGACATCAAAAAGAACAAAAATCTATGCATATAATAAAAATGTAAAATGTCTGAATTGATATTTACAAAAAAGTGATTAAAAAGGGTTATGATAAACATGATATACGTTTTGGAATTTTTGTCTATTTTATGTTTATTTGTTAACACATCATGCAACAACCACTATCAGGATTTTTATGGGGTTTTCGAAAGTGCTCTTTGTTTAACTGGGCTTAACATATAGGCTTTTTTCATCGAAATCAACCTACTGAAAAAAAATAAGGTAATTTAACACAAGGTGCACTTATCTCAAAAAAGTTTACTTTTATAATGATTATAGATGGCTTCACGTATATTTTAACTTTCAATCTTACAGTTTACCTATTAATTAATATTTTTTAAAAGGTCCATGTGAACGAAGTCACGGCGAACGAATTTATGGAAATGTAAATACGTACCAATGTATCGAGAATTATATTTTTTTCATTTATAAAGCAATCAATATGTTTTTCATAAATATGCATGCATCTCCCCCAGTCGCCTGTTGATTTATTTTTGTGTTTCTTAGTTCGTGTCAGCCCTTCTTCATACATGGCAAACATTAGGAGTTTTTATACAGATCTTGTTAGCTGCCCGTTTCCAGAAGTTATTGGCGCATGCATTGTTGATGTATCCACATGCAGGCCAGCTGATATCAGCTTTCTCTGCAGCTTAGTACTTATGTTCCAAAAATGTTAACATTATCTCAGATTCAAAACCTTATCGTCATAACCAGTGTACTTGTGGTTCTACACACGACTGTCTTACCCTTGATCAGCAGTGGATCCAGTGCTGTCTTATTTGCAGAGATTATGTGGGATTTGATAGACTTTGGGGATTCCAAAAATCGTAGTGATATCTATTATGATCATAGTCGCATTCTCAAGTTAAACTATAACATTGGTTCTCATCTTATTGTCAATGTCGATGGTCAATTAGTAACGAAATGACAAGAACGACTAAACTACCATATATATAGCAACTGGAAGTAATAAACTGTGAAGAATAATAAAATTTGTGTCGTTGTTCTTGCTTAACTATACCCTAGCCAATATAACAAATTATAACTTCAAAGGCAAACAATAGGGTCTATGTGTATTGTCAATTTTAGGGCTTATTTATATGTATAGCGGAATAAATGTTTATCCCAGTTAATTTGCAAAACATCTTGGAGAATAACAATGTCTCATATTTGAAGAGCAATTTTTAGTAACAGTGTGCATACACGTGACATTACATTACAAAGCATAATAAAACAGAAAAATCTTTCAGCAAAGTGCAGTATATTAGTACAATGATATGAAGAGGACAATGGACTGTTGTTATCATTTCCTGTTGAAATTGTAGTATATGGAAGTGGGGTAGCTATTAAAAAAATTTACTCCGCCTGTCCTATTTCTAAGCCATATTTTTGGATATGTCAAAGAATAAAGCATATACTGACGTAAAGTCAAATTGATGTGCTCGTCATAATGTGTTTTATATTACTATTTACAAACATGTGTACGCACACTTTATAATTATTGAAATAAAAATTCATACTTTATTATCTTATTCTTATTGTATTTTGCCTGATTTTCTTCTTATAACTAAGCATTATTTTTTTTCCACTGGATATAATTTTCTATGATACCCCTAAAAAAAATCATGCTATTTACTATACACATAGTTGCATATTCCTTTATATTCTCTCTTTAGTAACATGAAAATAAAGAAATGTTATTAAATGTTATATGTTATTTCACAAAAATTTATATTTATAAGTACATTTTAGTGACGGCAGTGGGCTGACAACGATCTCATTCAAGACACCGTCTAAAAGGATGCAGGAAACGTAAGGTACAGAAATCTCACAATGGCATCTTCGGAACTATAATTCTTTTTGCATTATTTAGAAATATTTATTTTTATAGCGATAATGATGATGTTTCCGCGAAATAGACATTTATATATCAAAGAGCACTGGTCCATAAACACATTGCTGAAAGCTCCAGTTTTTTCTAAAATTGTGTTGCGTAATAGAATGCAACAATTTTGGGCATGCTCTATTTTGTAGAACACCCTTACATAAATTTATATATTATTTTGCCAAGGTACCATTCCTCTGTCACTGACAAAGTGAAAAGCAAAATCATCACATATCCTGCAACTATTAGGTTATTCTTCTTGGTACTGCTGTTGGTAAAGATTGCAAAGCTCTAGTTTTAGATTAATTTCTAACAGGCCCAGTCTAATTTCACCAGTTTCTAAATCTTCAATGTCAAAAAAACCTCTTGGTGAATATAGGCCTCCACTTGCCGTATTACGCCTTAATTATTTACATAACATGATGCAAACCAATACATATGTTACAACTACTGGGATTATAGCATTTATTTGCACATTCAGGGGTTTTTTAAATATCTGGAATACTGAAGTCAATATTCCCGAGGCATTTTCTATCTACTATCCTGCATGCACGATACAATCTGTAATTGAAAATCTGCACACTTGAGCCATGTTAATAATCGCCACTGTACGGTTTCATAAGGAAAACCGACAATGCAAATGCTAGTATAACACAAGGCACATCAATATCCCCTCCATGTCATTGTCAGCAATGTCTAATGTTATTAAGGAGACAATAATGTTGAATTTCTAAATAGTCCTGATATTCTACCCTGACTACCAACATCTACATACAAAAAATTATAATTGCTACAAGTGCTAGAAGAAGAACAAGTGCTAGAAGCATAACACTGAATATTCTTTTTCAATTATGATATAGACTGTCTGTGTTTGCCGGGGTCTCAATTACTACGTTTTCCAAGTGAACCAATCGCATGTGGAAAGTTCCATCTGGACTCAAATCCCCTGGATATTCTTAGCCATTCCCTCCGGTTTGTAGATATCTGTAAACAAAACAGAACATTGTTTTATTTCATTTTTAAAACATTATTTCAAGAAGAAGCAGCATCATAATCTATACCTAGGTCAACAACACTAGGAACTACGCCAACACCACCACCACCTCCATCAACACCACCGCCCCCTATGCCAACACCACCCCCACCTATATGAATACCGCTACCAACTAACAAAAAAAAAAGAAATATGACTATTAAAATATAAACAAAAATGTACACATTAAAAATTATTAGGGACAAAAAAAGCTTCCCGAGTACAGTTGCAGCAACTGACGATGATATCTGTTGCAGCAACTGACGATGAAGCGCAACGTATTCATACCTTGATACTACTTATAGTAAACCATCACGTTTTATAAACTACGATATAACATCATTAGTTCCTTTCATTTTGTATTTGTATCTCGTATTAATGGCTTTAATTTTTTTGATTATTGAATATATTTAACGTTAATTTTGTAGAAATTCTTTATTCACAATTAAATGAAACTATGTGATGTAGTATTATTTCTACTTTCTTTAAGTTCTTTACCACGACCTAGGTTCGGTTTCGTTTTCGACCTAGGTTTCGTTTTGTTACAACATCTTCAGATGGGCTATTAGCAAAGATTTGAAAATAGAGTATATATATATATATATATATATATATATATATATATGTATATATATATATATATATATATATATATATATATATATATATATGTATACGAATATGTATACGTACATATACATATACATATACATAAACATATACATATACATATATATATATATATATATGTATATACTATTTGTGTAAGATACGTCAAGGCACAAAGTATTCACACCTTGATACTGCTTATACAATACATAAAATAATCATGCTATATAACCCGCAATAAAGATACCAAGTATATTAGCAAAGACATTTCACATTGTACATTCCAGTTACAATGCATGATATTTTAATATTTTTGAACTGTCCTTAGAAATAAATTGACTTATTGGAATATTTCTTCATTTAAATATAACATTCTTGTGTTTGGGGTATGCACTGAGAATAGGTACCAAATAATTCAGCAGAACACAATAATCGACGCATCGCTCTTTTTTCCACCCGATTTCAAAGTTAAATCAACAGAGCATATAGCATAAAATAATTTGTTGGTAGATTAGGTTTTGTACATGTAATATTTCATTGTAAATTTCATTCTATATTAAAAAAAAAATTCGAATTTGCCTTAGAAATACTTGATACTCTAATATTAATGAAATTTTAACAATCTTGCTTGGAAGTAAATTGTTTTATTGCTCAATTTCAAAATTAGTACTTATGTCTTATTGGGAAATGTGCAAACTATAGATATTAATTAATTACTGCAATTATCGGCGTCACATTCTCTTTTCTGTCGAAATTCGGTGTCAAATCAATGTATGCCACATTGATTTGTAGCGCAAGTTTAATTTATAATTTGTTGGCAGTTAAAAGGTTAAAGAGAAATGCCAGTTACAAATACCTTTTTGACAAATGTATTAAAAAAAATGTGCAAAATCTAACGGGAATGCTGATACCACATAAATGTAAAAGGGATTGTAATGTTATGGATGTTAAGTGTGTTTAGAAGACTTTATTGCCATATATGAGTTGTTACATGTTGTAATATGACATTCTTGAGCGAACGGAATAAGTGAATATGTTTTTTAGTGTAAATGAATAGTTGAACATGATTATTTCAGCATTATTTATGCCAAAATAATCATGTTATAAATAATGCTGAAATAATCATGTTCAACTTCATTTATATTATATGCAATTATAATACTGACGAAACCCTTAAGGTATTTGCTGAACGAGACCCGAATCCAACTTTAAACTTGGGTAAGTACAATACATTCTTCACAATTAAATGAAAGTTTGTGATGTAGTATTATTTCTACTTTCTTTAAATCCTACTTTCAATCCTACTTTCCTACTTTCCTAGGTTTCGTTGTATTACAACATCTTCAGGTGGATATTAGCAAAGATATCGATACAACGAAACCTAAGTCGTGGTAAAGAAATTAAAGAAAGTAGAAATAATACTACATCACGTAGTTTCATTTAATTGTGAATAATGAATTTCTACAAAATTAACGCCAAATATATTCAACAATACATTCTAAAACAAAATAATTTGAATTTTAATTATTGTGTATACATGCACAAACTAATTTTCAAATACAAATATTAAAGTCACGAAACATCAAGCAACGGTGTACTTAGTAAATGAATGATAAAAGGAAGCAAATGTATCGAATTAAGCGGATATCTTTTTAGTTTATTTCATGTACTAGTTATTATCATTGTAATATTAAACCTTTCACAGCCAACAAATTATAAATGAACAAATTATAATGATTTGACCTTGGGTTCAGGCCGAAAAGAGAACATGGTGCCGCTAATTGTGTTAATTAATTAATCAATATCTATAGTTCACGTGTCCCCATTTAGCAATGGGTATAACACATAAATATTAACATTTAAACTGAGGAATAAGACAATTTACTTCCAAGAAAGATTGTTAAAATTTCTATAATATTATAAATGGATTTCAATTTTTTATTTTTAAATTCGAATAAAATTTGCAGTGAAATACATACGTGTATAGAGCCTCATCCATCATCAAATTATTTTACGCTATGTTTTCTTGACTTAAAATTGGACGGACAAGAGAACACTGCGCTGATAAGTTATTAATTAATCATTTGGTGTCTATTGTCTGTGCATCCCCCGAACACATAAGCGTTATACATAACGGAGTAAATATCGCAGTAAGATAATTTATTTCAAAGAATAGTAATAAAAATATTAAAATGTGTACTGAAAGAGGACTTCGAAGTCTAATAAAATATGCAATGAAGTACCCGTATCGAGAAATTGTGTAACATTGTACGTAAAAAGAATTTTGGACTATAGCCAAACCAAGACATGCCTCTTCTAATACCGAGTATCTTTTAATGAGTCAATTGCGCAAAATATAATAAAAAAATTAATGCCATTAATACGAGATACAAATACAAAATGAAAGGAACTAATGATGTTATATCGCGGGTTATAAAACGTGATGATTTACTATAAGTAGTATCAAGGTATGAATACTTGGCATTTTGTCGTATCTAACATAAACAGGAAATTTCATACGAAATTAATAGTTGTTAACAGTAAACGTCAAAATAAAAACTCAGGCACAAAGGTTTATAAGTAAAAAATATGAACTATATAAAGTAATAATTTCACTTTTAAATCTTTCTAATTTGGATCCAAAATGGAAAAGTTTATAAGTAAAATAAAGCTTGATCCGTATCAAAAATATACACTGCACTACCAGACTCGTACTAGATTGTAATATACACACACAACATGCACGCACGGCCTGGGGCATGCACACACACAATAACAACAGAAAATAAGAACAACCGTCCATTGTCGTTGTCATATCATTGCACTTATACGTAACAAACTTTGGTCGAAGCTTTTTCTGTTTTATTATACTCTGTAATGTAATGTCATGTGATAATTTTATTATACTCTGTAATGTAATGTCATGAAACATTGTTATTACCAAGAGTGGTGGCCAATTAATTGGGACGACCATTAAATCCACTATCCATATATATAAGCTTTAAAAGTGAGAATACACATAAACTCTATTGTCTACCTTCAAAGTTATAATTTGTTTTATTGGCCGGGGTATATTTATGAAGTGACAGCGACAAATTTTATTAGTTTTCAGTTCATTGCTTCCTGTTGCAACATAAAAGGTTGTTTAATCATTTTTGTGATTTTGGCACGTAGCGACCATGGACATTAACAATAAGACGAGAACTAAGTTTAGTTTAATTTCAGCGTGCGAATATGATCATAATATATATTACTACGATTTTTTAATTCCCTAAATCTAGCATATCCCGCATAACCTCTGCAAAAAGACAACACTGGTCCTCTGCTGGCCATGTTAGGAAACGCAAGTACACTCATTAAGATCATAAGGTTTTGAAACTAAAATAGTGTTAAAATTCCTAGTAGTGCTAAGCTACAGAGAAAGTTGATATGAGCTGGGGTGTGCGTGGATCCATCAACAGTGCATGCGCCAACAACTTCTGGAAATGGGCAGCTAACAAGATACTTAAAAAAACTCTTAATGTTTACTATGAATAAGGAAAGGCTGTTATGAACTAAGAAACACAAACATTAGATAAAATGCGACTGGGAGAGGCGCACGCATATTTATAACAAATGTATCCATTTCTTTGTAATTTAAAAATATAAGCCACGCAGGCTTATATTTTTTAATGATGAGAATGCAACACACTGATGAGAATTTACATTTCGCATAATTGCTATGAGTAAAACGGACAGCAAGCAAATATCTCAGTTCGGACATTATATACAATCACAATTAAATGAAACTACATGATGTAGTACTATATATACTTTCTTTAAGTTCTTTACCACGACCTAGGTTTCGTTGTATTACAACATCTTCAGGTGGGCTATTAGCAAAGATCTAATATCTCTGGGCTATTAGCAATTCTTAATGCATACATTACTTTTGTGTATTTTTTATATTTATTGTAGGATACTTAAGTTAATATGTACTGGATGTAATATTTATCACTTATGTTTGCAAATAAGGTTACAAGCAAAAAACTAGTGGCAAAACTAATGTTTCCTCACAAGTGACCTTTTTACCAAGTATTACCTTTCTCATTGATTAGGTTTTTTTTTTATTTTCTATACAATATGTTGGCAAAAAATTTATATTATTATAAGTAACATAACAATTTTATCGCACTCAATATTCTACTCAAAATGTTGAAAACAAAGATAAATTTGAAAAAATTAATAAGTGAGGGAAAAATAATGAGTAATAATATTTAAATTTGAGAATACAATTAAAACATATTAATTTTTTTCTCATCGTACCAACTTGGAATTGAATAAAAAAACACTGATGATTTACACCTTAACCAGGTAAACATTTATTATAAATAAAGATTGTAAATTTTGTTTTTTATTTTTCTGCCAGTCTGGCTACAAATTCCCATAGTTTATCACACAGTGAAAAAATCTAAATTAACAATTTCTTTTCTGCCTTCATTTTATGGAATGTAAAATCCCTTTAAGGGAGCAGAACTTTTACAAGCCTTAGTTACTAGCTTTCATCCTTATATTTTAAAAATATAAATAAATTAGAAGATCGAAACAAACAGTAAAATAGTTAAATCTGTAGAATGTCTTAAGTGAACTATCGATGCTGAAATTCATGTCATCTACCCTAACTATACACAATACATAAATAAAGAGTAAGTAATAAATATTATGTACAATAATAATGTCAATTGTTCTATGGTACGTCATGGTGGGAAGGAGAGGAGTGCTTCTAACGAGCCACTTGTGCTATGTGTTGGGCTATCTTCCGTGCAGTCTCTCCTTGCAGAATGCTTCTATGGTTGCCAGCCAGCGCGTGGATCTTCACTTTACTCTTGCACAGCTGCAAAAGATATTATTTTTTAATATGTGTAATTGACATTTGAATTTAATTATAGTAATAACTTGGCGAATTATAACTAATTAAGCCTTTCCTGCAATTGAAAACCTGTAGTTTAATATAATTCTTATATAGACTAAAGAATGAAGGAATATAAATTTCAGATTAACTTTCAAAGCAAATGGTAAATTATAATATCACGATATAATCTTTGCTCAGATATATATTAAACTATTTCATTAACATTCTAAAGAAATAAACTGACCTTGCCAAGTCCGTAGTCTTCACCGAGCGTGACGTAGTTATCCTTAGCAGATAATAGGGTAATGGGACCTTTGAAGGTGTCATCAGGTTTGTAGCTGTCACCAATAACGAGTTTGCGGTAGAAAGACGTAGCAGCTTCAGCTATTTGCTCTACTGGGAAAGGTGTGGCATTCTTCAACAAACTTGTCGTGAAGCGTAAACGCTCCTCCCAGCTACTCAGACTTTGCAGTTCTTTGGAAAGCTGAGGACAAACCATTGTATTAATAGTTAACAGAGATATCTTTTAAAATTGTACTTAAGATCCAGTGTCCCTTACATATTTTAAGTAATCATATGGATATCGAGAATAACCTAGCATCGTTTTTAAACTTCTTTTTCTCTATATCCGATAAGAACGAAATGGAACCGAGTAAAAAAATTATAACCTTTCTTTTTGAAACCCTTTCAGATAAACTGTTGAGTTTTCATCCAAAATGCTTGATCCTTAATTACAGAACGTTATTTATTAAGGGACTACAATAAAAGATATAAAAGACAGAATAAATTGTGGAAACTTTTGCAACCTGGCGGGAAACTATTGTACATCTATGCTTATCACATATCTTGTTACATTACGTCTTATACTTTTAATAAAAATGTTCTTGATACTTTTACGATAAAACAACTTGAATTATTTTTCAATACGGTAGTTGACTCATTCTAAATTTTGATATTTTTCGTACAATATTGTGAAATATAAGTTAATTAAAAGCCAGTCTTAAAGAAAATTCAAAAATTGATTGAAAAATAAGCCAGTTATAGGCTTCTAAATTTGAAGATACGGATAGAGTCGGGTATATCCCTATCTCTTTTCCTCTTGTAGAATATAATGTGCAATATTAAAAATGACCTCACAACACAGTATTGCCGTCCTTGTCTAAAGGTTAAATTTAAACTTTTTTAACTCGGTCACAATTTTTAAGATTATTAAAAAAAATTTCACTCTTCATCAGCTTGTACCTTGAAATTATGATTAATGAAATAAAAAAAATTTTGTCAAACACCCAATTGAATGTTTCATTCAACATGGATAAATAAGAGGTTAAATAATTCCTCTACTCGAATTGAAAACCTACTGAAATTAATTTTCAAAGCAAGTCGATCAGAAATAAAAACCCTTGACAATCAATCAATAAAACAAGTAATTTACAATTCACTTGGGATTAAATCCTAACAGAATACAGTATTAGACAGGCCTCTAATATAGTAAAAAGCGTTTAAAAAAAATAAACTCACAGTGACTTGATCTTCCTCCTTAAAGAGTACAGTAAAGTAGGAGAGGGCATCTGCTTCGTCACTAGCGCTGTTGGAATTAGCATGTTTGGCAGTATGAGTTCTCGTATGCGTAGCGACATAGTCAGGTGATCCATCTATCAATAACAACTCCACTTCTTCTCCAACCTAAAAAATAAAAATATAATTTTTTCAAAATCCATTCATCTTTATTTTACTGTTAATAGAAGGAAGCAAGGGGATAAACAGTCTTTCAACAATTAAACATTTTAACATATATTACATAAATTTGCATTAATGGAACAGATAGAAACTGAGCTTTCGAACCGAGATAGAATATAAAAAACCATTTATAACCACTTTTATCTGAGAGAGTGGTCTTATTACCAGATGGACAATTGAGAACAGTTTATTAAACTTGAACGGTCGTAAAAATCAATTTATTTCATAGAAACTCCGTGACCGACTTACAAAATTGACCCAAGTAATATATAAAAATATCAGAGGAAAATTATTTTAAAATGTAATTCTAAATAATAACTAATTAAACAAAAACCACAAAGCAATTTCAATTAACCCAACACTAACCATATAGGTTGCGAAATACTCAGTAACCATAATTATATTCCCAACATCGCAACACATTCAAATAGAGCAGAAAAACTCTTAAGACTGAATTAATAACACAGCATTAATGATAACAAAGAGACAAAAATACATTATTGAAGGAACTACTTTATCACATTGAGGTTATGGTTAACTTAGACAAACTATCACATCTAGATAATTGCATAGTTGAATACAATATTTCTATTTTACTTTTTTATCTACCAATATAATCAATATTAATATCATGTGTTTTTCACAAGAAATTACCTTCTCAAGCTGCAATGCCATATCAAATGCGACAGCAGCACCATACGAATAACCCACGATAGTATACGGACCAGACTCCTGAATGAGACGTACGTTTTTGTTGTAGAAGCTAGCCATCTCTGACATGGAGCTTAGCGGTACCTGAGCCGTACATTGCAGTCCGTAGACAGTGCGAGGCACTTCCTTTGCTACCGAGCTCAGGGTATCAACTGCACCTTCGATCGGGGATAACTGTAATATTTTTATTAATTGAGAATTGACAAACGAAAGGAATTTGGAAACTGAACCTCTTGTAAAAACTTGTAAAACAAATTTATAGTACATAGTTATAAATTTACTTCATTGTTTAAAAATTAAATAATTTGCAATTGGCTTTGTAGAATTAAATTTACCAAGTATTCAAAATGCCATTAATTAATTGTAGATTAAATAGAATATTTTTCAAAAATATACCATAACAATTGATTCATTTGTGGCTATTAAAATTGAGTTTGATAATTTTTATACTTTGCTTTCACCGCATTTCATTTTCATATCACAAGCTGAAGACTTCCGACAAATTATAACTTACTTCTTTCGAGATCTTTTAAAGTAATTTTATTTTTAAACAAACAATTTATGGACAATATACATTGTATTTACTATAAGTTATCTTTTATTTAAGTTTAATTATTTCTTGAATCTCAATAATTGTTTTAATTATTGCATGTTGCTCACTGACAAATATCTAATTAGAAATATCAGTATATAAATTTACTTTGACATCAGCACATCTGAACTTCACAACTAATTCATTAACAAACATATTTATACTCACCACAAAAATGGGTTTAAGGTTATTGTCTTGAGGTGCCTTAGAAGGCAGTTTGACAAGCACTTGCTTAGGCAAGAGCTGGCCTGCGATTGCATATTGGATCTGTACATTGTCCTCATTATTCCGTTTGGATTCTACAGGTACAGGTGCAGGTACAGCTCCATCACCACCGCCTTGTAATCATATAGAATTAAAAATTAGCAAAAAAATAGAGCAAAAATTTACTTATTACTTTCAACTAGAATTAATGCCAATTTTATTTTTAATTTAAATACTCGATAAGCTTGCATTGCTTCCCAATTATCACATGATGCTCAACTAACTATAATAATGTGAATTTATTTCCCTATAACAACACCAATTTCAAAATCATAGGTTATCAATATCTGAAGGTCCATGCCTATTATTTACTCTGTTTTACACATACCTCAACAGTACCAATCCAAAAGTGAGTCTATTAAAAATAGCTACCAATACTTCAACTTATATTTGAAGAACCTAAAGTTTTAGATCGACTCCAAATATTACTCGACTGGCTGTTCATCATAATGTAATTACGAGAAATAAAAATATTTGTATGGCCTCAGTTGAATTTTAAACTCTTAGTCTTGGTTTGAATTCTTTTACTAAAAAGATACAAATGATAAAATGTTATGAAACTTAAATACTGAAACCTTCCTTTTCAGTTCTGATAGAAATAATAGTAATGAATTAAAATTGCAATTAATCAATGCCTCAACTCACCCAATTCCTGCAGCTTAGCAAAAGTGAGAGAACGAATCTCCTGTACACCGAGCACCAGGTCATAGTTGCGCTCCAAAGTTTGTTTAATCTCTGCACCCATGAGAGAATCCATGCCTAGGTCAGCCAAGTTAGTAGAGGCTTGAACTTTACTCGGATCCTTGATACCTAAATCACCATGTATAGCAAATTAATTTATTGGTTGATAAAAAAATTAATGAGATGTCATTTTACTTATATTTAACATTTATATCGGTTTCTATATCACTAAATAACTGTATATCAAAAGATTATAATAGTAAAATGTATGCAGTATTATGTAACAGCAACCATACCTAAAATATTGGCTACAGCTTGCACTAGATCCTGCTGAGATCCGGCAGCCTTGGCCTTATTCTTATCTGCAAGAACACAAGATGCAGCGACGGGATGTGGCAGTGCCAACATACGCTCTAACGCCTGAAGGCACGAAGGTATACGCTGAGGCAATGTGCCTCCCACTACTGTGTCGTTACCACCCATCATATCGGCAACCAGACCGACGTCACCTATCGCACCCCATTGAATGGCCAAGCCTAAAAATAGAGTAATAAATGTTATCATGTTAAAAAATTAAAAGTACATTATTTTAAATCCTTCTAGTTTTTAAAAGTTTAATAGCAACGTTATAACTAATCCATTAATAAATGTATCCTTACTCATCACTTATTTCTTAAACTACATTTTTAGCCAAAATATAATTTTACACACATTTTCGAGGAATTATAAAATATTACGAGGAATTATATTCTGACCACAATCAAGTCTCTTTAAATGAAACTTATAGACTCAACTAAATTTGATACTGTAGAATGTAATGTAGAGTTCTAACCTGGTAAACCAGCTGCCTGTCTGGCTTCGCAAATTCTTTCCATGGCAGAGTTAGCAAGCCCATAGTTGGCCTGGCCAGCATTACCACGTCCGCAGGAGATACTGGAGAATGCAACAAAGTAGTCTAAGTTTGGGGCGAGTTCTCGTGATACCACATCCAAGTTCTTAGTACCTATTAACAATTTTAAAATACATTAATGGCCATAAATATAGTGAAATATAAATCTATTTTCACTAGCCTAGACTTTCTATGATCACTGCTCACATATTTTTAATCACCAAACTTTATCCGTTTAAAATGAACCTAGTCAATATTTCGAATGGGAATTTTGTTGATTTTTTGCAAACCAGTCCCATACAGACAGTTCATTCTCTCGATTCGGTGCGAGGCCAAGTCAATAGCAATCCAAATTAAAATAATTATAACATTAACTAAACCAATTTAATAGAAATCAACAGAGTCCCCAGTCAAGCCATTGACATGGTATCCCTAAATTTTAATTGAAATATGTAAATTCTCACAATCAAATATAATAAAAAATAAAAATATCTTCAAAGTAAAAAGTTGTAAATTATACAAGAAAATACCTCACCATCAACTTTTGGTTTAGCAACAGTAATGAAATTTGCTTCATTTTGATTCTCCATGAAGGCATCCCGAAGTACAACAGCCAGGTTGAAAATACCACCAACAGGGCCAAGTTTCTTGGATTCATTTAGAAGCTGTTTAGCTCCAGTAAGAGTTGTAATATCTGCTGTTGAAATGTGCACCTTCACACCAGATTCTCTCCATCTATGTGTCATTTATAGTCATTTCAGTTTTTAAACTTTAATAATTCTGCTTATTAAGAAAAATTAACATATAAAAACAATGCTGATTGCAGATGACAGTCAAAAAGGTGAATTTGGAACGTTTTGGTTGCCTATACTGTTTATAATGGAAAAATTATGAAAAACAGCACGAGAAATGAATATTTTCCATAGAAACTATTCAAAAATCTACGTCTGATTTGCAAAAACAAATTTGTGAAGCATAAATTAAGCATTTTTGTGACGTAATATAGTGCCAATTTAGCTGACAGTTAAATTTGTTGAGCTATTTTGTCTATGAGTACAGCATAGATGGCATATTTACCTACGTCACATAAGATACTGAAATAAAATGACTATACAGAGCTACTGTTTACGATCTAATAAATAAAAAGTAATTTAATATCATGTTCTTAAAATTTAATACAATTCAGGGACTTTTTCTTTTTTCAATAAATAATGGAAAAACATTCTAGAGAAAAGTTGTAGTTTTTTAGTTCTTTTTAACAATACATCTTTGTACACTTTTGTTGTAAGGTGATTTTTTACAAATTTCTTAAAATTTTACCATTACAATTTTAAAATTATTATTGGCTGTTTTTGTGCCCAATTTTATCAGGATGGGGAAACAAATATATGGCTTCCAGAACATAGACAAATTTCTTACTATTTCAATTTTCAATTTCAATATTTCAAATTCAATTTTCTTACAATTTCTTACTCTCTTTTTTAAATATATAAACTTTCAGGTTCCCATTTGATTTGGTGTCTGGAGACCATAATCAGTAAAGATAAAGAGAATCTACCATGAAATTAAAAAGTTAAGATCTCAGGAATAAGCATATTTTTGCAAAATTCACCTAAAAGCCTTCTGTATATATTTTCATCATGCTAAGATAGCAAAACCAAGAATAAGGGCGACATTTAAAAGTATTTAAAATCTATACTGAATTAAAAAAACACAAGTCTAATGTTTACCTTCGGACACAAATCGACTGGTATCCTGTCCTCAAGCCACTCCTAGAAGTAAGGACAATATTCTTGGCTCCACGGTTTACTAACCAATGAGCCAGTTCTAATCCAAAGCCGCCAAGACCACCTATAATGAGAAAAATTTACTTATTGCATCTTAAATGTAATATATACATAAAATCAATCTCTTAATTATAATCAGACTTGTTAATCGGTTATGAAGGTGTAAGCCATGAAGACAACTGCAAGATTTTGGAAATCATACAAAGGAACTAAAATTTATAAAAACTTTAATATCATTAAAGGAATGTTACTGAACCTAAAGGAAGATAAGAAAGAATGTGCCATGATATGAACAAAATAGGTTATGGATAGAGCGGTAAATGAAGAAATTATAAGATGAGTTGTGATCCTTTGAGATAACTTTGAGCCTAATTAAAGGTGAATTTCTGACACTAAGATATATTAGTTATTCCACGATTTGGTAGCATGAAAGACAAAGCAGACTACTCTCAGTGCACGATTGAATTCACACTATGACTATATGTACGCATAAGAAATAAAAGGTTGAATGAAACTCATTTTGAAGATGCAATGAAACTCATTTTGAAAATGAAATTAAAGAAAAATCCAGGAGCATTTATATATAAATTCCTAGTAAGTATATATTCTATGTAAACCACAAGGAAGTAAATTAAGCGACTTGCGTTAACAATCTGTCCAAATTTTTCTATTCTTGCCATTATGAAAATTCATATCATTCATAGTTATGATTCAGAAAAAGGAAAGTAAAGAAGCATAAATAAGACATTTCAAATAAAGTAGAAGACAATAATACGATAATGATAAGGACGCTTTAATGATTTATACAGCAGAAATTTAAATTTTAACCACACTAACCTGCTAAAATGTAACTCTTCTCGGGATGCACATAGGTTTTTGGAATAGCAGCAACCAACTTGGTGCCAGTTATTTCTTCATCACGAACCTTAATGAGCACTTTGCCAATATGTTTTCCAGTAGCCATATAACGAAAAGCTGCCTCTACCTGCTGTTCAGAGTAAACAGTGGCAAGTAGAGGACGCACGGCTCCATTGGCAATACCCTCAGACACACAACGCACTACTTCAAGCTTCTCCTCTGTGTTGGAATCAAATAAAGCATCAAGGAGGATACCATGGAATGATGTGTTTTTCAAAAACACTGACATGCCCTGCAAGTAACAGACATTTTAAATTATTATTATAGCGGGCAATTGCAAATATACATATGGGTCAAATCTACAGAAATCATTCCCTAGCAACAGGCTTTTCAAATGGACTAAAATTGTAGTTTTTCTGATTTTTTTTCATTTCCCTTCTATCAGAAAACAATTGTCAGTCAATTTAAAATTAATGAACTAAATTAAAATGAAATTTAATTTACTAAAAACTAGTAACTCACAATCTTAAACAAAACTAACAGTCTCTATTGAGGGCCCTATAATAATTACATTTCAATGCGTAATATTACATTTCATTCCGAAAAAATACACCTTTTAAGACAATAATGTATATCTTATAGGACAAATGTAACATATATATATATATATATATATATATATATATATATATATATATATATATATCAATAGTAGAAATCATGTTCAATGTAACAATTCACTACTATATATATATATATCAATAGTAGAAATCTGTACTCACCAGAGCTGTGTTGTTAGACAAATCAAGCTTGCCAATTTCGAGGAAACGTCCGCCAATAGCGAGACAGCGCACGGAAGCATGCAATTTGTCAGCTGCCAGAGAATTAAGGACAACATCCACACCGCGACCACCTGTCTGCGTGAGTATCAGCTGCTCAAAACTTGTGTCACGAGAATTGCCAATATTTGCGTCTGTCAACTGTGAATATTAAAGCGGAATTAAAATAATATAAATAAAGATATTATACAGATATATTATTATAGGAATATAAATACAGATATTCCTCCAAAAAAACGATTTATTAAAATCTCAATACAATTTTGGCTAGTGGGTAAAAAAAAATATATATATATATATATATATATATATGTATATTGAAGATCATTGAAGATCATATATATATCATAGATCATATATTGAAGATCAAAAGATTCTATGCATACCTGCGGGAAAGTCTTCTTGAGGAACTCTCTCTTATCGGGAGTACCCACTGTGGTGTATACAGTGCAGCCCATATGAAGAGCAATAGCAATGGCCGCTTGCCCCACACCACCTGTTCCAGCATGAACGAGGAGAGATTCTCCAGGACGCATACGTCCACGTACTAACAGACCATAGTATGCCTAATAATAAAAATGCAATGTTATTTATATGCAACATGAATTTTTAAATTTTTTTCTTTCATTATTATAACATACCAATGAATAGCTGCTGCCAATGAAAATGTATAAAATCTCATATTTTTTGGATATTAAAATAGACTCATTCACCGTAAACTAATAATTAAATTTCATATCTTTACTCACAGTAGCATAGACAACGGGAACTGTAGCAGCCTCTTCTAAGGTCCATTTCTTTGGTACTTCCCACATAAAATTCTTATCAGCGACTACCGAAGTGGCAAGGCCCCTTGCTTCAACTATACCCATAACACGGCGTCCCATTGTATCACGACCCGAAAATTCCAAACCCAGAATACAATCCTGTTAGCATATATTCAAAATGTTAATAAGGCATGAGTAAATGAATAGTGGTAAGTCTCAATAAAAATAACATACAATTTAATTAACAAAACAAGTAGTATTGCTTTCTAGGCTCTCAGACTATTCGCAAAACGATAAAGAAATGCTTTATTTTCTTTCTATGATATTGGTCTGTGTTTTATTCGTGAATATTGTTTTGAGACTCATCAACAATATAGTTCAGTTATACATAGATGAAGTGATATTCTAATTTAGGACGCACATCACAAATTGTCACCAACACAAGCAACTATTTAACAACACTATACAAATGACCTCATAAACAACTATTCAAACAACACTATATCAACAATTAATTATTCAGAAAACCTTTGCTTTTGATTAGATTACCTATTAAAGCTTAAAATTTTTTATTTATATTAAAATTTTGTCTAGTCACAGATTTTAGCATTATAATAAATTTATTATTAATTTCTAGATTAAAACCAATTTAATTAGTGAGTTTCATTGGGTTTTGTATAGAATAATTGCTAGGTATGAAAATAAACCTTGTTACTAATTACTCACGTTATAATTATTCATTTTCGATCTAAATGTCAAGTTAGTCTGACAATAGCATGTACGACTAGTTTTGTCCTAAATACTATTAGACGGTAGATTCAAATACGAACAATTAACGGAGCCTCAAATATTTTGTATTGAAACTATCAGTTGTAGTTTAACCTTGGTAACAAAAGGACATATTTTATTATAAATGCTGCATGCCAATTACGTTACGAAACTATGCTTCTGTGATTGTATCCGAAAGGAAAATACGAAATGACATTATCCGAAAGGAAAAATGTCATATGGATTCCCTGCTAAACACATAATAAAAGTATCGAAGACATTTGTAAGTATGTAGGTGAAACATTATTCTAATTTTAAAAAACGACGGTGTCCTGCGAGATAATGATTTTGTACAGAAAAGAACTAAACAGGAGAGCAGAGTGATTTTCAAACACCTGTAGAGTTTGAAAAGAATCCTGGGCATGCAATTTTGTGTAAAAAGAATCCAAATGTATCATTTGATAATATAAGATGGTATATTATCAAATGATACATTCGGTCATAATATGAAATTCTGAAAAGACTTACTTAGGCAAAATAATATTTGGATAGAAATTAGGACAGCACAAATTTTTGCACGAGGCTTCTTTCTGTGCACATTATTCCAAGATCTGCAGCGTAAAGTAGTTAATTCGACAGATTCTACTCATATAGTTGTTGAATTTCACCATACACACTCTTGTCAAACACAGTTTATGTACAATTAAATGAAACTATGTGATGTAGCATTATTACTACTTTCTTTAAGTTCTTTACCACGACCTAAGTTTCGTTGTATTCCAACATCTTCAGGTGGGCTATTAGCAAAGATTCATATAAATTAGATAGGTTGTGGTAAAGAGTTTAAAGAAAGTAGAAATAATACATCACGTAGTTTCATTTAATTGTGAATAATGAATTTCTACAAAATTAATGTCAAATATATTCAATACTTTATGTAATTTCTTTTTAAATAGAACCAAATTTTATGCAATTTCTTTTTATGTATAACTCATTTCATCATATCCACTATAGAATATTATTAATAAGCTAAATAACATTGAATATTAACAGAGGAATTAGAATGTACTTTATGCAAATTCAAGTTAACAGAAATTCAGATGTAACTATTTTTAATAAAAATACAAAATGTCATATACCTGTCCAGCAAGATCACCAGGCAGGGCATCAGGAGGTAGTTTACCAGTGGCAAGCATAATGTCACGGAAATTGAGTGGTGCATAGTAAACTTGGCAGAGCTCATCGTGTGGGGTATGAGGCAGTACGTTGAAGTGCTGAAGAGGGCCTTCTATCCAACGCAAGCTCGCCAGATCACCACGGGTCAGAGTATTAATGTATGCATGTTCCACCTGACAATATATCAATAATAATATATGCCACATATAATATATATATAAATAATAATTTTATAACAATTTAACCAAACAAGATATCTCACTTGCAATGACGGAGTATCACTCTCAAAGTCTATAGATATATGTCTGTAGCATCCCCATTGACCATTCTTCAAAATGTTAATGAGTAAGTCTTTCTTGATTTGCTCAGCATAGAATTTCGATTTCACACTGAACTTCTCAGCCTTATTATCAATTATGTAGAAGAGACGCACATTGTTGCCACCCGGCTCTTGCCTTAGGCAATTAACTAAACCCAGGGCTCCAAAGTTACTCTCCTGCTGCGAAACGACATAGATTTTTACACCTTCCGACTCACTATCTTTCAGTGCTTCTTTGAGATTCTCAACCCATTTATAATTATTCTCTGTCACCTCTATCACTACATGGTCCTTAGGTACTTCTGTGGTATTACGAAGAAGAACATAGGTACTGTTACCGGTCTGTTGCTGAGCAGCCACTTCAAGGCCTTCTCTGGCAATAAGAGTGATGGCTGCTTTGGCACCTAACACATTCAGAGGTTCCTCTAAGAGAATGGAACCAGTCGGGTTGAGAGATTGTTTCATATTCCTTAGAACCGCAACATTGTTAAGTGCGAGCACATCTTTACCAACAACAAGATGATATTTCTCCTCTGGCACCCAGTTATTTAGGTCCTTGGCAGTAACCTTGATCGACAATGGCTGCAGTGTAGGTGTATAAACTGATGATAGAAGTGCTGCTGCAATGCTGATATCGGTGCGTACCATTGGCTCTGACTCTAGAATCTCTTGAATTGAGGGTGCAAGCAGTGTTTCCACTGGACGATCAAGGCCGCCCTCGAGGATTTTCACTTTTAATACGCCTGAATTCTCCAGAACCATCTGTAGGATTACAGTGAGAGCTTCTAAGTGGGCTCTAGTGGCATCGAAAGCAGCTACATTTTCATATGGCACGAAAGAGTACCGTTCAAGCTTGGGGTTACCTTGTGTCTGCGTGCGACGTGGTGCTAAGCTCGTTTTGACGCCTCGGAACTCAACACCACCGGCTTTAACCACATTGATATTCTTGTACATGTTAATGGGCACGTACTTTTCTGCAGGTAGCTTATCCAGAAAAGCATAATGCTTCCGTGGGTCGATGACAGCGCGCTGCAAACGTGTTGGCAGGTACAGTTCACGCAGGTCTGTACCAATAATACCAAACTGCAACATTGTATCCATGAATGAAACCCAATTATCCACCCATTCTAAGACCCCATTCACACCACGGTGGTCAGAGTTCTTGATTCCTCGGAAAATACCTCCGTAGTCATATCCTCGTAACCTGCCATAAAAAATTTATTTATAATATTTGATATTTTGTATGTTTCAATTGTTATCATATTGACACATTAAAGCAACAAAGACCCACCTCAGATCCTTATAAATATCTTCGTTCTCCAAGTTCAAAATATCAGGAGATTTTTCAGAGTAGACGGATGGTGACAACTCAAGCTGCTCATTAGTGACATCTTCGGGAATGTGGATACGACCCTTAACAGCCACACTACCGCTTTCAGAAATTTCAAAATCGCCACTTCCTTCCAGTATGTTAATTAGGAATTTGACAACGCCATCCTTAGGCATGATAGTGGGACGGAGGAATTGTGTGTCTTCAATGATAACAGGAGTATCCTCCAAATTCCGATTGTTGATCTTGGCCATCGTCTTCCATACAAGTGTCTGAAAGTAAACCAATGCACTATATACAAACCAAGAACACCAATTTATTTGTAATAATAAATAAGAATAGATTACCTAGGACAATAACTTCACCAAGCTAAATAATTAAAACTTACCAAATAGCCGGTGGCAGGAAAGAGTATTCGTCCATCAATAGTATGTCCTGCAATATAACTGTCTTCCTGCTTACTGAGATCTACTTCGATTATATTTTCTCCCGATCGCAATCCTGCAGTAAAATAAAAATTGTTAGTATAAGAACAAACTAAATATGTATACATAAACATCTTTCATATATAGTTTACCTTGTGAGAAATCTGCAACACTCCATTCAATGCCATGGTCCCATTTAATAAGTGAGGACAACATCGGTGTGCTGCGACTTACTGGGAAACTGACTGGCTCATACAACCCACCAACTTGTGGCTGACCTCCTGCTGCATACAACCTGCAAAAGACCAACATTTATATATATATATATATATATATATATATATATATATATATATATATATTTATATACATATATATATTTTTTTTTCTGAGTAACCATAAGTAAGATTCAAACACTTCTGAACTTTTGAAATTTTTAGACAATTTAATTATTTGCCTTACACTAATAAAATCAGTTCATAGACTTTCTTTCATAAGTTTCACATTACTCTGAATAAAAAATATTTCGTTCTTTTTATTTTTCGAAATAATGGGTCGAAACGAACCCGTAAAAAAATCATAAGAAATAATAAACCTAATTTTAAAACTAAAACTGTATTAAAAAGTGGTAAAATTTTTCTTTCATGTTTAAAAATATTATTGAAATACTTTATTTTCCAAAATTTTGAACAGTGTCGCAAATAATAATAATCTAGAACCTGGCAAATCAGAACACTCACTTCTTTGTAAAAACCAATTAATTTGCTTTCAATTCTGTCATAGGTATTTGAGAAAGTCATACATAAATACTTTTGATATCATCATATCGTAAAATAAAACTATATCAGTACATCGGTTTGAATTCAAAAGTAAACATACTACATAGAATGAGGCCGTAGTATAAACATACTATATAAAATGAGTTCATAGTAAAATCAGAGTGGTCCTTGAAAGAATAATAGACTGCATTTTATATTTCTAGATGTTCAACAAACTACTCAGATAAAAATTGCTACGTAATTAACATCTCGTACTATAATCGTATATAGAAGAATTCCGTCTAAAAATGATACAGATTTCACAAAATTCCCTAACAATGTGACTAACAATATCAATAATTCTGATCATATGGATAATCCTAAATACTGTAGACTGTACTATTTGTTTGATTTCCTAAGGAAATGGTATAAAATTATCAATTTCTAACACATCACAATTGTGTAACTTTTTCCTTAGCAATTATCTCTATATCAGCTAAACCATCCCAATCCTTCACAAGCTTCTCCATTTCTTGTTTCGTTTTTTCGACAAAAGTGGGTATTTTATCATTATGAATTTCTAAAACAAAATTAAAATTTTATTTTTATGATAGGAATGTTTTTTGTGTATAATAGGTAAGTTTTAACATGTGTTTCATACTTACTTTATAAAAATAAAAATGATAAAAAATGCGACTATACGAGTATAATCTGTATATTTCTGCATAGTAAAAGCAATGGCTATGCTGACCAATAATATGGAGCAATGGATGTAACAATATCAATGTAAAGGGAAGCAATATATAAAGGAATAGTCAAAACAGCACTGTTACTGCAAGTTCTCGACAGCCGACCAAACATAAGAACCATCCACAAGGGATCAGGTTATAGGCCACAGAGGTATCAAGAACCGACAGTTTCAAAATTGAATAAAGCAAATTATAGTACACTAAAATTAATGAAATGCATGGCTATCAAAATATTAACTTTCGAGGAAGAAAGTTAACTAATGTAACAGATATAGACAAGTGAAAAAAAGCTTATTTAGTACATACCAATAAAATGTTTCACCCATAAAAAACATCTGTTTAAAATCGAATGACCAAATGGCTCAATGAAAGCATGATGTCAACAATGTTTCAGGTCTTTCATTGGTTCAGTTTTAATTTACAGCAAAAACTTAAGGTTAACCTTTGAACAGAATATGCACACTCACTTTCCAATAGAGCTCAGCAAGAATTCAGCATTATCTGGGTGGCCTTTTTTCATAAGACCAATGTTCATGCAAGTTGGCAAAGAGCGCTTAAGTACAGCCTGCAGCAGACTGTGTGGAGCAATCTCAACTACCACAGCATTCTCGGGAATGTTACTGAGGGCGTCGTGGAATAGCACAGGCGAAAGAAGATTATTCACATGGTACTCTGCTGAACTCAATTTAGCTGCAAATATTCCAATTGTAATTTAATAATTCTTTCAATTAGCTAACTCAAATCACGAAGACATATAAAGTTTAAAAGATCAAGAAATATATTTAGTGGATCGAATAAAAAAATTATAAATTGATATAAAATTGCACATTTAAGATTTAAATTTCTAATTTGGCTTTGCCCATTTACTGGAAAACATTTAATTCGGCAAGTACATTTTCTGAAAATGAACTAATGAGTAAGTATAAACACTGAAAATTTTCGCAAATATAAAATTGCACATTTAGGATTAAAAATTGCACATTGATATAAAATTGCACATTTACGATTAAAATTTCTAATTTGGCTTGGAACATTTCTGGAAAACATTCTAATTTTGGTAAGTAACTATATTTTCTGGAAATGAACAAATGAGTAGGTGTAAACACTCAAAATTTTGATAAAATTTTACTCAAATAAATACATGCCCATAGAAAAATGACCAATTAAAATAGTACAAAGAATTGAATAATAATACAAACCTATGGGTAAATCCCAGTTGACTTTTGGAATAGAAGAACTGATCCATTTCGGACTCCTGGGTTTAGGATTGGTAATGATTTGCTCCAAAGACTTGCGCAATTTGGGTGCAGCATCTGCTATGTACTTGGAATGGAAGGCTACACCGGAACTTTGGACGGCCTTAGCGAAAATTTCTTCTTTATTAAGTTGCCCTACAAACTTGTTGATGTCCTCAACTGGACCGGAGACCTGTGAAAAATGTCATTTAACATTATTAGAAAACAAATTTATAATTGACAAAATATAGCGAGAAAGACTAATACATTAAAAAAATTGACACTTAAGACTAAAACCGATAACCAGGACTATAACCGAAATTACACTCATTAATTGTGTTACTTATTACCTATTTGTTCAATTATATTAAAAAAATTAAAACATAGTTTAAATTGTAGTGTCACTTTATTAATTTCTTTGTATGTATAAACTATCTTCATCTTGAGAACCACTGAACTATGATGCGGATTTCTTTATTCTGTAGATAATTTCTTGAAAAAGCCTTGGATGCGTAGAAACTGACTCTTTTTAGAAAACTGAACAGGACATTACAGTAACTTGTTGAAAAATTTCTATCAAGATATTTATAGATCTCTCTTATATATAGATATATACATATATACATACATATATATATATATATATATATATATATGTATGTATACGTATACGTATACGTATACATATATATATATATATACTAATACTTTAAATTAAAATTCCATTTTGTAGGAAATAGCAAGTATTTGAAAATAAATTAATATAAAACAAAAACATTTCAACTTACGGTCACACTGTCTGATGAATTGTGGCAAGCAGGTATAATGTTAGGCGGGCAGCGTGCTTTGCATTCGTCCCAGGATAAACCTATGGCAGCCATAGCACCGGGCTGAAGCTGACAATCCAAAATAGCGCGTCCACGGGCATATGCTGCAAGTACCACTTGTTCTCCTGTGAACGTCCCATCAGCATATGCGCAACCTGGTGATAAAAATATGTCTTATGTGGTCAAAGTCACTTTTAGATGAGTTTACCTTCCTATTGTCACACAATTAAATATGAATAATAAAAAAAATATGTAATAGATTCGAATATTCATATATTTATTTAACAACATTAGTGCTTTTCTCTAAAGTTGTATAAAAAAAAGTGTCATAAGAACGCTTTTCCCATCATACAAAATGTATATGAATTACAGCTTAAATTAAGTGAACCTTGGAAGAGGTATCTGGTGGGCTGGTGTCTAGATTTGTCACTGAAATTTGTATATCACATAGTATAACCTTAAAAATGCAAGTCAATCCCTTTAACAGTTTTCTAATTGCAGCTAATTAATGGAAATGATTTGTATAATAATATTGCTCATTGGCAAATTGCTCATTTCCTACTACATATTGATTGTAGTTAAAAACACAAGTAAATTAATTATTAAATGAATAGTGTTTCTTAATAAGGTTATAAAAATTGTAATTTGAAAAAACTTTGAAATATCTGTCAAAAAAAGTGGAAAATTATTAAAACATAAAAATGTATGAAAATATTGTCTCTGATGTTGGTTCTTTACAATATAACATAAACATATAAAATGTTATCGCTCATCATTTTACAAAATAACAATTATTTTTCAATGTTAAAAATTTACCTCATTTGCATACGCGATGAATTTTTATAAATGTAATTGCTAACAACGATAAGTTAAATTATATCACCCGTACCTAATTCGCCAACAGAATGTCCAACTATACCATCAGGCTTCACCCCGAGGGATGTCAGTACATCTACGAGGCCAACCTGAACAGCCGCAATAGAACAAAACGAGTTCATGACGTTATGAAAAGTAGATTCAGTTCCGTTAAGGATGAGGTCCATCAAATTGACTCCATGAGGCTTTAAAGCAACTGCACAACGTTCGATTGTGCTGCGGAAAACTGGCACTGCCATCATGTCGCGTCCCATGCCAGGCCACTGCGAGCCCATACCAGAGAACACATACCAAATTGGACGTACTTCATTACCTACTTCCTGCAATATAAAGACATTATATTAAAATTAATTTAACTAGACATAAAGTCAAAATTGTCATTTAATTTCTATAGTGATCCTTCTTAAAATCAAAGGTACTTCTAAAAAAGGTACATACTCTACAATGAACACCATTTTGTAGATATGAAATAA
Source organism: Druceiella hillmani (assembly GCA_039881145.1). Classification (NCBI taxonomy): domain Eukaryota; kingdom Metazoa; phylum Arthropoda; class Insecta; order Lepidoptera; family Hepialidae; genus Druceiella; species Druceiella hillmani. The sequence goes on along the minus strand of JAYKKI010000015.1, from coordinate 21,192,409 downwards.
AAGTTTTACATCATAGGGACCTTTAACATGAACTCTTACTCACACTATCATGATCATCACTCGTATTTAAAAATTTATCAATAGTTTAACAACTTTCATTGACATTTGAAACATATTTATTCAAGACGGTATGTTGTCTTATATATTGTTGTCTTGGAGATAAGGTATGGCACTCCTACTAGAGAGATTACTAAGAAAAAAATTTGGAGATAAATAGTATTGCATAAGTGAAGTGATATTGACAGCAGCATGTCATAAGACGGTTTATTTATATGATACACGCTAAAACAAGAAAACTCGAAAGATAAAAAGCTGATATGTTAATATCACTGAAACAACATTAAATAATATTTTCAAAGAGGGTATATACAAACAGATAGCAACAGATTGGTTTTACTATATATATATATATATATATATATATATATATATATATATATATATATATATATATTTATTTATTTCTTTATTTGTTTGTTTATGTCATTGTTGATTTTCTGTAAAATTCTCCACTTAGAAGAATGAAAAATATGTCACTAGATAAAATCATGCAGCTTACCAAAATTGCTTAAAATAGCTATATTGTTACTATTCTACCATAAATATTGTGGGTTAGAAATTTGTAAAGGCAAAAGGAAAGATTTCTTAAACAACTAATAAAATGAAGTATACTCACCACAACATCAGTAGTCGGGTTTTTAGTGAGAATGGTGTAACCACGGTGCGAATGGCCGGGTATATTACTCTTGTGAATGTTTTCGAGCAGCGCGTAGAACTCGGGGTCGTAGGGTGTTTTGATCACTTCCTGAAGCAGACTCTCCACAGCCTCTTCCGTGCGACCTGACACAGTTACCAAGCGAGGCAAACCTGTCGGTGATGGCTTTAAGCTGATCTTTTTCTTAGGGTTGGACTCTAGAACAATGTGAGCATTGGCTCCGCCAAAACCAAATGAGTTGACTGCCACAAGGCCACCTTTCCATGCCATGTTCTTATCAACAACCTGCACAATAAATAAAATTATTTCAATACTTACTTCTTTAGCACATGCTAAAAATAGCAACCTATATACTAAACAATTTACATCAAATGTACTTAATTTATATTTAAATTATAATTGTTATTTAACAACAAGGCAAACAAATACCAATTAAAAGATAGTATAAAATAAAGGATGCGACTTGGAAAAGCCAATTCAGACTACAAATCTTTATTTACATTTCACAGAGATTAATTTAGTCTATAAGGCATATAACCTTTATACAAGATTACTCCTATAAATTTTAAAAATCCAAATACATTATTAACAGCTGCTAGTTTACAATGTAAGAAATCAATTGAACCCCAGTCCCAACTATAAATAAAGATAATGAAAAACGCAATGTGAAGAGTCTTTACACTTTCACATTATCTTTAAGAGCCTAATATTTAAATGTAATATGAAAACTAACGAGAATATTCTGTTTATAATATTCAATAAATGCATCAAAAATGAGCAACGTGATAGTGTTAAGTGAGTATTGCCAAAAGAGCCATCTTGCCAACTAACTATAAGAACTGCATTCCTTTTAGATATACTAAAGATATGCAATACTTTCCTGAGACAAAAACTATTATTAGTATGCCCTATTAAAAGAGCATATACTAAACAAGAAAACGAAACTACACAAAATATAAATATATTTTGTGTAGTTACGTTTTCTTGTTATCTATATACAAAATATAACAAATAACTTCTTAAAAAATGCTTTAGTATAACGTGTCCATTAGCTCCATCTAATGGTTGCCAAATGATTGCCAAACTCAGAATATTCCAGTTACTGAATATCTTATTACTACACAAAAAAATAATTGCATAAAAACAGTCATTTTTTGTAAAGTAAAAAAATAGAATCCGTCAAAAATATCTTATCTCCTTAAGTACAGCAAAAGACATCAAAGAGACTAAAGACATCTGTCTCTTTATTTAGCAAAAGACAGCAATGCTGCATTTAGAACATTGACAATTTCTGAAAAGGGGTAAAAAATTTAAATTTGCTCATTCAAAATATTGCCTGAGAATTGAAATCTAAAACTCCCAGTAAAGATAATGTACTAACATTTTCTTAATTGGATCTAAAAACATCACTAGAAAAAACAAAATCTGGGGAAACAGTGTGGAAAAATCGAGATATCTAAAAACTTGATTTAATCATATCACCAAACCACCGCAAAAATTATGTAACGAGAGGATGACAGTGGTTCAGGGATATGTCCATGATAATATAATTTTTCTGCGACTTTTTCTTGAAATCACCAGACGGCACTTGTACTCAAATTGACATTGAAGAAACCACGTTTCCTGAAGGCCAATCTAGACTATTCATGCCAGGTTTAAACAACGGGAATTTCAGAAAATACGATCCATTTTATAAATGATTTAACACACACTTAATATTTTCTTTCTCGTAACTTAACATCAAGCACAAAATTCTAAATATTTTAGGATTTAAAGTTCTGAAATAGCAACTGCAAACATAATATTTGACTACACAAGGCAATAAGGATTACAACCTTATAACAGGCGGCTTTAGTAAAGACTTCCCGAAACAGATATTTCATTAGCCTAATCGAACCTACTAAGTCTGGTGGGCATTTCATACCTTTTGGTAATTTTGATTTTCTGAAGTTTTTTACATAGAGGTTCTATTCATGGTAATGAAACATTTCAATGTAATATGATTAAGAAAATGTTGAAAATGGAAAATATTTTTTATTTGAAAATAAATATAAAACCGTTTCTGACTAAATCCCTGTCAAAGTTGCAATTTCAACAAAAAAAGGTTTCCATTTTTTTTTATAGAACCATCCTTCGTATATATTCAGTTTAATACACAGAATCGCCTGTATAAATACTACACATACCTTGTTATACTTCAATATATATATATATAGCCATCGAAATCTATACAGGCAAACCATTTATTGCAAATAGTTTAATAATTATAATACAAACTAAATAGCTAAGTTAACAGTTTACTTTATATTGTTTCCACTCGGTTTTTGTGTTATGCTTGCAACAAACTATTCATGTGATGGATCGATACAAGTGTCAAGATATATTTACATGCAACTAGAAGCTGAACTGAATTAAGACAAAGAAAAAAGGTAATCATATCACAGTTAAATTCAAGTTTATATTCTAACATTGAAAATACATTTTTACTGTTTCTCTTTCTTTTAGGGCTGCAAAACGTCTCAGAGCCTAGAGAGACGTGCAACAGTAAATGCGATATGTTACATATATACCTTATAATATGTTACAAAGCAGAAAAATTGAAAATCACAATTTACTATTGAAAATACGTTTACAAGCTATTATACGTTTTCAAAATTAAAGTTCAAATCGTGCTAAACTCATAGCGACAGGCCTCACGTCACCAATAACCTGGTGTATCGTTCAATAGTAGTCATGTATAAAATGGACAGGAATCTCATTGTCTGGGAAATATAAATGCAGTGCGTTACTAGCCACAATAAACAAACTACAGTTTAGGATAATATGCATAAAGCTGGTCTTTGGGTTGGAGTGTCTGTGAAGAAACAAACCATTCTATAGTCTCTGTGAAGTTCTCTTTAAGGTACAGAAATTGACAAAAAAGCCTATCAAAAAAAAAACATTGGGTAGTTGAAGACTTAAACCTGTACAATGAACTGATGAATGTAAGATCAAGTAATTTGGGTAAAAGTGCAGAATTTATAAGACTATCAACTGTTAAGCAGGCTGGAGGATCTATTATGGTATGGGTGTGTTTTTCTTAAAATGGTAAGGGAGATATTTACAGAGTTAAGAGAATTCTTGACAAAAAAGGCTATAACTATATATTGAAAATCCATGCTATTCCTTCTGTGAAGCTATTAATTGGTCATGGATTTGTCTTTCAACAAAACACACCTCTGAACTATGTATTAATTTATCTTACAAACAAAAAATTAGAGTAAATGTTGTTTCTGCAGAATATTATTGGGGAATACTTCAAACATTATGAAATAATATTCCAAACTCAATTTGTGAAAAAGTTGTTAAAATAATACCACCTTTAGTTAAAAAATTATTTTCTACAGAGGTAGGTTTCTTTGATGAACAGAAAATTTAACAGTATAATCAAAAACCTGTATGAATTGTAGATGTTTTTGAAATAAAGTTCCACAAGGGTGCCATACATTTTTTTACACTAGCATTGTTCAAAAATCACTTGTTTCAGCAAATGTTTCAGTGTTTACTTTTTATGTTGTAAATAATAACGAATGAATAACATTTTAATTAGGAAGACGAATATTCTCTTAAAGATCTTGGACAATAAAAAAGCAGAAACAGTAACAATACCTAGTAATAAAAAATATTTTTCATGTGAAGTAACAAAAAATTTAAAAAACCATATCTCTAAAACTATTAAGCCTTGGATAATAAAATTTATTATTTCGTATGTGAAATAAACCCCCTCTATCACTGACACTTCATTGATCCACTCCGTACGAAAACCTGTACATGAACATAGTGAAATAATATTGAGAATGCACAAAGTTTTCTTCAAATTATACATTCTCAATTGGAAAAACTATACATATAAATAACTACCTTAAGTCTACCATCACTGAGCGCAGGTATATCAGTATTAGGATCTTTGAAGTGAAGGTTGCCAGGTATAAGGCCAGCTTCCATGGCAATTAGTATTTTGGCAATGGAGCAAAGGCCAGATGCTGGTTCCGAATGGCCCATATTGGACTTGACTGAACCAATAAGCAGTGGCTCTTTCCGATCCTTACAGAACGCATCTGCAATCGAGTTTACCTCCTGTGGGTCGCCCACCTGCAAGAAAATTTATTAATTAACTCAAGAACTGTATATTATGTACTTTACATGATCTATGGTTACACCAAATGAAATTATATAATTTACATGGTCTACAAACCTTCGTCCCAGTTCCGTGGGCTTCCACATAGACTACATCCTTGGGATTGAGTCCAGCCTCATCGTATACTTCCAAAATGAGTTTTTTCTGCATTTCACCTGATGGGAAGGTGATACCTTGAACCTTAGCTCCGTCAGTGTTGGTCTTAGCGTTTAACACAGTTGCGTAGACACGGTTAGCAACAGATTTTTTTTGTAAATATATGACTACTGCTGCTTCAGACCTCACGTAACCATTACCTGAGGAATCAAAAGCTTTGCACATACCTGCCAAATAAAAAAGAATAGATGAGAATATTTTACGAAAATTATAAAAATTATGTAATCGGTATATGGAGCCTCTAGATTAATGCAGTTTACCTAAAGGTTAGAAACAAAACCTTGCATAGTTACTTTATATAGTTTTGATATAATGTTCTACTATAATGGGACATAATATAATAATGAATTGATTTATGACTCACTCACTATTCACAATGTGTACCGGGCATCCTAAATTTAAAGTAAACATTGAATTTCATAGAGTAAATGAAGATGAAATGAATACTGAAACACATACATATATATCATATTCATATATGTACTCAGTAAGTATAACTGGATTCCATGTGTATAAATAATTGAATTATTAAATTGTTAGTGATGGGTTAAGAAATTTCGATTCAAAACATATGTTACACTAGGGCTTTCCGTATTTGTTTATATTTGTGTGTGTGTAAATATAGATACATATATACACACACACAGATTATATATATATATATATATATATATATATATATATATATATATATATAAATATATATATATATATATACACACACACACACACACACACACACACACACACACACACACATATGTATATATTCATATTAATACTGACCTTGTGGCGATAACATGCTAAGACGGTGAAAGTTAAGTGAGTTGACTGGTTTCAATAATAAGTTAACACCGGCGACAATGGCCGCATCGCATTGTCCGCTCTGCATCGCTGCAAATGCCTGGTGTAGTGCAAACATAGAGCTCGAGCATGCTGTGTCGATGGCATAACTGGGACCTGTACATTAGAGCTTTTACCAATAAACAAAAGCTCTATTCAAAGCTATAAAACATTTATAAGGCAGGTGCATCCACAATATCCAATGCATCCAAATTGGGCTTCAAATAAAAGTAGCAATAACAAATTGTAATGTGCTTAAAAGCAAAAAGTTAGTTCTCTCACAGTTAACTGCTTCGTTAATTCATCAACTAAAGTCATAGAAAAATGTTGGTTGACTTCTTTATTACCACTTTTATGTGAAAATGGTTTATGCTATTCTCAATGAAGTCTGAGTGTTTGCCAGTCTCAAAGACATGAAATATATTGACAATTTTTTCTGACATACTCTACTAGTCATAGCGTTAGCAATTCTACATCATTGGAACTGTAGCTATTTTAATTATAGTTATACACTGCCCCACAATCTTGCATTACTTGATATAACTGTTTGACATAAAAATATGTAAAGCAAACAAATTTTACATAAGTTAAAATGCAGTTCTTTGTAGAATTATCTCTAAAATTAATTTATTAATCTATCTCCTGTATATATGTATCTTGATCATAACATTAAATAAAAAACATCGCAATCACTCAATATGATATGAGAAAGTACTGCAAGTTAATCATAAAGTGTTAGATCTGACATTGTACTGCAGTTTTAGTTACAAGATTTCGTCGTAATACATTATGCCAGAGAAACGCGCTAATTGTTTGTGGGAGATTATGAATGATTACCTAAGGAGATTTAAATAATTTACTAAAAAGATATTCCAACATTATCTACTATAAATTATTAAATAAATGATCTTCATAATTGAATAATTACATATTAATGATAATTACTAATTCTGATAATTAATTCTAGTCCAAGTGAAGTATTTCATATAAACAAAAACCACATTCATTAAACAGTTCAATATTTGATCCGCCATAAAAGCTCACTTAGTCACTTGTGCGGTAGAATAAAATGAAATAGTGTTCCTTCTTTTCACACAATCTAATGCAGTGTTACTCCATTAGTTCAGTTATGTTTGTACTTTACTAATTAGAAGCAATAATATTAGATCTTTTTCTTCAGAATTTAATGATTTTGTTAGTATTTTTTATTATCAACCATTGCAGTGGATTTTCAGTATTTCTTCGAAACAAATAGAGTGCAGATAAAATGCAAGATCCAAAAGAAAGGGAATAAGATGCAAAAGAACATGTGAATATCAACAATAAAAGAAAGCCTAGAAAAAATTACAAGTTAATTAGAAAATGAATACAAAAAGGGTAATTCTAAAGTTATCATGACAATAGATTCGCAAAAATTAATTAACAATACTAAAATTCAAGAAACATTTTTAACACAAACTTGCATTCCGAAACCTTTTCCATGTAAAAACAAAAAAGCTACATTTAGAATATGGCACAAAGTGAAGAGTTGGCAGAAAACCTATAATATTTAATAAAATCTTGCCAGAAATGTAAGTATTCTCAGAAAAAAGACAAAGAAAGAACAGTTTAAATTTTTATGGATATAATTACAAAAATAGTCTATTTTTAATATAATTGGCTAATAACAGAGTAATGAATAAGAAATAATAAAATAACTTTAGAGCACTTTAAAGTAGAGCACATACATCTGTGGCAGCAGACACTTTCCATACACCAGTTACACTAGATTGCTTAAAATCTTCAAGAAAATTTTGAAGCACAGAGGTATTCAAACATTATTGCATACCTATTTAATTTTCTCAAAGGATAATTATTTATCTCTCCCATAAGATTTCACGAAGCAGTTTATCTTTATTTACAAAGGATGAAGAGGTAGAAGAATTTATAAAATTCATCTATTTTAAGGAAATATTTCGAATTGAGTTGAAAAAAATTAATGAGGAGAATAAGTCTGATATCTCTTTGCTGAAATTAATTGCAAGAGGAAGCAAAAAATTCATTCAATAAAAAAATGTGATTGTAAAAAATATATTCTGCTTTATCTAGGACCACTGTGAAACAGAGGTCCTAGATAAAGCAGAATATTAATCGAACTATTTATCTATATTTGCCAACATTTTGATTACATTTTTTGTTACATATACTTGGCTGATTAGCAACAAGCGTTAGTAAAATTGTTTAATTATGGACATTGCTTAATGATGTTCTATCAATAGTTTTATCTCGTTAATCTTTTGCAAAGATAATACTAGTTTTTTTTTATTTATATTTTTTTACTATTTCCATTCATAAATATATTCCTCAAGAAAACTGAAAAAAAGCTTCTAAAAATTGGTACTGAATTTTGAGAGGACATGAAACTTTGAAAGGAGAAAACGATCACGAACTTGATTTCATAGTTGTCTTTACAGAAATAATTTGGAAAACAAGAAATGAAAATGTTTAAAATAAAAGTTTTATTTTTTTGTATTGGCAACACTATTTTTTTTACCTTAATAATAATGAGAACAAAAAAATATATTAGTGATCAATTATATTGGCTTTAGATTAATATATAAAGTCAGCTACATTATTAATATTAGGTGAATAAAAAATAGGGAGAAGATTATTCAACTCGCTAAAATGACTAAACAAAAAAGTAAAAATGCACAAAAGTTTGCAAAGCATTTTGCAATTCAGATTTATCTATCAAATCTCATTTCAAATGCAGCTGTTGTCAAATATCAGTGTATTTTTTATTTTTTACCAGTACATCAATATAGTCACAAAATACTTAATATTAATCATTGATTTAAAATTTGTTACATAGGTAAGTTTACCCACTTTATTTTCAATATTTATCTTGTCACTGGTACCTGATTAGTTGTCAAATACGTAACTTGTTTTCTTTATTTTCCTAAAAATAGGTAGAGCTGTTTGAAGAAGTGATCGCCTTAAATTAATTAACCCAGATGATATGTGAAACAGCAACGAGTCAAATTCATTATATTAATACATATGCAATGTTCACTTTTGGCTACCAATTCGGATTATATACTGCAGGATACGGCTATACGAATGAATAATAGCAAGCCCAATCTTTTTACGAATACAAAGTTAAATCTCGCACGTAAAATCATTAATGAAAAAATGTAATGTCAAAAAAGATCAAGATATTGACATCTAAATTGATGCAGAGATTTGAACCATCCGTGCGACATTGTGAACAGTTAAATTCCCATGGCATCTAATGTTGGCAATCGCAAGCCAAACCAGTCATGGATCAATTAAGATGTAAGTGAATAGACAAGCTACATTATAAAAATGTTCCACTTTCTAACCCAAAACCGGTAATTAGATTATATATTAATTTCACGCAGCCAATATGAAGTGATATTTCCTAACTAGAAAACAAAACATTATTACTCAAAACTAACCTTGAAAATTAAAAGTGTATGAGATTCGATTGGGGAACATGGCCCTGCAGCAACCAGTAAGTGCATATCCATTAACTTTTTCGGGGTCCATTGACCAAAATTCGTCAGACTCACTGTTTGAAACACCCACAAATACTCCAGTTCTTGATCCCCTAACATCCGCAGGATTAACACCTAAAACACAAACAAATGTAATTATCAACACATCATAAAATAAACTCCCCTACCGCATCTGTCCGCCTGCGTATTCCTCAGTAACTACTGAAGTCATTTTTTCCAGTTTTCATTAACAGATAAAATGAATTGCAAGTAAGGTTTATAGATGTCTAACTTACAAATATTTTATGGAAATTGCCAGAGATGTGATGATGAATGTCGATGAAGTTGAAAAAATCATTTATCGGAGAAATATATCATTGTGCAATAGGTTAAGAGATATGTGGAAATTGTATATGGCAACATTGTTTTTTTTCTACAAATAAAGCCCAATATCAATAAAGAGCATAGGTATTATAATATCTATTACATAAAATCCATTTTAATGATAAAAAAAAACAAAACTTTTTACAGGGGGGTTTATGCAACACTGTCTTAATCCTTATCAAATTAAATTTTATAGCAATCTTCCTCAATTTATATAGATCAAATTTCCCTTGTATACTGTAGCTTTCTAATAGATAGTTTAAATATTATAATAGTATTTTTAAGTAAGCAAAGAAATGCACGAAAACTATTAAATTATTTTTATTTTAAATGTGATGGAAAATTGTAGAAAACCTATTACAGTCACATTATATTAAAAACCAAACCTGCATCAATAATAGCCTCATGTGTTAGCTCGAGAAGCATTCGGAGCTGAGGGTCCATCACGTGAGCCTGCTTAGCATGCACTCCAAAAAAAGTGGCATCAAAATGCGATAAATCTTTCAACTTTCCACTGCGAGTTGGCAATCCGTATAATCCTATTAAGTATAAAAAATATTATTAACATTAAGCCCTTAAATTAAGTTTCAGCGTGTTCGCAGAAGTTACCTCGTACATCTAGTTATCACTTATACATTATGTTGAGAAAACATATAATTTTATAATATATATTACAATAATTAATTATGATTCGTTACACTAACCTGCTGGCCATCTGCGACTGTCATCTGTGATCAAGTCAACACCATCGAAGAGTTGCTGACGAAACTCTTCAATGTTATTAGATTCTGGAAAACGTCCAGAAATACCAGTGATGACCACCTCGTCGCCACGCTGTCCGTTTACTTGTACTGGGGCGGGCATTGTTGTGTTACTTTCTACTACAGTTGAATCAGGAGTGTGATAACTTTCGTTCTCTATACCTCCTTGATTTCGATCTCGTCTTTTGCGAGTTTTTGACTTCCTTTTGTTTTTGGATTTATTTTTACGTGGAATTTTGTCCTCGGTTGTGAGGTTTAGATATCACAGTTTTCTGTAACAAGTTATTAACACTATTTAAAAATTTATTCAATAGAGATATAAAACATATTAAGAATAATTTTTGAGATAGAAAATCATCTCGAAGTATTACCATCAATAACAATTAAAAGGAACATAATTAACTATGCTACTCCAATTATAAAAAGAATATATTATTCATTTATCATATTTATGTATATATTTTTCTCTTCACATCAATGTTATTTTAATATGATTACTGTATTCTACTTTAGTTTTTGATTTATTTCAAATTTTAATGTACACCCAAGTTTTATATATTTGGCGGACTTATTGCTACATGAGCAATCCCTTCCAGCCAAACACTACGATTAAATATTAAAATTTAGTAATTTAGACGATTGCAAAGGATTTTTATATACATGCTCTTACGAAATTTACACACTAAAGATAAAGCAAAGACACAAAAAAATAAACAAGTAAAAAAGACAATAAACATAAAAAGACTGTTAATTACAAATCTTGATATTGCATGATTGAAGAAAGATGAACAAGGTGCTATTAAAAGTAAAACTAAAAGGATTATGAAAAAAAGGACGTTTTCAGTCTTTGGTAACATTTATAGTGGGTGAATTCCTGGTGTCAGTATTTGGACCGAAAAAGAATTTTTATGATTGTTGTATGTGTGAAAAAAGGAGACAGAGGAGGTTTTCGGAGCACAGCCATGAATTATGAGCAGACAAGTAACCAGTTAGCCAAGGAGGGTAAGAATATATACATTGTGTCGGCCTACAATCCATTTAAGTTGTGCTTGAATTGAGAAATATGTTCATACTTTTCTGCAATCAAAAATTTAACATTTGCACAAAATTTGAAGGCATTCTAATTTTTTGAGACGATTATCAGTAAGATCTGGGTAACATAAATCTCCATAATCAAGCTTAAGCAGTTAGCCTTTGAAAGGGTTAGTTTTAATTTTAGTAGCTAGAAAATTTGGAAGATGCTTGAGGGAACGCATTCTGCTGAAGATACAATGATCATTTACTTGAGATCGACAATCAAGATTTTGATCGATCAGAACAATAAACCCAAGTCTTTAATAGATGGCGTAAATAAAATTGTTATATCATTTAACGTTATATATGGCAGATCTGAGAGCCTAATTTTAGAAATCAGGCTTTGGCTATCCACGATGATACTTTGAGACTTAATTGGATTAAATAACAGACCTATTTTATCAGCCCACTAACTGATTGAAGTGAGGTTTTCATTAATGGTGTTGATGATGGTTATTATTGAATATAAATCTGTATAGGAATATTTTGTAAGTCATCAGCATAAAGATCATATTTACTATATATATATTACAACAACTCCATCAACGAACACAGAAAAAAGGAGTATAGAAAGAACCTAGCTAGTATAACAAAGCCTAAAAACAATACTAGTTTACAAGTCTATGCACTCAAAATATGTATCTGAACACTTCACAGGTCATCTACGACCTTTAAATATGAGCTGAACCATTCCAGTGAATATTAAGATATGGATATATCTTCAAACAACTTGCATTGCTGAAATTAAAATGTACAATTATTGAGTTGAGTGTTATTCATGGTTAATGTAAGTACATACTAATCTGTGATTTTCAATTGCACAGTTTAGGTACTACGACAAGTTTCTGAAACAGAATTGAAGTGGATTTAGAGGTTTAAAAACATTAAGGTATTGAACAATTTGGCATAGACTATGCGCTCAAAGACTTTCCAATAGAAGTGGCAGAATGGAAATGGGTCAAGTCTTTAGGATGTACGGTGACAATGATTGTGACAAAGGAATATATGCTTTCTTCCATTCAGGAGGAAAAGTGACAATTGTCAAAGATGTCTTAAATATGTCAATAATAATAGAAGTTATAATATTAAAGACAGCCTTTAGAGCTTTTACGCAATTGTAGCTACATAATAATCTCTAATGTGTAAAAATAATACGAAAAAGTAGAATAATATAACTAAAATTAAGAGCAAGAATTACAGTATTCCAGCCATAGCAGCTATATATTATTGTGTTAATTTTTTTTATGATAACGGCCCTAGTACCGCTCGTCGCTTTGTAGCAACCTAATAATAGTACAAACACCACACCTAGATTGCTACCAAAACGGAGGCATAATGCGTATTACTAAAGTAACAAATTCAATATACGTCATAATTATGTCGGCAGGGTACACACACCTGTGTATATAGATATATGTGCGTCTATACATTATTATTTAAATATAATTTCATCAATCACTTTATTTAAATGAACTATAATCATATGTCTTCAGCCACCAACAAAGCCTCCCATACGCATAAAGAAATCGCCCCACTTGCACCATCGTCGCCGCTATATTATTTAATTAAATAAATGGGTTATAAACAGTATCACTCTTTCATTGAGTAGATAATGCGCGGATAGGTCGGGCGACTGCCAACGTAACGCGGCACACGCAAAGAACGTGCAGGCGCGCCGTCTACCTGTCTACGTATTTATATACAGGCGTATCGCCCGATCTAATCGATAGAACTATGAATCACTCTCGCGCCACGCCAGGCGATGATCTAAAACGCCAGGCGCAGTAAGCCGCGGCGTGCCCTCTCATACATTATCTTTTTTGCCAAAAATAATATATGCAAGTAACTAGTGTAATTATATATAAAGATACGTACAAATTTAAAACGATAGATACATTTCCACTAACAGTGGCGTCCTAAAGCTTTCGCAGTTTTTCGGTTATATAATTTGACGTGCTACTTTACATTTAGATTGTCATCGCATAATAGACGTAGCTTTTAATTATGGCAAACTTTTAACGTAACAGATAGCCTGTTTAGTTTCAAATAAATACTATAACTTTATAACAGCATTAAAAAGAAATTATACATTCTCCTCAACAACAACATTTAGATCAGTTTAACGTATACGTCATAGATAATCAGTGAAATAAATTATTTAAATCTAAATTCTACGAAAATGATTTAAAAGCCATCATTTGCAAACAAATTATGTATAGCGATCTACCAAAAATATTACATCGTAGTTTTCGTGTCGCTTTCGCTCTTAGTCACCAGTCTGTCATTATGTTTGTCGTAAACGAAACATAATATTATTATAGTAGATATCGTGCATCCGCAACAATTCACTAAGTTCCGCCGGTTTACAAGGAAAGGTTCGTATTCGGAAACATATCTTGTTCAAAGAAAAGCATATTCACCAAATATATAACCTGTTATCTGAATTTCGGTTATCTTTTTACGAGATTAGTCACGGATGAATTCTTGAAAGTGTTTATGTATAATTCGTGCCAGCGCCATGTTTGAATTTACAGAATCAAACCTAACAAAATAATAAATGACGAAATGACAACCGAAGTTTTCTCATAGTCAACAATTGCACAAAAAAAGCACGCGGTGGATAAAAATTACAACTGCGCGATAAAAAAAATATTTAAAACAATGAAAATTATTATGGAAAAATATTTCTTATGAACTTTATTAAATTGTAGCGCATTCTAATCGTTGAGTCATGAATACTACATTGATTATTATTTCTTCTAAGAAATGATTTAACGTTGATAAAAAATTACATCAATACTCTTCGCATCAACTTTTCAAAACATGCCAGGATCGCGCAATTATGGTGGATACCCCATAGGCGCAAAGCAGAACGTGTATAACGTCACAATCTTAGTGTTGTCTGGGTACAATTGCTGTAAATAGTTGTTTTAAACTCTGTAGTTACATTAATATTTCAGGTAAATAACGTACTTAAAATTGGCGTAATGAATAAATAATAAAATATTATATTCGTTTGTATTTCTTTTTTTATTTTTAATTATTAGCGTAGTCAATATTTAGAGTTGCAATATAACTGAAGAAACTTTTCAGTTGCTGACTCCATCTTTTGCAAAACTACTAATTGGGGAAATTGCAGTCTTAATAATTAAGCACAGCGGTTCCAATTACCTATTATTATATTAGGTACTTACAATATGTATGGTAAATACAAATTAAAATTAAATATATGTTATTAGTATCATACAGTGTCAAAAATACTATATTAATATTCAATAAAAATAGTCATGGTATTAATGCCTTTAATATCAATTTTTATTATTTTATTTTCGAAACAAAAATTTATTTTGAAGATGCATCAAGTTCATAATGCAAGAATATTTAATGGTCTTGGTGATATGTTCTTCTCCACCATCAGCTGATTTTCAGTTTTACGAATATGGCTTCATAATTTTTTTTATAATATCCTGTAGCTACCGTTTTGGCATGTATAATAAAATAGTAAAAAATAGATAAGAGTATACGTGAAAGTATTATTTTAGATCATTCAAACTCATTATAATGTTGACAAATTACAAAATGATATTGATTAAAATTCGCAAATCGCAATTTATCTAAATAGAAAGTTAATTAACATAGTATGTGCTAGTGGCCAGTTCCTCATATTTTTTAAAAATTTATAATGGTACCACGAATTACATAGCCTAATTCCATGTAAGCATCTTCTTTACAAGAAGAGAGTGCTTAATCATGGTTTGATATGCTACAGATTACCGGTTACTTAGTTATTTTTTTTTTATTCTAATAAAATAATTTTCAATACCATAGCTACCAGCTTCATTGCAATTTTAACCGTTTCGAAATAATTAAATACATTTTATTTATGATATAAACGCACATTAGACAGAATGAAGCTGATCAGACAAAACGTTAGTTGAACATTAAAACATAACGCGAGAATAACGTCAATCTACAAAATCTCTAACTGTTTATACGCATAATTTACTAATAAATGAAGTAAGAATTACAAACAATGGTTGTCAAAGTCGCACTGGCAGACATAGACCGTATAACCTCGCTCGTCCCGAATCCATGTGGTATTACACTTTGTCAGTACAGATAATTGTCGGTTTGAGTAGGTTTATGAGCATTTTAAAGCACGTAGAGACTATAGGCGTGTTAGAGTTTAACGTTTATAGCTTAATCTACTTTATCATTTGAATGCGCTATACCGGGATTATAAAAATGTTATCGCGTGTCCCTCGAGATATATGTAAAATCGATGTCAAATTCTTAATAACGACTGAGTAAATTTTACATAAATTGTCTTTATAAGACGGAATCTGCTGTATAATAATCATAATCTTATTTATGTAATTAAATTATTATTATTCTGTGTGTCTCACTACATATGTTTTGTATATCAGATATAATATTTCAAATTTATTATGTCTAATAAACAAAATACGAATATCATCTCGTCATAACTATCCACAAATGATATTAAGATTTCTTGAAAAGAACATACTCAACTTAAATGAAGCTATTGGGAATTGTCTTCGACACGTTTATAACAATCATGTCTTCATAAAGAGAAACACATTAAACTATGTTTCCGCGTAATGCCAACAACACAAGACGGTGGAACGTGTCGACATTAGTTCAATGGAGTGCGGGACGCGAATGTCTATTCGCGATCTTTGGTATTGAAACTTCGAGTTTAAGACACGTTACATCACGGAACAACGACACCCTGCGGCTTCGTGTATGAAAATGCGAATGCAGTTTTTTTTCATGAGTTTATTTTACGAACTGATATCAGACAAAAATGATAAGTTTAATTTAAATAATCCGCTCCTTTAACGCTTCTCTTCTCGCTCCCCCACGTAGCCCCACAACACGCCGCTGCCCGCCAGCGCGGGGTGGAGATTTTGTTAATTTTCTACAAAACCTTTTGATATATCAAGATGAAACCATTGTGCAAGATGAACAAAAATGCAAGTTGTCCCCGTTGCATCATCCATATGCAGATATAAATCACTTTGCTACACAGTTTAAACATTTTTGAATTTATCTCGAACAAACATTTTCCAGAAGGTTTTTACGTATTAATGAACTCAACCAACCTAGAAACAGACGTTTATTTCAAAATTACAGATATTTTAATTTTATTTATATGCATAGATTTGTAGATACGAAAATAAAATGTTGTCGTGAAAAAAGCTATTTATAACCTTTTCCCTTTACCGGTGGTAAGCATACCAAGATCGAGCTGGAAATTTTTATTTTTAGCAACCAAATTCGAATAAAATTATAACTAAAAAAATAAATAATAATTTTATTTCGAATTTTTAGATCAAAATTTAAAACAATAATAAGATAAAATGAATCCTTTATTGCGTTAACAAATATAATTTTACCTATTGCATAAGGGGTGGGTATCGACAAGTTTTTATTCTGGAGAATGTCGAATATTACACCTTTTTAATTATTTTGTTTCACATATTTGGTATGTTATGCAAGTGAGAACTTTGTTTCATAGCTTTCTGAAAGACGTAAACTGCCCATCGCGGCACGGTTCGTCTGATTACCGCAGTTTACCGTGTCAAAGGTGTAAATAGTAACTAGCACATTAAAATTGATAAATATTTTTCTATAAATATTAACGAGACATTGTATTTTACAGCAATTTAATATTAATATATCATTATTATCCAAATGGAAATATTTATGTCAATTACTATTAAACAACAAAGTACAATAATAAATACCTAATTAACTTTTACGGACGTATTTTATGTAGATATTTAGAATATTTTTATGAAATATCTGTATAATAATTTCGGTGAGCAATTGCGAGTGATATTTTATTATTTTAATTCTTATTAATTGCCACCAAAGAACGGACTTAAGAGAAAATACTTGATGTAAAACAACCAATATTCAATTTTTTCTCATTACGATTTCAGACAGAAATTTTTAAGAAACAGTTTACGGCTTTCAGAGCCATACACAAAAGCCTTCACTTTCATAATATACCTAGTATGTAAAGCAATAAACATACGAAGTAAAAACATCGATATACTACAGAAGAATAAAAAAAATTGTCAAATTTATTAAGCCCGAATGAAACATCTATCATGTGTTATAAATGCAACCAACCAGTAAAATTATATTTGTTCACGCAATAAAAGCGAATCGATAGTACTTACCTTAGTTTATAAACATTTTTACAACAAACGTGATTAATAGTATAATTGTACGAATCAGCAGAATTATCTATACTGGCTAGTCAGTTTTCTTTTTAAAATTTGCTAAAAACAATAAAATAGCTAGTTGATGACATTATTTGAAATTTTTGTTTTTATTTCTTTTGGGAGACTTTTATTTCTTTTACATAATTTAATACACAACCCATTGAAGAATAGCATACTATTACGTTACATTTAAACAATAAACAGCAAAGCTCTTTAGATTGTTTCTTTACGTTTTTTTGTATGCTATTACTACCGAGAAAGTATATACCAAACCCAGAGCCAACACAGATTTAAGCTACAAAAGAAACTAAATTACCTCGAGCTGCCTGCTCATATTTATACCTTAATCTAAAACGAAATCCCGGATGGAAAATTAGCACTACTCGCTTAATATCAAATAAAGCAATAAACTCTAAGTTGACGCGATTAAATACACATTTCATCGAGTCGCGCCGCGCATTTGGGAAGTCATTACGCTTCTACGTCATAAACATATTCAAGGTCTCTTCTGATACTCGAGATCTTTCAAGTCGACGTAGTCATTCTAACAAATTTCTAAGTATCAATGGAAGTACCATTAAAATAATTCCGCCGTAATAATGTTGGGTATATGTTTACAGCGGAATTACTTACACGAAGTTCGCAACTATAACAAGGTGATTTTAGAGCAAACGTTCAGCTTAATTACATAGATTACACCAAGATATTATAAAGTGAATAATATAGCGATTACTCCATTTTGGACATAAATAAACAAATCATACATGTTTTGACGATTGTTTAACAATAATTTAATAAAATAAAGTAAGAAGACCAGTAAAATCTCCCCCATTCGGATGATCTATCAAAATGTATTAATATACAAGCTAAAGGAGGCCGCACGAGTCGATTGAATTGAATCTCGAGAGTATCTTGGCGAAACGCGGGATAGCGAGCACGGGACGACGGGTGTCGGACGGGAGGTCAAGGTCGAGTGAGCCTCCACTCCACCGCGCCGAGCGCAACACAATGCGCGCCTGTGCCGATCTCATACGTTAAACACTCGAGCCACTGACGATAGTATGCAAACAAACGTCAAACGTACCTGTTGACCAATTTACATTAATAGACGTTGCGCAATTACGGACAATTCAAAAACATTCGAACATAATATTTGGCCTTCATTGTCGCGATGAGCAAAAAAGTCAAGTAACAAAGTAAAATTGACAAATTAAAATCCTCGAGGTTTCGTCCGACCGCTTGAGCACATACATGCGCAGCTACGCAGTTTCCGAACTCTCTCGGTGATCGTATTAGCTAACAATATAGAGGTTGTCCCAGAAATCAATGTCAAGCCGAAAACGGGGGATAGGCCAGCTTGTGACAGTTCTTGTAAAAATAAGAAAACAAATCTAAATCATGTACTTTTGAAATTATAGGTATTCATAAAAAATCGGGAAAATTGCCACCCTGCGACGTTATTACGAGTACTGTGAATATGAATTTTCATTTCCCGTCATTATAATTTTTGTTATTTAATCCTGAATAAAAATTATATTCATCGCAGTCTAAAATAAAGCAAAACTAAGGTATAGTTTAATAAAAAATATTTTTTCCTAATAATGCAATCAAAATGTTCCATCATCTAACTTTGACTGTCTTACTGAAAAAAATGTACTATGCTAATTTGGCAAGTTACTATAAAGTCGGCGCATTTAGTCCAAGTTCATAAATGGTATAAAACTTGCTGGTTTGTTTCTTTAAAAAAGAATTATAATTTTTTTCGCAAAGAATCATGATTTCAAGTTAATTCTCATTCTTAGTGATAACGACCTAGATTTTTTGGAGAACTGTCACAAGCTGGCCTATCTCCCGTTTCCGGCTTGACGTTATTTTTTGGGACAGCTGTATTGTATATGTATATAAACCAGTCTATTGATTCTCAATACATGTTTTCCCGAAATGAATGTTCCCAATAGATGAACGAGTTTTTGCACTGAACAGCGCCGGCAAGACCGTAGTGCATATAGCTACGTTTATTTTAAAAATAACACGTGTTTATACTAAACGTAGCCGGCAAAACTAGCCGTGTGCCGCGGCACCGGCGCGTGCATGCATACCGGCGCTAGCAAGCTGCCCACTGGTGCCATCAGAGCATAAATGCACGTGTTCGTAATTACATAAAATGTATGATGTATGAGTGCGTGTGCGTGAGCGCGCGGGGGTGCAGTGTGAAGCTCCTTTCCGCCTAATTCCCGCGACGTCTGAAGCACAGCTTTTATTAACAAATTTAAAATTGGTGTGTTCTTGCATTATTAAATGCTTGTTTAAATTTTTTTGTTTCAGTTTCTTTAATAAAATTATGTTTAATTAATTCAATCGAAATGATTTTTTTTAAAATAGTTGATTATTTGCTGTATAATATAAAGATAAATACTTTGTTTCCAAAATTGTGTGAGCCTAATATAGTCGAGTATGTATGTATTCAGCATCGATTTCCATACAACATCTAATTAATTAAATCATATCAAGGTGAAAAATAAATTTACATTATAGGTAACTCTGAGTTGACAGTAGTTTTATATAGCTGCATAAAGTAAATAGTTTTTATAGTAAATCGTACATGCCAAAATTTATGGGAGGAAGAATATCATTTATAATAATAACACATTTCAACATAGTAGGCTACACATTATTATCGTGTATTTAATTATGTTTAATCGCTAGAGTTTTTCTGTCATCTACTAGTCAGATTTTACCAACCCTGTTTTTTCCGTGACTTTTGTTCAGTAGTGTCGGAAATAAGTGGGGAAGGGCGATGCTCTATTTCTTCCCTTTCACACGATATATAAAATAAAATATTTTTGAGACTATCAGGCCCCTCTTTAATTATTGTACTTTTAAAAAGTTAGCCAAGACAAAATATGTGGATTGATAAAATGTATTACTATACCAAATTTCCAGTTTCTACGTCACATAGTTTCTGAGAAAATCGGCTGCTACATAAATAAACAGAATTGCGTTTAGATGCTTTGTTATAGAATATATGGACAGACAGACACGTAGTGACGGAACCCTTATAGGGTTCCGTTTTTGAAGTACGAAACTCTAAAAATGGTATAAATCACGGAAAGCAAGAATGCAAGACAAGTTCATCTTCAAAATAGGAAATATGTTTTATGAACAAGTGAATCGGTGCCAATATAATAAAGGCAATTAAATAAAATCAACGCAGTCTTCTATCGTTAATTTCTATTAGCCAAATAGACCGATTCGCGTGTCGACGAGACAGATAAAAACAAAGACTACAACCATCTTCTACGGACGATCAAACGTAAAACAATAAAGTTTTAACTTGCCAACGGTACGCTTATTCACAAAACGGTTTGAATCAGGTTCACAAAACGGTTTGAATCAGGTTCACAAAACTGTCGTTGTGTCAGCATTTCCCAAACATTTATTGACTTACGTTAATTAAATCGCGTTCAAGTGAGTGAAATACGTTACATTCTGTAAGAAAGCATCTACACGCAATTCTGTTCATCTGTATGGGGAATCAATTAAAAATTCATAGGACATTTTATAATTACATGTTTAGTTCTTTATATCCTTCTTAGGAAAGGAAGATAAGAATACAAAATCACTAGATTTAATCGCACCGTGTGTCTTAATAAAGCTCTTATAATTATATGTCATCAGTTAATTACGATGATTCGAGACGGCTCTACCGTTTCTTGCGTTTTCAATAATTGTACTCTCTTTTTCCTGCGAATTATACTCTCTTTTTTTACTTGGTATAGTCTTATATTTATTGTAGTTTCATTAATAGACTAAAAATTCCTAACACGAAAAACATACGCCATATTGAAAATCGAACCGTCATTGCGTGCAATTTGACAGCCGTGAGCGACCGTTGCCTATATTCAGACGTAAGCTATGCAATGTCGTGCTGCCTGTACGAGCAGTTGCATGAACTACAATGGAAGCATCCCTTCGTGGTATTTTTTTTAAAAGAATTTCACTTCGTACATATAATTTTTTTTTCTAATTAAAATAGAGAATTATGCATTAATGTAAAACCAGTCTGGTTTAGGAGTAGACTTCGCAGCATTTTACAGCTGTATGATTTATTAATGTGCATTGACTTCTTTCATTCACAAGTCGGAACCATGACATTCGACAAAAAATTATTTCAGAATTTTTACTCTTTCTACAATAGCAAACTCTTATTAGTGTTCACAAGGCAAAGTATAGCATAGTTACCTGTATATCAAGTAAATTTATAAAAATGATAATCAATGGAATGATACTGAAAATATTTATTTATTTATTAACTTTTATGTATAGTACATATGGCGGAATTATTGCTACATGAGCAATCTCTTCCAGTCAACCATAACAATTTGTATTGAAATTTAGTTGGTAGACTGTAAGAGATTTTACAATGAAAATTCTTAATAGCACATTAGACAAAAAAAGATACAAAAGTAAATTAAAAAAGAAAACAAAATATTGATATGATTTGGGATGAGAAAGACAGGAAAGGGCGAGGACACAAAGGAAAAGGTTTCAGGAGATGCAGAACTTTTTCACTCGATCTTTGAAAATATTTATAGACGTGATTTTCCTGATGTCAGGATCCAGGTGATTCCAAATTTTTGCTGCTTGGACAGTGAAGGATTTTTCGTAAGTGGTAGAGGTATGTTTAGGAATAAGTAGGGTGTGTGAACTTTCAGATCGCAGCCCAAGGCCGTGAGCAGACAAATCTTTAAATTTGCAACCAAGATAATTTGGGCTATGAGGATTTTTTAATATGTTAAAAAGAAGTGTAAGTATGTGAATTTGGCGTCGATCACGGATCTTCAGCCATTTGAGAAGTGACCTGTATTCAGAAATGTTTTCTGAGGCCGGAGATATACCGAATGCATCAATTTTGAAGACGTTCCAACTTGCACAAATATTCTTCATTAAGATCAGGATAGCAGCACACGTCTCCATAATCGATTAATGGTAATAAAAGTGTTAGACAAAGGTAGATTTTCGTTTTAGTCGGTAGAAAATTTTGAAGACGTTTCAAAGAGTGTATCCTGTTGAAAACACGACGACTGACATCATTTACTTGAGGCCGCCAATTAAGATTTTGATCGATCAGTGGGCCCAGGTTTTTAACAGTTGACGTGTATGGTATTATTGTACTATTTAGCACTAATTTCGGTAAACTAAGTCAGTCTTCAACTAGAAGTCAGTCTTTGACTACCGATGATGATAGCTTGTGACTTACTTGGGTTAACCAAAAGACCCATTTCATGAGCCCACTGACCAATTGATAATATAAAAATATTACTTTAGACTTACAATGTTACAATATTATAATTACATTAGTTCAATCTAGTCTATGATAATTCGAATGTATGTAACTTTCTGTATGTTAAAAAGAATATGGAAAAATCAGCCCAAATATTAATATCACCGTTTGTCGCCTATATAGATATAATTGGATGAGTAATTTGCCCATGCTAACGGTAGGTGCACAATGAAAGGTGGGCAGCGAGCGTGTTGCAAGTGGGAGTGAGGAACGGGTCGTTGACGCGACCGCGCGGCGAATCGGTAGTGACGCGGTGGCTACTATCGACCGCGATGCTATCCTACCGCGACCGATCGACATACTATTATTTATTTTAGATTATCTATTATCGACATACTATTATTTATTTTAGATCGACATACTATGATTTATTTTAGATTTAAAATGTTAGTGAACAATCATAAATAGAAAGTCCTTAAAAAACATTGAATTACTAACAAATTGGAGATTTTTTTGTAAATTACAATAGACGCTACACTTGGTCATTAAAAAACAACATAATCCGGTGCGCGGAGCGAAAAAATGGGTCCAGAATGCATCAAAGATGCGTTTTGGTGATTTTTCGATTAGAATTTGTTAAGTGGGTCCATTCAGGACGAAGCCAAATTAGTGTGGTGGATGGAGAAGGAAATTTATGTAAGCAGTCATCTTAATAAAAGCTTTTTCGCAAATTTCTGAAGAACCTTTGGTCCTATGGAGAAAATACACCAGATATTTTAGTAGAAAAAAATGAATGATCCTTAATTTTTATTTAAAATTGTGTGTATAACATCTATATTTTCAGATTAATGCGCTACTAATTTTTTACTTTTCCCTCCAAAACATTTTTTTTTTGGAAATGAAAGGACACTCAATCTTTTCTTACAAAAAGTTCTTTTACCCCTAACAAATCCTTGTCAAAAAACACTCCAGGTCTAATAAAATCATACAAGATGCGCTGAATACGTTTCGTTCCGTTTGTTCCTAACTCGCAACACTATATTATATTCCTCTTTTCAGTACAAATGTTTTTGGTATATTCAGTACTTAGTAGATATATTTAGGGCTGTGCAAAATTAATTTACTTTAATTGTAATATAAATCCTAGTATTTCTCATACAATTTTGTGAATTATAGGACTTTGCCTTACAATTTTTCACACCAATCTGCGTCTTGTGCGCTATGTTGCATTAACATGTTCAGGATCGATAATCTTACGAATATACTTCCAAGGGACGCTCTGGATTAGGGTGTACTTACACGATAGTAAACAGAACCGAAGGTTTGTACTTTTTTCATTTATTCTTTTGATCCATGAACGGTTTAATAATATTTTTACTACGTTTATAAAGACGAAACGTAAATATGCCAAGACTTACGACACGTTGTTCTTGTGAATCAAAAGATTTAATTGTAACGAAAAGCCTCTCATAAAACTAGGAGTCAGTTTTGGACAAAAATTGCAAAAATTAAAAATTAAGCTGAGAAGTATTCAAAGAAAGTTCGTAGAGAGAGCATTGCATATTGCAATCTTAAATGCAGATGCCGTAACGGATTTTTTTTTAATTTGATTTCAAATGGTCCATTTCATCATTATCAACTTAAAAATAATAGAATGTAATACGGTTTTTTGTTATATACACTTTAACTTGTACTTATTACTCTTAATCTGTTTTGCGAGTCTCAGATTGATGAGTTATTAAATAAAGTTAAGAAATAAGAGCTTCTATTTTACGTAGCGTGGCTAAAATACAGTTTGCAAACGTACTAAATAGGCGCAGTTCATTTGTGACGCAATAGCACCAGAGAGAATAAGTTTTCAAAGACACAGTTATTTTAGCCGCAGAACGAAGTAAAAGAGAATGCGTAGTTTAAAAAAAATTTAGAATAAAAACGGTATGATATTTTACGTCAGATTATACATATTGGCACCGAACGCATAGTAGAGCATTATAATGCACAGAAGTATGTGTGGAGTAGAAGCATCTCGTAGAGCATAAACCTTCAGCAACTTATTTTCATGAAAATTTTAAAAATAAAAAAGAAAGAATTCTTTTTTGCTTTTTGGTTATATTTTACACGTAATGAACAATTTTAATTTCCAAAATATTGAGCTGCTGCACAAAAAGTAGCTTTATAAGGTCTACTAGCATCAAAGAGGTCGATCGAAATAGTACTGTCAATTAAGAAAAACCTTATGACTTAATCAATTTCGCTCCTGAAATGTCAGTAAATTAAAGTAGCTGTACCTTCTTGATCGAATTGCCTACTCGACTGCTAGCATTTGAAAATTGTTCTCTTTTACTAGGCGTCATAGATAAGTTTCTGAACATAGTTTAGAAACAATATCGCAAAACAACCTGTTTCATAGATATGTTTCCAAACATAATTACAAATGATTTCACAAAACAATGAGATGACCTTTAATATATAGCATCAAATGAAGTATAATCAAAAAGTACAGAACATGTTCAACATTCATATCGGTATTACAACAGTAGCAATAATAGAGACGTGAACGTTTGGCAAAATGATACAGATATCAACAGTTTTTGGAAAACCTTGAGTAATATTGTTGATAATAAGTAGAATTTCCCAAATATGAACATTTAAGTAACTTTGTAAAACATTTAATGTGAGCACGAATTTCAAATGTTCAATGTGAAAAATTATTTCTCAAATTACTATTGTAAAATTTGAACACAGAAACGAATGTTATCAAGTCTTGAACATGTAAAACAATTTTTGTCTGTACTCCACTTGACTTTTCGCGGAGAGGTTTTATCAGTTTCGTTTAAATCCCGCGTTTCGCGTTGCCTCCTACTGTCTACTTTCGCGTGTTCTTACTGCTCGCCATCCGTGTGAGTGAAGTTCTGTTAAACTTTTATACTATCGTATTTGTAAAGAAAATAAGTCATTTCAAAATGTATACAGAAAGCATCATAAAAGTAAAATGAAAAAAAAATTGCAAAAACATTACGACAAGATAGATCGATGATGTGCGACTGCGGATATTCGAATATTGCTAAAAAATATGACGAAATAAGAGAGGTATTCCTTGATTTCAGAAGTATTAGAGATCACGATTAATATGTAAACCTGATCAGAGCGTGCCGAGTACGCGAAAGGTGGTTCCCGTAAACATTCAGTACAGGAACAGTTAGTCTACGTTATTTTGCTACAGACTTTATAAACTGATTAAATTTTGGTAATACATGTTCATCTAACCCTCATCCAAGTTTTTAAACAGACGGAAAGGCTTGATTATAAAAAGGTTTGTAATTTGACTAAGGAAATGGTTAACGCGCAAAACGATACTGTATATGTATGTAGAAAGATATTTCGCGGTAATATATGTTTGTAATTTGACTAAGGAAATAGCTAACAAAACAATACTGTATATGTATATAAAAAGATATTTCGTGGTAATATATGTTTGTAATTTTACTAAGGAAATAGCCAACAAAACGATACTGTATATGTATATCGAAAGATATTATTTCGCGGTAATATGGCTTCGTAATTTGA
This sequence comes from Druceiella hillmani, assembly GCA_039881145.1. Taxonomy (NCBI): domain Eukaryota; kingdom Metazoa; phylum Arthropoda; class Insecta; order Lepidoptera; family Hepialidae; genus Druceiella; species Druceiella hillmani. Next base: position 21,165,694 of record JAYKKI010000015.1, on the reverse strand, counting down.
CTAAGGAAATTGCTAACAAAACGATATTGAACACGTCGATATTAAGATATTATTTCGCGGTAATATAGGTTTATAATTTGACTAAGGATCTCGCTAACTACACGACACTATATGTAGATGGGCAGATATTATTTCGCGTTAATATAGGTTTTTTATTTGAATAAGAAAATCGCTAACAAAACGATACTGTATATATAGATAGAAAGATATTATTTCGCTGTAATATATCACTGTTTATCTCCTAAACTTATTAACTATGAAGCTTGACATTCGGTGAACAAGATTTCAAAATGAAAAACAGCCTAAGGAATTTTTGAAGACCTGTCCATAGCACTCCACTTGATGGGATGCGTGCAAAAAATTGTTTAAAGCCACTTGACCCCCCCACTCTCCAAATCCCCACATTTGTGGGAATTTATTACCGTAAAACTTTCATTAAATATTTTTTTGATTTTTCAACATCAGACCTCTCTATGCAAAATTTCAAATAGATATAAAGTAGTAAAAACTATAAAGCTGTGGCAGACAAAACGTATATGGAAATATTATGATGTGTAGTGTAATTAAAATCGCTCTCAAATTCTATACATATTCTTACTGGTCCTCGATGCAGCCCGTTCATGAATCAATGATATATTATAGGAACTTCAATTAAATTAAGTTGAATACATAAAATATTTGAGGTTGTGGATTATTTCTCTATTACTCTATTGAGCATATTCGCAATATATTATAAGTCTTCGAAAATTTCAAGAAAAGTGTACACTTATATATAAAAAATTGTCACAAATAAAAACACATTAAATTCAGTCGTATTATGTTTACAACGAACGTCTGTAGACGAGTAAAATCAGACTACGCCGTTTTAAATATATAAAATAAAATTAACCCGAGGAAATATAGTTTATTTTTAGTATAAATACTTACTAACGCATAGTTATTAAATTGTTAGTCGACAAGCTTAAATATATTACTCAAAAATACTTACAATTACAGAATATTAAAAAGATGTATACGTGTATATACAATATTATCTTTGCGTATAAATATTTTTATAAATAAACCAATAAAGAAAAATTCTGAAATATTAAATTGAACCTATTACTATTTAAATATCTACCTAAAATATCTTTATAATAATAGTTTATTACTAAATGCTACAAAGATTTTAGTTATAAATTATAATTTCTGTTTTAGAAAAGGTTTCTGGCTTAAAGATAAAGGAGATATTTCTGTATAAATCCCGACATTGTTTTCCAATTGACGCTGGTTGCGTTGAAGTGTACTTTTTATATGTTAGGATTAAACATTTAATTATTGTTATTTATAGTATTTTAATCCCATTAATATAATGTCGTTATAGAAAATGATAACGGATAGAATAATACATTTTGTTTCATTCAAACTTTTTTTAATGTATTGAAAATATTCTCGTATTATTCGTAGACGAAGAAATTTTCAATGGTTTGACGCGCGAATCGCGCCAACCGATAAAATACGTCGTTACAAGCAAAATAACCGAGCAATATGGAAGAAGCGATGGTGATTATTGGAAAATTAAATAAAGCTTATTTACTATCAAATATTCAAACGATATTTAAAGCGATATCAGTAGCGATCTCGCATTATTTAAACTACGCGACGACCTTTTGTAAATATTTGGCGCGTAAGTGGCGCGGGCGGTCGACACGAGTGGCCGCAGTCTTTATATTCACATGATGCTCAATAAAACACTTACGTACAATAACTCGCCGAGCGGAGAGTGACACGGCCCCGCGACCCGCCACATGACCGACGCGAGTTATCTCCCAACTTTTGTAAGAAAACAGTTGCAAATTATATAAGGCTATTACGACAACGCTAACGAAAAAAACGGTCATTAAATGTCACCCCCGGTCTATCTTGATTCGAAATATACATATATTTTTATCGACAAGTTTATTGAGGCAAACAGCTCTGAAATGGGATAACTTGATATCAAAACATTAGCACGCTATTGGAACTACCTATACTAAACAGTCAAAAGTTTCCATACAATTATTTTAATTTGCCTATTCCACTCTTACTCTATACCGTATTATTTAGACTTTTTTCTCTTTAAATTTAATTTTAATATTATAATTATTTACCAACACTTTCACCGCAAACACTCTCTTCTACAAATTATGTACCCCAACGTCGAGACTGAAGAAAAAACAATAGACCTGCCATATTTATCCACGTTTATTGTATACGTGGATGCTTTAAGAATAAATAAAACCAGGTATGAATAATTAAAATTATGAAAAGCTGGCAAAACTAATTAATATACGGGGTGTCGATTCGAATGTTACAGCAGTGGAGAGAATTAATATTTGTATTATAATTTGTTACGCCATAAAATATTCACGTTATGGTTCTTATTTACCAAGTACCATCTGCTTACTACACAACTGTGAAACAAATATTTATTACCATATCAATATAATAAAATGTTATTGCCTGACTACAATCGTTTTTGACACGATATTCAGAGGATTGATTAATTGTATGATTTCTCGAATGTTTGTCTCTCCAAATGATGGAAATTAGCAGTCAGTTAGTTTTCCTTCAAAGAGATATATCTACGTGTAAAACAGAGTTTTAAAGAAGTATGTTTTATCATAATGAAATATTTTACGCCCTCCCACTTCATACAAGCATGAAGCGCTATACACGGCCGTCAAGATATGTATGATATGACCCATTCATGTTTTATCGCCGGTTTATTGGCTTTAAATTTCGTTTGATTTCGTAGGATATCTGTTGTTTGTTATATTTAATTATTTGCAATTGGTATAAATTGATACGTCGATGGTAATTTATTAATTATTGCATGCTTAAAAATATTAGCATGATTCATGATTATTAGCATGATTAAAAATATTAAAAAAATATTAAACATTATTTAAAATATTTTGATATATGTGTATGTAAAAATATGTAGCATAAACTATATTACATATTATATTATATAATTTTATGATCGTTGCCAGACTACTGACCGGCTTTCGATATATCGTTTTCGTCTCATAAGTTTCTATGCTTACTTATTTATAAATCAATTTTTTTTTATCTTTACAAATTATCCTAATTCACTAAATTATTTTACTACCGTTTTCCTTAAAAACTTATTTTGGGTCAGTCAGTCCAAGCTATGCTAGAACCAATTTTTGACGAAAAGTAAACGACTAACGAGTTCTCTGAACTGGATGTTAAACTATTCTCGTGGTCCACTTTATGTAGCACGTTCAGAAGTAAGCTCGAACAGCAATTTGTTTAACAGAAAACAACAAAACTGGCAACAAATAAGAAGGTACTTTAATAACATGCAAATTTTCAGAAGCTTAATTCTTTTTCAGCTAGTAATTCTATAATATAATTCAATATGTCTGCCAGTACAGGAATTAACGCGTGAAAAACCTAAAATAACGGAAATTTGATATAAATTTTATCATCATGCCTCGTACATTAATGACTGAATAGAGACACTAACACAAAAAGTATTGAACTTACAATTGAAATAAATCTGAAACTACCAAATCAACTTTAAAAATTTATGTCACAATAGATTAACTGTTAGAGTGCCGACGAGCGACATCGCGCTAGTGCGCGAACTAACTAAATTTGCCAGGAGCGCGATGGCGTTTACGAAATCAGTTGCTGTTTAGCGCGCGGTAGGAGAAGTTGCTCGCACGCATCACTAATTTTTTATCTTTCTACGTGTTACAAAAAGTTCAAATTATAATATTATTAGTAATTACCATATAAAAAGGATCCAGGAAATGATAATTTATAACCCATAATGTCGGAATACGAAAATAATTCGAGTGAAAATGATTTTAAAGTTGTGAAGAAAGTGATAGTGGGAGTGACATTGTGGTGCGCTCACAATTTGGCGTAATGCAAATTTTGAGTGATAGTGATAATAGTGACGATAACAATTATTTTGCTGATGCGGAGGATGTACCGGACTGCGACTGGACTTGTACAAATTTTTATTAAGAAATACCAAAAAAATTATTAAAATTGGATAATTTTTGGAAGAGATACAGTTTTTGTTTTCGAGACAACGGTAAATGACATCAAAAACAAAAGATTTCTTTGGCATTTTTAAGTATATATGAGTAAAAAACCATGGCACTAAAACGGTTAAGGTGGTGATAAAAGGAAGCAGTGACCGAACATCCTCAAAACGACTGTCGAGGTCAAAACCGTAACGTCGTTCTAACTACGGGCCTGTGTGTACTACGAATTGTAATAAAGGCAAAGGCATTAATTCGGAAAATGTTACCAGACCGGAATTCACGTGAAAATTATACTTAAATAAAAATTTATAAATTAACACTTGGTACTATCGTTACTATACATTTCTAATGTCGCTTTTAACAAGGTCGCAATACATAAATAAATCATTAATTCTGAATAAACATATAAATAAAGAAAATATAAATGGTCATGGAAAAATTAACTGTTACGTGAAGAAGTAATTATTCTTAAAGAGCTTGAATAGTTTTGTTTTTAAAAAATCCAATATTTGTACGTGTGTACCTACCAACACTTGTCAATTCCTGCCATTTTAGGCCTTATGAAAAAGTTTTAGAACAGTTATTTTTTTAATTCAATACGGTGATCTGCTCCACATATACAGTAGCAAAAGGGTTAGTCAATTTGTTTTTATCGGCAGACTTGTTCCAGTGTTAGGAAGCGATTTCCCAGGACGCAAAAATTTTATATACAAATTATTTTACTACATGCATACTTATTGCCAAATTATAAAAAAAATCGCATGTAGTGTTCCGCCCATGATGCTGATTCAAAATAATCCAAATTAAATTTAAAAAAAAACATACGACATTAGGCAGTACCCGCTATTTTTTACAAATGTTAATATAATTTTTCGCTATGAAAATATATTGACTAACGTATTTTTCACAGGCGTAAAATATCCCGAATTTCTTAAGAATACTTTGGTTATATTTTTAAGTAAAACTTAGTGTAACTTTTATATTTAAGTCCTTTTTATAGCTTTAATTTAAATACAGGATATGAAAATGTTTATAACCGATTTACAACTCGTTATGCAATGGGCTTTTCTCAGATAAACCAGGTAACAAAAAGAGCCTGAAAATGGCAATTTGATGGTGCGCTAAATCTTTATTTTACAGTGAAAAAAAAACTGAAACCAAAACCTAATATTTATTCAACCCGGTCTTTTTAACGGTGCCTTGCACAAGAAATGTTTCCAGTCCTTTACGAGTTTATAAGGGTTCCTTCTTTTAATACGGAAGTCGATAAACAACGTAAGCAAGAATAATGTCACACACTAGGTTACTTCTACTACGAGTTTAACTAAAATGACGGACGTATCAACTTCTTTACATATTCTATTTGCTTTGTAGATTTAACAAAAGTGCCTACAGGTCATCGATACTAGTCAGAAATTAATAATGTAAGACGATTGTGACTCAAACGATGGTTTGATTTGACAATAGAATAATAGTTCCGAATTGTGAAGATCAATTTTGGTAAATGTTTTATAAGAAATTATTTGTATTCGATTTTTCATTGTCGCTTGTTGTTTACATTTCGATATGCTACATATTACAGAAAATTGTAATCATTATTTTTTGGTTCTTTTAATCCTAACTAAACCCTGTACATACAATAAATGCATAGAGCGCATCTAGTGAACGCGAACTGCAGCGGGCCGGTCCGCTCCATATTCAGCACAGATACTAAATTAATTAATGACTGTTTATTTTATTTCACTGTTCCGATTGGTAATAATAACAACACTATCGGTAATATTATTCAAATTTTATAATATTTATTCTCATTATCATTCAATAACGTCGCTTGTACAAATATCAATACATAGTCGCAAATAGTTTCGTTGGATACATGAGCATTACGACAAACATACGCGTCATACATCGCGCCATTAGGTATTATTTTCCATATTGTTCTTTAGGTCAATCGGCAGAGCGAAGAAATGAGCAAAGCTTACAACAATTTTTAACTGGAATTTGCTAGTGGGTTCATCCCGAGTATAAAACCAACTTGTGGTTAGTTCACAATCTTGATAAACGAATGTTTACGAATATCTTGGGAATGGCTCATCCTAAGTCCACCCCGTCCACTAGACCTTTTATATAAAAAAAGAAACGATCTTTCATTTTTACTTAACACATATTTTTGTAAAATAAATATTTTCAAAGCAATTGCGCCACAAGATTGTTAATATCCATTTTTTGCTAAATAAATCGTAAAGGGACTGTCCCTATGTCGATTTATCTTTCAAAAAAATAGTTTAAACGCATAAAAATGTATACGCAATGGAATGTAACACATTCCTAATATCATTTACAAAATATACCAAACTAAAGAACGTTCCTTGAAGTCGGAGGAATAAAGACCACAGAAGAATAAAGACCACAGAAGAATAAAGACCACTTTTGATCCGTATTTCACTTTTGATCCGTATTTGCCATTTTAAAAAATACTATGAAAGTGTTGCGACTTTTTAATGAAAGCAATAGAACGGCTGGAAGAGGCTGGATGCGGGTGTTGCTTGCGTGAATTCAGAGATTTCGGGGTGGGAAGCTTAATTTATGAGGCACGAAAATTGAATAAATTCATCATAGACGACCATTTTAAGCAGTACTGAAACTCATTGAATTAAGAAATAAAATATAGAGGAAAAAGGATGCAGACGAACGCTACACCACTAGCCCCTAAAGTAGTTGCGAGGAGATGGGCAAAAAGAGTGCATACTGTTTCTAATGAAAATGCTAAGGATGTCACGATAGTCGGTTACGTTGCTTATCAGCTATTGGAAACCCGCTTTCTCCTATGATGTACTTTAAGGAAATGAGGCTGAAACCAGAATTCAGTGACGACTTAATTCCGGGCAGCAGTGTGTATGTCATCGAAAGTTTACAGAACGATCGAATTATCCATTGAATTCATCAGTCGTTTTAAAATTTTAAATCACACCATTCTTACATCAGCTAATCAGCAAGAGATCATTCTCTATTGCCTTCCTTCGAGCACAACATATTAATTACAACCCCTAGACAAGTCTGTATCGATCTTTTAACACAATTGGAGAATTTTAACAAAATGTTTACTAGTTTGTATTTAAAATACCAATAATTCGAACATCATAAACGGTTTTAGATCGGTAGGAATTTACCCTTTCAACTCGGATGCTACATACCCGAAACTGTGTTTGAGCACCAGTGCTTTCTACCCAATATTATAAGTTGATTGAAATTGCTCTAAATCCGTCATCTTCTTCAGTGATGTTACAAACTCCAAAAGAGAGATACCACAACCCATTTTGGTAATCAATTTTCTTATTCAGAAAATAATCAGCCACTAACAGAGTTAGTATCAAAGGAAACATTCGGAAGCTTCTTTTAAGAACTTATTACTACATCTTCGACAACGTTTTCTAACCGAAAGTAGGAAAAAAGAAAGGCGATAAATTACAAAGCACAAAAAATTAACAAAGATGTGGCATTCCTGAAAACTTAAAATCATCTTCACAGAGGGCAATGGTATCATGACCAGCTTGTAAAGATAAAATATCAGATATGCGACAAACAGGGTCTCACGTCTCAACCTGGTATAATTTTCTCAAGTTTTTGGGGCTCTACTAAATTTCAAGTTCCTATTTGGATTCAAACCGATTGTCTGCTAAATTTTTAGAGTCTTCATAGTAGTATGTGAGGTACGAGAGTTGAGAACGAATGTTGTGGGTTTTTCTATTTGTCCCTGCTTATTAGTTTACACTATTTATATCGGATATTTTCAATACTTAGAACACTAAAAAATAATTCAGCCAGATTGTTCACAGTTGAATTTTTATACGTTGGCACAGTACAATACTTATTGCGCATTGTTTACATTAACAAAATGACACAAAACAACTCAACGTAGCAGTGCAACGAGTGTTTTTTTTTACCATCGATCGGAACATGTGACGTTATATGATGAGCGCGCAAAATGTTTTTTTTTAATTAATTTTTATTTTTTTAAATTAGTTATTCGTAATTAAACGTATTAATTAAGCATATTTTAGAATTAATTAAGCAAAACATGTATCCTTTTAAATTTATTAAGCATATAAGTACTTAATTTTTTGACATCAGTCAAGCAAGCGAATTGTGTTGGCATATTTATTGTTGTGACTTTAGTGATGGGCTTAAACTATCTTTGAAATAGAATTTGGCCACGCATGTTACTCCGATTGTAAAAAGAGAAGATGAGCTAGGAAAAATGCACGATGAACAGCTGGTGGTTCTGTTGTTCAATACAAACTGGCACGACAATTACAGCATGACTAAGATAAGGATTACAAACGTTGATGACGAATCCCCGCTGCCAAACCACCGATTTTGATGAATAGTCCTTCCCCATTGCTATTGAACGACAACACGCGGGTGAGTACACACTACACACATCACTACAATACGTTTTATATTTAGAGGCGCAAGTAAAAGAGACACTACCAACTGTCGAACAAGCCATACAAACATCGTGAAGCAAAAGATCTCCCAATGTATATAAAGAATAATACCTAGGTTTGTTTTAAATTATGTGGTATTATAATATATAGATTAATAGGCATGAAAGTATTTGAATATAAAATTAAAATGTTTAGATTTCTAAATACCAAGTAAGTACTTTACTTTGAACACTGAACACCATTGTGAAATAGTAACACAGAAAATCGATGTTTACTATATACTACGCACTAACTAACCTCATGTTTCTGGTGAAATATTTCTTTTTTTTTATAATATGGCTCGCCCAAAAAAATTAGGAAGCAATGAAACCCCATACCGAAGAAAATATATCAAGAACTTTTTTATAACTTTTTTATTAATTCTGGCGAAAAGAATGCCAGCATAAATAAACACAGCTGAATTGACTGGAATTCCGCACCCAACTTTATGTTGACATTTCGTTACAGCAAAAAATGCGAATAAAGAAAAATTCATTCTTGAACTACTGCAAAAGTTGCACAGATCGATTCGGTTTGACGAATAAAGACCATCATATATATATACGAGTCGTAGCATATGAGACAGTAATATAAAGTGGGTGGTCTTTGAATGGCTTCGATATTTCCGGGCGCGCCATCAAAATTTTAATTATAGCGCCAGAAAGTTGCGGTTTAGCACGTGTAATAGTCATATTTTCAATTATCATCCCAATTGGTAGTGTATAATTTACTTTTCAGAAGTTATCGACATGATTACGACGTGCTTACACTAAATTGTATAATATCCCTTTCGAAAGTAGCGAGTGTTGATAGAGAAAATTTATGGACATGTACCACTGGACGCGCTACAGAGCGATATTTCCAGACAGAGAGCGATATTCAGAGTAATATTTCCTAGAAAGAACTCTTTTTTAATTGATATCGTCAAAAGGGCACGCTTAGTTTGGCGAAGCCCAAGTTATGAGATGAATCCGGGAATATTCATCCATAATTTTCGACAATCATTCATCGGTCATCAATAAAGGCTTTAGAAATTCGGACGGAGTTAACAATAAGTCATATCGAAAAAACATAAAGCCAACGACTCTAACAAAAGCTCTCCTAAGACAGGTATTTTCTCTCTTGATCGAACCGTTTTTGTTAAAGTCGGCTTCCTGCCTAGATCATAACACAATATTCAGAACTTCAGATAATTAACTAATATTCTATGGGAAAATCTACACTCCTTAACGTAACTAACAAGCCATTTTTTATCGCCCGCGAAAATGGAAACACTGTCCTTCAATAAAGCTCAGGTAAGAAACAAAATATTTCAGTAAATCAACACTAGAAGAAAGTAAAAAACGATTTACAACTCCAACACAAACAGGAAAAAAGTTTTATAAAAAGAGAGCAAGCTTAATAGCAAATGATACTACGATATCATATGCATCGATTCACATAAAGCAGCGGATTATATTAATATTAATTGAAATAGAGCGACCATACACTGAAAGTCGACGTCTAGATATGCATAGGCCCCTAATAGAACTAAACAATGTGGTTTGCAATAAATTCCATATCGCTACAGAAAACGTAGAGCATTTTGACAGCTCAGCCACCAATATTTTTGAAATTGACAACTCGGCGTTACAGCCCGCATCGCCTAGAAAAAAACGTGTCAAACGGATGTCAAATTTTAAATGTCTTAACCAAATTTAAATAGATTTTTTTCATTTAGTTTGCTCTTTTACGTTTTAATAATATTTTATATACACAATTGACTGTTTTTCATACCACACATTAAATGTACGAAAATAAATGAATTACGTTAGATAAGTGATGCAATGCAAAAACATAATTTCCGTACAAATTTACATCAATGTGGCCTTTATAACTTTTCACAATAATTAAACATATTAAAAATATACAAGCTTTTTTTTCAATTAATGAAATAAAAACAGAATATAATCTTTTGATCAATTACACCTATCGCTTGATTTTCGCTAAATTAAATCATATACGGCTTTTATTGTAACTATCATTGTTCATACACTCTCCCATTTTAAAAATTCTACAATTACATTTAATGTTTAGAAATCATATTCTCAATAAAGAGACGTCTTATAAATTTAATCTTCTAGAAGCCGGACACTACACAAATTATAATATTTATGTTCATACTTTATTATATTTATATATACATTCATTAAATTTGCACGGTCTTTCTGCATTTTTTATATAAAATCATTTTTCATAGATATAAAATAATTTATTAATCGAATATCATTAGAATAAATAGACAATGAAAACAAAAATTGTCCATACTCTATATCATTTACTACATACGACATTACTAAACGTCAGTAACAACGTGCGTAGAGCGTCTACGACACGAAGCTGCCTAAGTACAAGTGTACTTGTATGTTTCTATCGGGGTAACTCGATATAGGAGTTGTTTTACACACATAAATTTATAAGTATGTTATTGATTGAAATAGACAGTTGAAAACTACAAAACATATTGATGTGGTATATAACATTTACAAAAAAGAAAACACGTTGAAATAGTGCCGGAAATATTAATTATAACGGTGCTGTCTAACGTAAATCAACGTCACTAATTATACATACCGCACAGGCGAAAACTGTGACTCCGCACCCCTATATTTGGCTTAAATACCTTAAGGTGTTTAAAATTAATAAAAATAAAACTTACAAAATGAAAGGCTTAATTCCAAACCAAATGAACTCAAAATCACATCAACTAAATGGAAAGTAATTTTCACTAGCTTAGATTAAAATCACAGAATAATTAAAATAAATAATATTTATACGGGTTGTCTAATTTCACAGTCATTTAAACATTGATTTAAATTAAGGTGAATTAGCTGTCGCACGACCGGCGAGCGAATCCCGACTAACAAAATTCGCATCAGAATCCGCGGTAAAATCGTCGTCGAGCGAAAGATAAGCGACGTGCGCGGGGAGGGGGCGGCAGGCACGCGCGACGACGCACCGTTGCTATGGTGCGACATCAGACCACGTGCCGCCGACCAATGAGGGGCGTGCGCGGCCGCGGCGGCGCAGTGGACGGTGAGTGTTTGGCTCGCTCGCTCTGATGCTGCATGATGATTTATCTGTGCTACTCGTCTGCTCTACTCGCGGTTCGCAATCATACCCGTTGTAGCTCGCTTGTACCAACTAGCCGTCATCTATGCACGATATCAAATACAATGTGATATTTAGGAGTTAAAGTATAGCGAATAAGAAGGTATTTAATTTATTTCATCCGCAAACTTGACTATTTAACGTAGAGACATATGTAAGTCTGTTATTATAAGTATGAAACATTATTATTCGACCTTCAAACGTTGAAAAATATTTGTACTTACAGAATTCATTAGTCTGGCAAACTCTTTTACGTCTTATTAAAAAATTATTAATTCTACTATAATATAATAAGGAAGTCAATGAAATTTTGCGTGTGGATAATATTATATCCTAGATTAATATATATATATATATATATATATATATATATATATATATATATATATGTATATATATATATATATATATATATATATGTATATATATATATATATACATACATACATATATATATATATTTATATATATATATATATGTATATATATATATATATTCCCCGCACTATAACTTTCTTACTTATATGATAAATTTCCCGCGCACGAAGAATAAAAGTGTGCTGTCAAAACTATAAAAAAGTTCGCAGCGACATATACCTACATATCTTTAATACGTAACATACAATAAGCTTTTTAATCCACAAACATAATAAATTTGTAAAATGGACATGTCTGTATATTGAAGATAAAATGTGATCTGGAAGAATTTTATAAAAGTAATAGAACTCAATATTGTTTTTTTTTAATTTTTGTCTGTTTCTTTATTCGCGAATCATAAAATAACCACTGAAGGAATTCTATTTATTTATCATCTTTTATGTATAGTACATATGGCGGACTTATTGCTACATGAGCAATCTCTTCCAACCAACCATAATAATTGGTATTGGAATTTAGTTGGTAGACTGTAAGAGATTTTCCAACGAAAATTCCTTATAGTACATTAGACAAAAAACAATTTAAAAAAATACAAAAGTATAAGTAAAACGAACTATTGGCATGATTTGGGATGGGAAAGACAAGGGCACAAAGGAAAAGGTTTCAGGAGAGGCAGGACTATTTCACTCGATCTTTGAAAATATTTAGGGCCGTGATTTTCCTGACGTCAGAATCCGGGTGATTCCAAATTTTTGCTGCTTGGACAGTGAGGGCTTTTTCGTAAGTGGTAGAAGTATATTTAGGAATAAGTAGGGTGAGTGAACTTTCTGATCGTAGCCCAAGATCGTGAGCAGACAAGTCTTTAAATTTGCCACTAAGATAATTTGAGCTATTAGGATTTTTAATATATTAAAAAGAAGTGTAAGTATATAAAGTTGCCGTCGATCATGGATCTTCAGCCATTTGAGAAATGACCTGTATTCAGAAATTTGATCATATTTTCTGAGGCTGACGATATACCGGATATATAAATTATGAAGACGTTCCAACTTGTATAAATAGCACCCATCTCCATAATCAATTAATGATAATAAGAGTGTTTGACAAAGGTAGATTTTCGTTTTGGTCGGTAGACAATTTCGAAGACGTTTCAAAGAGTGAATCCTGTTGAAAAGACATCATTTACTTGAGGGCACCAACTAAGATTTTGATCGATCAGTAGGCCTTGGTTTTTAACAGTTGACGTATATGGTATTATTGTACTATTTAGTACTAATTTCGATAAATTAGGTAGTTTAGGTTTACTTTAGAAGTCAGTCTTTGACTACCAATGATGATAGCTTATGACTTACTTGGGTTAACCAAAAGACCTATTTCATGAGCCCACTGACCAATTGAAGCGAGATCTCGATTAAGGATGTCGATGGTTTTTAATAAGACGTCTGCCTCTGTGGAGATATGAACTAACCCACTCAAGTGAATGTTGTGATATATTAAGATATTTCGAGCGGGCAAGAAGGATATGGAAGTCAACAGAGTTGAACGCACTGCTGGAATCAAGAAGTACAAAGACAGTGACTTGTGTATTATCCATAGCCAAGCGTATATCATCAGTAACCTTAACAGTTGAGGTACTATGACCAGCTTTAAAGCCAGATTGAAGTGGATTTAGAGACTTATGAGCATTGAAGAAATTAACGAGTTGACCATGAACAATACGTTCAAAGACTTTGGATAGAAGCGATAGGATAGATATGGAATAAAAATCCTTGGGTAGGCGTAGGTAATGAAATTTTAGGTACGGACACAATATAGGCTTTTATAGACATTTTAGATTTAACTACCTATCCACCCAATTTAGCCTAACTACTGTAAACGACAACAAAACAATTTTGGTCCGTATGGAAAAAATTCTGTTTAGTTAATTAAGCCTAGATGAATTACGTCCTTAAAAGTTGTGGTGACTAAGATAAAAAAGCGATGTAAAAAATTGATAACAAAAATATATAGTTAAATTATGACCATTTTGCGGAATCTTATACCAAGCGTAATAAAAATTTTAAAAAATATTTATTAATATATATACAAAATAATTTTAGGTTTTGCACGGTTCTGAAGCACTTCATCAAAGTTTATAATGGTCCTTATTTCACTTTCTGTAGTTAATATTCAGCTGTTTTGGGTTATTGCTGACGGTAAAACATTTATAATAAAAAGTTGAATTTTGGTAAAACACTTCACACAAGATACCATGATACAAAAATATCTGAAATAACTATTGCTAACACTAGATTGACCCATGATTAGGATTATTACAAGCTTTAAAAAATTAATGTACTTACAAGTTTGTACGAGTATTTGCTAATAGTTTTCACAACAGTTGCTACTAAGAGACTTATAGTCAAAAATAACTAAAGCTAGCAACAGATTGGTCAGGGCCTGTGATGTTTGTAATAAGTTTTAACAAGTTCGGAACAGTTCTATCTTTTCTTTCTGACGAATTGATTTTGGTTACTAACAATCGATTTTAGTTTGAAAATTTGTAATTTTGTTTTCTGATTTTCTATAAAACCGGAAAACGGGGGGCTTGACCTTTGCGTGATAAATTTGACAAAGCAGAGTGTGATATGCGCATAGAGCACGCTGAGGGATATTGTATTCATGGATATATCGACATATTGTATTGTGTTCATAACACGCGTTTCAGCTTATTTTCTATTGGTTTTCTACACAAATTCATTTATGAAAATAGTGACCATCACTAAACTCAAGCGTCACTCAAGTCGAAGGTGACTAAATCGAGCGTGGATGAATATTGATGAGGATTAATATGACAAAGGTAATATCTTCTTGAGTGTTCATTTTATATAATACATGGACATTAGTTAGTCGACTAGACTAAAAAATATTTTCAGTATAACTTCATTGATTTTCTAACAATTTCCGTGTATTATAAACTGCCTGTCAATATCATCGACTCTTTCAGTTTATGTTTGCTACACGCGCGATCCATATTAGTTTTTGTGATTAATTTTTAAGTTTTTCAAAGCTTTTTCTCCGTATCATAAAAGCTAAATTCATCAACTGTTATCATATTTGAATACGTCCTTTTATCCTTCCATTTAATTACTATTCAGACATTGCGAGTCTGTCTGAGATGATTAAATAGGACACATGGATGTATAACAAGCATTTCAGTTTATCCTTCAGATGATGCGGTTACGAAAATATTCAGAGAGCAAAAAAAATTGTGAGCCGTCATGGGACGCCTGGGAGCTGTGTAACATCTAAACTTTTTTATATTTTTAAATTGAAGTATTTTTATTTGAACAAATTGAAACGAAAAACAAATATTCATATCATTGTAAATAATAAAATATTTATTTTATTTTATTTTTTTATTTTTTGGAATAATTTATTATTGAAATACATTTTCAATTTAATATAAAATATATTTTCAATTTATTAAATTTTATAATACTGTCAGCCGACAAGACGCGGAACTGGCCGAATTAAGTCAGAAAGAATCTACAAGGCGCGAAGCTGGCCAAATTAAATCGGAAAGAGCCGACGAGATGCGAAGCTGGCCGAATGCTGGTCGCGACGTCCCATCGGAACGTTTTAACTTCAATCCAAACGAGCCATTAAATGTTTCACATCAAATAAATCTATGGAAATGAATATACAGAACGTATTTATCCGCACCATTTTTTTTCCTTGTATACTGAATTACATAAAGTGGACTCATTCAACTGTCCACTAATTAGAAGCTGTAAATAAATCTGTAGGTCAGGCTGATAATGAAATGTTGAAATTTACATAAGAGTGATTATATCGTAATTGCCTAACTTGATTTTATCAGTAGTCACCACGGCACCCGTCCACGTCGTGGGTTCGTGGCCGTCCAGCCGCACGCGCACAGCCGCTTCACGGAACGTGTGCCCCACGAACGTTAGACTATCGTACAGCCTTCTCGCTACAAAGCCATAGATGACAGCCCACTATCAACAGCCAAACGAATTCGCGGGTTCATCGTGTGAATGATGCCGAATGCCGTGCGATAAGTGTTTCATTAAATTCGCATGACTTGACCACTGACCCGCACTGGTGGACTGACTCGTGATTCGAGCACTGCATTATCTCTTCGCGCGCGTGAACGAATTACACTAAATATTACCTGCTATTCAAGATACTCGATCAACTATTGAGGATTTGAGTTTCACCTATCGGCATTAAGTTTATTCAAGTAAAATTTTCACTAAAAAATATTCAAGTAAAGTTTTCAGTAAAAAATATTCAAGTAAAATTTTCACTAAAAAATATTCAAGTAAAATTTTCAGTAAAACTAACATTAGATGTATTAAAACCAAATTGTATATTATTTATCCATGAGGCTGGATACGATAAAAAATTGGTACACATTCTGATGTAAGACAAATACTTATCGGGACAGGCAGCATTGAATGAACCCCGGTTCATATTGGTGAGCAATGATATTACACTCAATAGACACGTTATATCCACATAGAGTAAACGAAAAACCCAAGCAGCGTTCTTGCGCGCACTATGATGACAGAGATAGATAGTCAAAGAATGCACAATTATACTAGATATAGTTGTATTGAAAACGAGATAATTACATGTGCTGTGTGTCAGTTTTATCTTAGTTCAGGATCATTACATGTGCTGTGAGGTTCAAAATAAAGTTTTCAAAATTAAGAAAAAAATCATAGCCGAAAATCAGTCACTCGTACAAGCAGGATTCATGACGAATTATTCCATAGTCAAAGAATGCACGGTCTAACGTTCTAAAGATGGTAATAGAGAAGTGTAATGAATATAATAATCCTTTCTCTCTCTCTCTCTCTCTCTCTCTCTCTCTCTCTCTCTCTCTCTATATATATATATATATATGTGTGTGTGTGTGTGCGTGTGTGTGTGTGTATATACATATATATATATATATATATTAATTTTTTTTTTTTGGTTCTGTTGGTGTAAAGCAATAATACTGAATATTATATTACTGATATCAAAGAAATATACAAAAAAATCATTACTTCAAGAATCAAGCTAGAAAAGCAAAAATCCCTGATTCTGTATAGAGCGTAGGATAAGAAAGGAGAGTTACTTTCATCAAAATTATATAGTGCCACCTTGTGTTGAAATTTTTGAAAAAAAATTTAAAAAAGCGGTATTAGGTAGCGTTTGTCCAATATGGTTTAAGCTTGCATAATGAAATTCTTCGCACATGCGTCGTAGCGTAGCAACTATATTATTGCTGAAGATGGGTTTGCGCCGATGAAACTCCGTATGCACCTCCCCAGTAGTCTTTATTAAAATGGAACAACCTCAGTCAGAGCAGACGACATACTCGTCTTGTTGAATCACTTTCATCCCACTGCAGGAGTTCGTCGAGGATATACAATCTCGCCGTTCCTATTCAACATCTAAACGAAGCTTATAACGAGGATTGGTTCCAAAATTCGACGGACCTAATTACGACTGGTGGCTCAAAAATGTCGAATCTTCGATATGCGGATGATAACCACATGGGAAGTCACTGCAAAGGATGTAAAACATCAGGCTTGAATTGAGATTGAAAATGAATTGCAATAAGATGATGATTATTGACAGTGCTAACGAAGATGATGATTATTGACCTTGCTAACGATAATTTGCCCGAAGTCACACAAATAGCGACTTGTGAGGTAGTTCAATTATACTTCTATTTGGAGGCCTTCATTTCTAATAATAGCGGATGTACTCACTAAATCGAAAGGCCCGTTCGAGCATTAATGTTCCCCATTTTCTTCTACGTCGTAGAGACGGAGACACTACGTGAAAAGGAGAGAAAAAAGATAGACGTCCTGGAAATATTGTGTCGAAGAAGAATGCTTGGAGTATCTTGGACTGAGTTCCGTACTAATGCACCCATACTCTAAGGAATAGCAGGTAACATTTGTCTAACATTGCACACACTCGCATAATGACATTCTTCGAATGTAATTTTATGTCGTGGCGAAGCAAAAATCGTATTGAACGCAGGATAGTATAGGGCAAACTGGAAGGTACCAGACCAGGAAGAGCACCGATGAGATGGATAAATAAAGTCGATACAATTATACATTCCCCTACACGAATGCACACGGAGAAGAACTGAAAAAGAGGGACATATCCTGCGGCACATCACTATTCTACAACACACTTGGCATGATGATCATGATCACTCTACCAAGAGTCTTAAGTGTAACGAATGAGAAACAAGAGTGTAACGATTAAAAAGAGATATCTATCTTGGACATCTTATATCGTTCAAGACTTATACAAAGAAAAAAATATACAGAAGAGTGAAAAGTATATGGTCCGATTGCTCGTCACCAAAGCAAATATTTAAAACAAAATTATCAATAAGCTTAAATACCGTAATAAAGGAATCGTGTTTAATGACATGCTTGACTTACGTTTACCAAACTAGGGAATTTACGAAAAGAACTCGCAACAAAAAATAAATATGCCAGATAGTTATAGACAGAAGCTACATCGATTTAAGATTATGGAATAAACGCTGATTTACAATACTGATGAACTATTATCTTTTAGATACAAAATGAAGACGAAGGACACCCTATATGACTAATGGAGGTAGCTGGGAGAATAAGGAAGGGATGGTGAGAGACTGAAAATAATTGAAGCATTGTGAGGACGTTTTTTTACCGCTTCATCGGTTCTTCCACTAACAACAAACAACACTAACAGAACAGAACTCTATTTCAAATTAAACCCATTTTCAAATGTTACCATTAGTAATACTCCAATTTAAGTACTTTTATAAAAGCGGAAGTTTATAGTTTTATTTATTGTAATACTATTGTAAAATGATTCAAACCTGAAAACCCTTGTTCACTTTGCTCGTTAATGAAACAAACGACACAACCGTAAATATCTATCGACTGTGTGTGACCCTACATAAAATACTACTAGACTTTTACGTAAAAAATAAAAAAGAAATCATGGAAGGAATCTATAATACGTTCATCCCAATGTTTTCTTTCAGTTAGATGCGACGTAGTTAACACAGAAATATTTTTTAATCAGTGTTAACAGCATATACGATTTTTAAATATTTAACCATCTCTTTGGCTTAAATGTTTTGATTGTCATAAATTTTCGTGAATCAAAATATGTCAATAAAATTACATATTTTATAAAATTTTGTAAAGAAAGTTTTCATAAAAGCGATGCAAAACCGTGACGCCTATTAAAATTTGTTATTGTAACATTTACGTTTCCATTTACGAAAATTCTTTAAATAAGTCAAATTTCAACCAAAAGTGAAATGCGATTGAGGAAAACGTTTAGTCAGAAAATTTGTAAATTTAAATAAATTTCGTTAAATAAAATGGGATTATTTGTGCTTCCATACTGTCACCAGTTCTGATTTCCAATTGCCTGGGGCGTGTAAATAAATTTCACAAATGATACATAAACAAATAATGACACATAAAAATTAAACAAACTCTTATCTTAAAAAAATAAACAGTGACACCAGGCAACAAATTGTCTTGTGCGGTTCGACAAAGATTTTTGTTCATTTCTCTTCAATAGAATTTGCTCCAGGTTAATTGAAGTTGTACAATGATATGATTTCGGGTAACCAGTCGATAGTGTCAGTTTTTTTTTAAAATAGTGCATGTTTGATATTAGTAAGACCAATTTATTTTGCATTGATATTTATGACAAAAATGGTAAATTCTTCAAAATTCTTGAAAATTCCAAAAAACTTTGGTAAATCCGTTAATAGTAAATCCGAGTAGGAATCCGCTAGAAAGTGAGAAGGAATTTCGCGTTCATTCTTTTTCAAAATTACTGTATACTTAGTACACCCGCGCACTAGGAACTTTTTCAAAGCTTTAACTTTGAAGAAGTTCGAATGAAACACACGGTGTTTGCAGCCCCGCGCACGGGCGACTTTTTAGTTGCCGAAGCTAAAAACTCACGGGTGAATAAACTATTTAGTTTTCGGTGATTAAAATTACGGGTGCGGAGGCACTCAATTTTGCTTTTTTTAATTCCTAGACAAGTGCAGTTTATAAAAAAAAGTTAGTCGGCAAGCTTTCATGCTTTCATATTATTAATACCTTTTTAAAGCCTCAAAACAGATTGCGTTAGCGATTACGTTTACAAAACATTTTTTTAGTTGTATGACCTGTCCTATCCGAGTATGTGGCGTGATAAATATAAGCATTAAAAAGATATCCAATTTCAGAATAAATTCAGTATTCGATTTTGACGCCGTATTTTGTTGCCTTTTTTAGGAATTTGTCTAAAATTTTCTTAAAAAGAATTAACGTTTCAAAAACGCACCACATTGTTAAGTATTTAAAAACCTGTCAAGTACGAGTAGGACTCGCACTACAAGGGTTCCGTACACATTTATAAACATTTAATGGTGTAATAGGAATACTATGTACCTACATCGTATTCCTATTACACCATTTAAAAATATTAATTTTACACAACGTCAATATATTGCCTACCATATCTTTCACATTTTAAACTATAACTATAAATTTATGAAGTCAATTGGAAGTACCCCATAGGTGTTGATGTATTCGCGAGTGTCAGAATATGCAGCATAAATGGCTGTATTTTTAGGGTTCTTCTTGATTGCGTTAACTTAGAAGTTTAAATTTATAGCTCCATAAGGGACCATAGACCTAAGTATTTGATATTAATTTCAACTTGATACCTCCACACGTGGAGGTATCAAGTTGAAATTAAGTTAAGCATGTCATTAAACAGAAAATTTTGACAGACCGACAGACGGACTACTAAGTGATCCTATAAGGCTTCTTTTTCCTTTCGAGGTACGGAACCATGAAAACCTACACGTAACTTTTTCGGTTTTACTTTATACATCATTAAAATGCAAACACTGCACAATTTTTGAAGTGCTACTTTGTCGTTACAAGGCTATATAATATATCGTCATGGGGAGTAAATATGTATACATCGAAAACTTTCAAGATGTGAAACCAAAAAGAAGGCAAAGAAAGTTCTAAATTCTTTTAGATTTATACTTTTCAGTTTATTATTCTTCATTTTATACTTCTGTCCGATTTCGAATGACTTGCCCCTAGCCTACAGAAAAGCTATTTATATGTTAAATTTGCTTATAAAAATATAATTCAGCCGAACAATTTTAATTCAACGGAGTCGGAATTATTAGTAGCACTCCTTTTTGGAATTTGCAATATGTTGTGACTAAGTAAAGACAAATTGTGATTTGAATCGTTTTTAGACCGCTTGAATCATTTCTTATCATAGAAACATTTTACCGGCATGCGAACGACTTATCAGAATACGTAACTGCGCGACCACAGTCCCGCCATATTTCTCTCTTCGACAGAAAAAAGTTTTGATTTGCTATCATGATCACTGTATTCAGTTGCTTTGAGTCAATATAAAGCTAGTCATTAAGGTATTTACCTTATCCGTTTTCTGACCTTTTTTTGTATTAATGTATTGATGTCATGATCACTGTATTCAGTTGCTTTGAATCAATATAAAGCTAGTCATTAAGGTATTTACCTTATCCGTTTTCTGACCTTTTTTTGTATTAATGTATTGCTGTCATGATCACTGTATTCAATTACTATGGGTCAATATAATTTTTGATTTACTGTCATGATCACTGTATTCAATTGCTTTGAGTCAATATAAAGCTAGTCATTAAGGTATTTACCTTATCGGTTTTCTAACCTTTTTTTTGTATTAATGTATTGCAGTCATGATCACTGTATTCAATTACTTTAGGCCAATATAATTTTTGATTTGCTGTCATGACCACTGTTGCTTTGAGTCAATATAAAGCGAGTCATTAAGATATTTACCTTCTCCGTTTTCTAACCATTTTTATAGTAATGTATAGCTGTCATGATCACTGTATTCAATTATTTTGACTCAATATAAAGCTAGTCATTAAGGTACCTTCTCCGTTTTCTAACCATTTTTCCATAATAATGTATTACTGTCATGATCACTGTATTCAATTACTTTGGGTCAATATAATTTTTGATTTGCTGTCATGATCACTGTATTCAATTGCTTTGAGTCAGCTAGTCATTAAGGTATTTACCTTCTCTATTTCCTAACCATTTTTATAGTAATGTAAATAAATACTGAGGTTCGTCCATGCGGCCAGGTAAAAAATAAATTCCCATATTCACCATAATATACCTGAATACTGTACTCCTGTCACTGCTGCTCAGGCATTATTGGTTGGACGAAAGTAATTTGAGACACAAAATACAAAGATAAAATATTGTATTTATAAATGAGACAAATATACGTTCTATTTTCATCCCAGGGAACCGAAACTTAGTACTAAAAGTTAAATAAACTATCAATGACTTAAATTTAGACTTGATACATAGATTATAACTCAACAAGTTATATCAGTAGAATACTAAGGGAATGAAAACACGCAAAAGCTAGTAAAATATAACTGAACAAATTGATAAATTGTATAGTATAAAACAGAGGGAGTAATAATCGTAGCACTGGAGTTGTGTTTGGGATTTCGAACATCTGTATATTAAGTGGTGACCTCTGTCGATCGTATCGTTGTCGTAATTTGGTTTTTCCTGCTAAGAGAATATCGAGGGAATGAAAATACGCAAAAGCCAATAAAATATAGTAGAATAAATTGGTAAAATGCAGAGTATAAAATAAACAGAGTAATAATTGTAGCTCTGGAGTTTTTGTCACTTCGACCTCTGCTCCTCTTATCGCTGTCGTAAACTGGCTTTTTCTGCTAAGAGTCTGTCTGCCTGTCTTTTTCGCTATGTAATAGTAGCGAATTTCGTGTCATCTTCGCATTTATCTCTAAAATATATTAGCACATAACAATTATAGTATTTAGCATAACTACATACGCCCGGTATTAAATAAGTACACCTGCTTATGAATAAATAGATATCTGCATAAAAACATAGTTGTTTTGCATATCTTATGCTCCCGTCAAATTTCTATTTATCATGAAATTTATTTTAAATTATTTATGAAAGTATAAAAACGATCAACATATTTGCTTATTAATATCTTTCTAAGGTTTTAATAGCTGGGGAAAATTCCAAAAATAATTGCGAATGAATCATATATGTCGATTAAAATCAGTAATGCAGATAACATACGCATGATATTTCATGATTCATAAGTATATCGCCTGATTATTATGCGATGTAATCACTTTACCGTAATACCAAAAATGACTGGAATATGCGATAATTCTGATCTAAAATAAATACTTCAAAACATTCCCCATTAGCTGTTTATAACCATTCAATTCAATTTCACGTTCAAAACACGCTCCAGCACGCGCTTACAAATATAAGATAGCGAATTGTCCGTGTATTTTTACTAGTTGTGCGCCAACAGATAAGTAACATCGGCTATCACCATAAATCGAATGTTAACTTATTAATTTTTAATCGAATGTTAATTAATAATCGGCTGTCGCCAATAAGACGAATGTTACTTTTTAATGCCTAACATTGATATAACGATTGTTAATATGTGAGTATTGTTTTGTTAATGATTATTTTTAACGTAGGTTCGTCTATGAGTGATACTTAAAATGCTACGATATGTCTTTCATTATGCAATTCCATATCCAACTCCGATCAAGTAGTATTACATATTACAGTTTCTAAGGTTTCCTTCCAAAATTTTGTTGATAAACCAATCTACCCTAATATAGGTATAATCCAACCCCAACTAGAATCTACTAGAATCTTAACTAGAATCCGTTCCCTTGGCTGGGCCGAGGGAACGGATTCTTGTTTCGCTTGCGATATAGTTAATTAATTAATTAGGTAATTATACATTAAAGCAAATAATAATACACCTACGCTTGATAACTGATAAATCTGCCACTTTTTTCAAAAACTTCTAGAATGTTATAGAAAGTAGAGAAAAGAGCGGGTCTTCCGTTCAGTTAGTAATTGACTTTCGTAGAGAGAACTTGATTTTCTTTCATAAATTCCGTTTATGGCGAAAAGCGAGCAAAGCAAAACGCAATATAGTCACAAAAATGGTGAATACGTACTGTCCTATAACAGGAACAAGCATTGTTTCCAAAGATTCAAAGAAAGAAAATTTTATCTCTGCGATAATCTTCATTTAAGGTTATTTCTTACATGATATGTGGACTAGTTATAAAACCTTCTTGAGAGAGATCCCAATTTAAGTCCACCTTGTATGGCCGAGTTATTATCATGCTGCAATAGAAAAAAGCCGTCATAGTGATATGTGCCGTCATATGTGAGCCGTCATAGGACGCATGGCAGATGTGAAACATCTAAGTTTTTTTATAGAATAATATTTTGAAATTTTTTTAGGGCGTTGTACGTTCGATAACGTAGTTTGTAAACACCGATATAAACGAGTAAAGTTATAAGCGTTAGTAAATAAGTAACAATACTGATACACTACAAACACGTAAAGTAGCGTGTGTGTAGTGTGGTAGAGGGAAGCGTTACGTCGAAAAGTGTCGATAAGCTGATCGGATGGCACGTTGCGGCATGCCATCAGAACGTTTTAACTCCCATCTAACTGCGCCATTAGATGTTTCGCATCAAACAACCCCACGCTTTGGGGTAAAAGTGGAAATATTCTGTTCGATTGCCACATGAGCTAACATTGACTCTCTTTTAACATATCTGACCCGCTTAGCATAAATTACACGTGAAAAAAGTACTTTAACGTGGATACCGGCCATATTCCCCAGACTTGTCGCCTATCGATTAGTATCTGTTTCATCCGCTGTTTAATTAAAACTTAAACTTAAGTAAATCCTAACTAAATCTTAAGATTAAACTTACCTAATTATTCAAAAAACCAAATAAATTCGCAAGGAAGGAATTGTATCATTGCAGGCACGCTGGTGACAAGTGATAGATAACAACATTGCTTATATAATTGAACATTTATTTTATTAATTATGTATTAAAAATATAATTACTTTGTGAAGTAAAATGGCGGGTTTATTAGTTGCAAACCTAATATTTTAAAAGAAACAACGCAGTATAAATTTTAATATAGTCTTCTAATTTGTTCAATAAAATGAGATTGCTTGTATGAAAGTATATATATATATATATATATATATATATATATATATATATATATACATGGGAATGTCTACGATGCTATTTTAGATTTATTACCTGCCTACTTACGTACTAGCTTTGTGTCCCACGTGGATTCACCATACAATACACCCGTGATGGATATATCTTGCCTGCCTATCGCGAAGCGTATATTCTAGTAATGACGTTGTATTCAATAGACACGGTACACCAATATGAAACGAACGAAATATGTTATGAAGGAGATAACAAATCGTAGAAAACACACGTTTAAAAGAGATAGTAATATTGAAGACGAAATAATTATCTCGTCTTTTGAGGAACTATCAGAGTACTAGCGCCTGGTCTAATATTGTCATGTCATTGTTTTGTGGGCCTAGCAAGAGGATCCGCGTTGTCGATATATTAAAAATGTAAAGAAATTTCGCTCAAGCAATGTCTTTCCAAAACTAAAGTTTTCGTTGAAATCGGATGGGGCTTTTTTATGCTCCCTCCATAGAAAAGAACAGATAAATACCACTTTTATGGGTTCTGCAGCCGAACCGAGCCTTATAATTTTTTTTGTTACGGAACCTTTATAATAACATTATGTTCATATGTTAACAGCATTATAAGTTTATTTTTTAATTTTTTGACTTCGTAAACATTTAATAGCATTTTTTATTTTAATGTTATGTTAATTTTGAAACACTGCAATTTGCAGAAATTCATATTATAATGGACATCTATACATATAATCAAATCGTAAAAAAATATGGGTTTGCACGTTGAATATTTTTAAGTAAAACTAAGTGCTACATACTAAAAACACACTACTAAACTTTTAGAACAATTAGAACGACTTCAAAACCTGTGTATTCGACACATTTTCGGTTTTAAAAAATTTGACCATATATCCGAGTATCGTTCACGTCTTAAATGGTTAAAGATTCGTGTATATTAGTAAAAAAAACAAATATTTAAAACAATTTTTATTGTCCCACCATTTACTTAAATCACGCACGGGCAGCTAAAATTGCATAAATGCATTGTTTTTGCGCTGCGTAATTTGCCGACGCCGTTACCGCATCTCATCCCCTACCTTATACCCCTCTTGCATCCGTCACTTCTTAGTTTGCGCCGGTGCTTCAGCCCTCTCGGTCGCAAACGTGATCTATTTTTTTATGTTTATTTTTTTTTGATGCGCAGAAGTTCACACGACCGAGTAAAATGGCACACGTGAAAAGCGTACTAAACACGAATATTATGCATTTGTGTGCGTCAATATACTGTGTAATCAAAGACCTACTTGCTACCCACAACGAATGTACTGCGATGCAAGTTAGCTGCGTCTAAGAAAATATGGAATTTACCGTGAAAATATGACCAAATTTAGTGGCGTAACTAGATTATTAGAATATGGACAATTTCCTTGTACCACACATGCACACGCACGTGGTAGACGACTACTAAGTATTGAAATGGACGAAGCAGTACTTGAGTGCTTGGAATGCAACCCCTGTGCCAGGACGAACTATTTCGTCCTTTCAATATGAGCTAGTATTATGTGTGGAAATTATTAAATTCATCTGAAATACACCCTTATCACTTCCAACCGGTATCAAACATTACACTACTTGAATTGTGTAACCATCCCACGATTTTGGCTAATCTATCATAAGATGCCAATGGGTACTCGTATATTATAAACACACGAAGCAATATTTACGCGTGTGGGTCTTTCCAACGCTAATAATAAACATTTATGTAGGTACATTTAGTAATCCACATATTGTTAGAGACAATTCCCACCAAGTGTACTTTAATTTATATGTGTAGAGCAGGAACGAACTTATCGAAGGTTATTTACTTTATCGAAGGTCATCTGCTTGGGAAACCTACTTTAGTACGATCAAACATGTTATCCATCATTTATTTCCATCATATTGATGGTACTCCAATGCGTTAAATGAGATTCGTACGAACGATAGGTTGATAGACCATGGAGGACCTGTGCTTTGGCTTGTGAGGTCGACCTATCGTATATTGGTAGATTTTTATTTAAAAAAAGACCTATTTATTTCGAGGAAACCCAAACGTGATTTAAGAAATAGAATAATATATGCATTTGAAAAAGTACGTATAATTATGTTAGTTCACAATTAAATGAAACTACATGATGTATTATTATTTCTACTTTCTTTAATTTCTTTACCACGAGCTAGGTTTCGTTGTATTACAACATCTTCAGGTGGGCTATTAGCAAAGATTTCTTTGCTTTCAAAGGAATCTTTGTTAATAGCCCACCTGAAGATGTTGTAATACAACGAAACCTAGGTCGTGATAAGGAACTTAAAGAAAGTAGAAATAATAATACATCACGTAGTTTCATTTAATTGTGAATAATGAATTTCTACAAAATTAACGCCAAATATATTCAATTATGACAGGTGTAAATAGTGTAGACAGAGCTTTCAAAATAAGTGTTATTTGATTCGTTTAAATATTACTGTAAAGCATTGTTGATTCCAATTCCTTAAATACGCCAAAATGCTACAGTTATATTCTGGTCACGTACGAGAAAGAACGTAGGCACTACATTAATAAATCAAACTTTGTCGGTAATTGATTACAGCGGTAAATGATTAATCGAATAAAATATGCGATATTACCAAGTGACTAAATTTGCATTTTGACGGTCTTAAGTCCGTTAAAGTATGAAGGGAAAAAGTGAAAGTATGAAAAAAACCGGTAAAGTATGAAGGGAAAAAGTTAAAATATGAAAAAAAAACCGTTAAAGTATGAAGGGAAATTTAAAGTATGAAAAAAACCGTTAAAGTATGAAGGAGAGTGAATTAGAATCATTATTATAAGAAACACTTATGAAGGTGATACTAGCAGCCAGATAGTATGCAGGTCTTTTTTTCAGAGAGCATTAAACAATTTTTAATTTTATTCGGCACGGTCAAGTTCTACAGCACAATGTCTTCGTACAGATTTCAGTTGTAATTAACTCAACTGAAGTCGGGAGGAAGATAGTGTGAAGCAAAACTTACCTGTGCCGAGTAAAAAGTGCAAAAAAAGGTTTATCGTTGTAAATGTGTAAGATCACCATACATTTTACTATTTTCATAAATCTGAATATTGATGAAGAACTTTTTTATTTTTATACAATTATGTAAAAAGTAATGGAATCAATTCTATATTAATTTCTGTCATATTCTATTATCTATATATTTCTGAATATGACATCATATGTGTGCGTGCGTGCGTGCGTACGTGCGTGCGTGCGCGCGTGTGTGTGTGTGTGTGTGTGTGTGAGTAACAATATCAATGTAAAGAACTAAAGCGAGTTAATTAAATTGATATGAATTGGTTTATATAATTGTGAAACTAAATGAATATCACTTCTGCAACTTTTGAGTTTAAACTAGTAGAGTATTTCATAACATTAATACAATAATAATGCTTATGTTTTACGTGTTATTATTGTAGAGATCGTGCAAGAAACAAACTCCTGAAAATGTCGACAGACCAACGGTGATAGATTTAAAAACTTTTAGTTACAAGTTTATCGATGTCAGTGCAGAATTTTTATTTTCAAGACAGGGATAATATAGTCCTTAGCCATTTACCAACTAAATATGCAAAACTACTTAAAGTCGACCTATTTTTTTCAATTGGTACAATTTAACTCTCCGATAGAAATTAAAATTTCTACCGTTAACGTTGATAACAACACATTGTTGAAATTAAATACCGAAATGGTATTTCAGAGTACATTCTTTTATGAAAATCATAAAATAATGTACTCTGAAAGTAAACAGCAATATTTTCATTGAAATATAGACTTGTATATATACATTTTTTCCACCCCGTATATATACATTTTTTCTTTACCCGACCATATTTATGCCGAACATTTGCAGCCAAAAACATATATGCAGCCGAGAATTAAAATAACGACCTTGAAGTCGGAGCCTCAAAATATGGATTTTTTTATGAAAATAAATATTCATTATCAATTTAATACATAACAACAACAACAATTACACTAACATGACAAAAGCTAGCAACAAAATATCACACATCATTTCTTATTTTGTTATACAGGTATAATAAAGAATAGATCTGTTGTTCGTACGGTATACACTTGTACATTTGAAACAAAAACAAGTCCTTTACTTCAAATATACTCTCACTGCGATGGAATTTCTCACTGTATTGATATACTAATTACAAGTCTGTATCTGATAGTCAATGGGCTAGTAATCTAGGTCTTCTGATTAAATCTCACGCTATTATTAGTGGTAGTCAAAAACTTGTGCCAAAAAAATGAATAGTTGATTTACCACAGCTGCTTATCAACGACCACGTTATCGACTTCACTTCAATTGTAAAAGATCTTGGCCTACTGATTGATCAACATTTTCCATGGCATCCTCAAGTAAATTATGTTAGTCGTAAGATTTTCTTCAAAATATGCTTTCTCAAACGTTTCCAGAATGTTTCAAACCAAAGTACACATTTGCCAAATTTTACTTCTGCTTGTTATT
This sequence comes from Druceiella hillmani, assembly GCA_039881145.1. NCBI lineage: Eukaryota > Metazoa > Arthropoda > Insecta > Lepidoptera > Hepialidae > Druceiella > Druceiella hillmani. Next base: position 21,135,944 of record JAYKKI010000015.1, on the reverse strand, counting down.
CAATATGGAGACGTGAGTTATTCTAATCTAAATTAACATTTACTCATTAAATTGGAACGGCTTCAAAACTTGTGTATTCGATACATTTTCGTCCTTAAAAAAACATGACGTGAGCATCGATCACACCGCATCAGATCATCTACCATCACTGGCATCGGATCATCAGGACTTAAATGGTTAATCGTTCGTGACCAGTTTAACCTGCGTCTATGTTTTTATACAATATCCTCACTAATACCGTTACATCTTCATACCTTCGATCTAGATTTTAAAACTTGCAAGATATAATTGACAGATCGAAATCCTTCAACACCCCATTCTTATTCCTTTTATGTACCTATTTATTTTGCAAGTGTCGTTAATTAGTGTGTACTGATCATTTACAGTCTACCATAGGATTTGTTTTTCACACTTGATTCAACGTGGCTGGTTTTATGAAAGTGCCCTTCTAGTATTAATTCCGTCACTGTATACTTAGTTTTCTAAGCTTGCAATATAGAAAAGTATATATTATTCGTATAGGTGAATCTGTACATAATACTGGGTAGAAAAAGTTGATAAAATTTAACAATTTTCAATGGTGTTGGAAACAAATTACCATCAAAATTGCAATTCCAAGGAAAAATAACGTTTGTCATAAGATTTTTCTCAAAATACACTCTCAAATGGCTTCAAAATTTTCTTCGATTTCAAACCAATGTTCTTATTTGTCAAACTCCATTTCTGCCTGTCCTTGATTTAGAAGACGTGTGCTATTTTAATCTAAATGAACTTTCACTCCTTAATTGGAACGACAAACTGTGTTTTCGATGCATTCTTATTTGATTCATTGTGATTGGCTATAAGAGATTGCCCTTGTAGGAGTTTTAGCGCGTAATATATGTATGAATTCTTTATTATTAAAAATATCAGTACTAGCTATCTGGTACAAATATTTTATAACAAAATAAATTATATAATAGCAAATATACAATTTTTGCAAATATCTCGGTAAAACCTACTTTGTTGAATTACCAATTTTGTTTATAGAAACACACTTCAAATATATTTGTTTTTTTGCGTAGAATCATCACCTGTATCAACAACAGACGTGTCCTTCGTTGCACTCTGTATGAATAAAATGAACAAAGACGTGTGTTCATAAAATAATATGGCTTTATATTAATTTTTGCATAATTTACTGTAATACCAGCAAAATTATATGAATATTTTCATAGAAGATTGTAATTTCTTGTTTTAACTTGAAGATACCTTGAAGTATCAGTTTAGCTGATTCTTCAAGATATCTTTTGGAAGATACTTGTGTTTAAGTTTAGTTTTTAAATTTGTTTTCACTATTTATTCGATATACTAGTTAGCTACCTATACCGTGTTAATTCTCATACTAACAAAAATAGGAAGCAAAATTTAGTAATACACAGTTTGAGGCATCGAGTGATGGCACAAACATCGTTATATTATTGTTGATACATTTCCTAACTTTAAGCTTCGACTAAAGGGGAGAGTTTTATACATATGTAAGTAAATATTCTTGCTAACCAATATGTATATTAAATTTAAACGAACCATTTTTAACTAAATCGAAAAAGGACATCAATCGTGTCATAGCTTTCAAAGTAGAACAATGTCGCTATTTTCCTTTCGTTTTGTTATTCTTTTTAAGAAAATTTAGATAGGTGTAGTAAAATTTATCAAATTAAGGATTATTTCCCTCGAATTTCTTTTAGCAGAACATACAACCAAGTTCGTATAAAATAAACTTATTTATCAAGTAAAATTGCAATTACACAGACTACCAAAATAATGTTATCTCCAATTTGCACTCCATTGCGAATTGAATATAGCAGGTTTCACCGAGATATTTCTATTACCTCACTTTTCATAACATAAAATTTGTACTACAGTTTTAATACTGGTATATTTATTAATGAAGAATACTGTGAGACAAAAAGAGTCACAGCAATCACAGATCGTGAAAAATCCTTCGATTTAAAATTAAACAAAAGTTCAAAGCAGAAGTCTTGCAGTTTTAAAGAATTTATTAAATACATTTTATACGTTACTCTGATGGAATTGCATATAAAAGAATAAATAAAAAATCTATAATTTTTTTTACACACGTCAATTGAAAACCATTTCTTTTTATTTCCTATTTACAAACTTTCCCACGATTATTTTAATGGAGTTATTCGCCGTCAAGTAAAAAGTAGTTTTTAAATTTTATGACTTATAACTAGTGAAAAAATTATCATACAATGTATTTGAGAACAATTTTTAAAAGCTGCAATAATTCTCTTTAACATGTTAAACCCAATTTTTTTTAAATTTATTTTATATATATAGTCGCTTTATTAGTCGCAATATCAAATTAGGGAACAAAAATGTATCACTGTTTTTATGTTTGTATTTTTAAATTAACGAGACCAATATTGTCATGTTTGGCTCCTTAATTCTATAATATTTTTATTATATACTATTTTTATTAGAGAATTAACGAGACCAACATTGTGATAACACCAAAGAAACGTTTTCAATATTAGCTCAGGTGGCTAGCAGTAAGGCAATGTATTGCCTATATGATATTTATTTACGTAAGAAAAAAAACAATTTTTGGCGGCATCACGTTGTTAATCTCATAACTTTGTTAAATACAAAAATTAATATGATAAATTTTAAACTATTGAGATGGGAAATAACACAGTTTCTAATATTTTTAACAGAACAATGATCATCCGCTAATTTTTTTTATGCAATAATGCAGATCCTCGTATTGGTTATAAGATGATTTGTTCACATTTTATAAAAGGTCAAAATTAAATTAATTACATACTTGACTTAAAAAAGAAGAGAATTAAGAGCTTGTACATTTAGATACAATTAAAATATTTTATAAAAAAATAAACTGCGTTAGAACTCTTTAGGTAATTGAATTTGACTTTTATATTAGGTTAGCAACTGATATAATCCGCCATTTTTTCTAGCGATTTCCGGAATGCTGCAGAAATTTCTCGAATATCTCTGGGGAGATATATAGAAGAATCAAAATTTTAAAAACCTTATTGAAACAGATACCAGGTTATATCGACGTTATTTGGCAGAGCTACTCTCGTGCAGTTACACTAAAATTGAAAACAACTTCATAGTTCGGTGAAGAAGTGGAAATATGTTTCAAGTTCACAAAAAGGCCGATATATGTGTGAAACTACAGAGTTTCCACCGTCCCAATTATTGGCTTATTAGATGAACTGTGGTTCTTCGCTTACCGTTTTCTCAATAGTGGAGCTCGAGGCTGAAAGTGCCGGAGGTAAGTAGTGCCGATGGGAATTTCTCAATGGAAACATTTAGTTGCGGCTGCGACGCGAGCAATGCGGTGGCGTATAGTCAAGCGCGAGTAAATATTCTCCTTTTATTCATTTTTGCTGGTTATCTGGCTCTTTTAAATTATGAATGCTAGTTTTTCATGAAAATGACAGTTATTTATTTACTAATCGAACGCTACATTTAAATCTGAATTCCGGTAAATTAATATTTTTATTTTATTTGATATTAAGTGTGTGTACTCGTAACGTGGTTGAAAGTTCTTTTCGCTAGCCACATTATTACAACCTAATTTTTTGTTTGTAGGATGAGGATATACAAAAGAAGAATAGAGAGGGAGTCCGCTTCCAAGGACCTTTGCTAAAGAACTGCTGACGCAGTTTTCAAAGATGTAAATTGAATAAAATGATAGCACACGAACTGGAGATATTCCATACGGCATTACAACTGTTCATGAATAAAATGAAAATAGGACAACTTCCTACCGTTAGATATAAACCTAGGCTGATATTTAATAATGAACCAGAGGCAGCCCTGGCGCCATATACTCATTTTAACACGGTCATCTATTTACTTCGGCCTCTTTCCAGAAAGTAATAAAGCGTGCTTGTCAATGTGCGATGGGATATGGTATTCGAAATATTTCTGATTCGTGGTATACAAACGACATGACTGGCAAAGATTGGTTCACCAACTTTTTGAAAAGAAACCTATCGCTTTCTATTGGAACACCGGAAGTCACAAACGCAAGTCACTCGACTACGTTTAAAAGATATAATGTGACACAATTTTTCGACAAATTTCGTGGTATGCTTTGAAAGCGTAAACAGACTTCCATCGTAAATGGAACTTGGATAAGATTGGGGTCACAACAATGCTTAAGACAAAGAAAATTGTTGCAGCAAAGGGTAGTAAGCAAGTGGGAGTAGTCGTATCAGCAGAGTGCAAAACTTTGCTCACTATTGAGTTATCGGCAAATGCTATTGGAAATACAATTCCATCTATATTTGTGTTTCAACGGCTGGAAAAAATGCTGATATATGGCCCTGTGATCCAAATGTCTTTACTAATGAAAACTTTGCACCATCTTTTGTTACCAACCGGCTGCAACCAGACACTAAACCTACAACCTACACCGATGGATTTAAGCAATGAATCTAGTCCATCACATATTCAATGAAGGAACTCTACTCCAGAGATCCCAAATTCTAACCAAGCTACAAGTGAAGAAATAGTTCAAGGAAACTATTCAACTCAAGGAAAATTTTCAAGAGCGTTCTATGCGGACTCCGCAAAGTCGTCGGAAGAACAACGCGATTATCAACTCACTAGTTGCGCGCTCACCTAGATGCGCGCTCAAGCTCCTCTTGAGAGCGCAACTCGGAACTTGATTGCAGACCTCAACGGACAATGACTAGAGATGGACAAAGAACGACTCGAAATGGAGAAAGAGCTACGTAACATAGCCTGGAAATGGAGATAGCGAACTTAGAAGCGAAAGAATCTTACGCCATTTCTTCCGAAGAAGAAGACAAACACGTGGGGCATTGGCTGACTGAAGCAGCACTCTATGCATCATCGGCATCAACAGAAGCACCTGCAGAACCACCGACCGCACCAAGCCAGCATCCAGTACAACCGGCGATCTCGGACATCAATCACCTGACTATTGCAATTGATATTGCTGTCACCACCACCCGACTCGGCCACCGCGGTGTCCCGGCTAGCAGGCTCGCGAAATTTGCCTATATTCAGCGGCGATCTGCGCGACCCCGTTCAAAACTGCACGCGAAGAAACAACAGAACTCTGCGGATTTACGACCGGCGAGAATATGGCCCCTTGCGAATGTGCTAAGAGGGCCAGCAATAAAAGTCGTTTCCGGCAGCTCACTTGATCCGGCACAAATCATGAGCACCATGGAAAGCCGCTTCAGACACCCGGAAGACATCGTGTGCGCAGAGATCACGCAATCAGCGCCCTGCCACGCTTGACAGAAAACGCGTCGGACTTAAATGTGTTTGCGTACAGAGTCGCCTATTGCGTCGCGATTATAATTGCACTGAAGAAAGAAACATATTTGTCATGTCCGGCCCTCGTGAACGTGCTTAAGAAGAAATTAACACCACATTTGCAACGGATTTGCGCCGAGTATGCATACAGCAATGAGAACAAGGCCGGGCCAACCTTAGTTGTGATGTCGAGAGCCCTGAGGCTGAAAGCTAACAAAGCGATCGCATTTGCATCTCGTGATATGCAGATCGTGCCCGCAGCACAAGTCACCTCCAGCCGACGACTTCACAACACTCACACGAGCCCAGCGGCCGCAATATCGGCAGCAGCGACAGTACGGCCAGCAACACGCCCTTCATACTGCTACGCACACGCCAGAAAAACTCCTCCGGGCTGCGCAGTGTGTAGTGGCGACCACAGAATTGCGTGATGCGACAATTTTCTACGGAAAACCGTAGACGAGCGTTGAAACTGGGCCAAGTCCGGGCGGTGGCGTTTTAAATACCAGGAAAGCCGTCATCGCCGTCGATGCAAGTCTACGCGGTGCGACATACATGAATGTCGCCGCTGTAACCACCGCCTATTGCGCAGTCCTTTGAGCCGACATCTGTGGCGACGCAGAAGGCTGTCATCGCCAACACATGGACCACGATGCAAGGGAAGGCGTACCTAAAGATCGCGCCGGTTACTCTAACCGGGTCTAACGGAAGTGTCTCGACGTACGCCCTGCTTGATGACGGGTCTATCGTATTGCTAACTGATTGCAGCTTGAAAGCGTTAGGAGCGTTAGGAGCGTTATCCAATAGCTATGATAACGCTGCACGCAGGTTTCTGTCAATCGAGAGAAAAATGGAAGGAGACCCTAAATTCAATCTTGCGTACACCGCGGAGTTCAAAAATCTCCGCCGTAAGAGCTACGACACGAAGATTAACCAGCCCACCGAGTCGCCGCGGACGTGATACCTTCCCAATTTTGCAGTAAGAAAACCGAATAAGCCAGCCAAAATGCGGCTAATGTTCAATGCAGCCGCACGAGTAGAAAATGTGTCGCTCAACGACAAACTACCTTCCAGACGCGATCACTACAGTCTCTGCTTGAAGCGTTGTTCCGCTTCAGACAGCGGCCGGTCGACCCGATGTCTACGACATGCAGTCGATGATTTTCGGCGCCACATCGTCACCGTGCCCCGCACTCTACGTAAAAAACAAAAATACAGAAGAACACGCCGACGAATATCCGGAGGCTGCGGAAGCTATAGTGCGCAAACAATACATGGACGATTACGTTGACAGCCTAAGTAGCGTGAAATATACAATTCGTGAAAGGTTCCACGCAAACTTGCTTGCTTAACAGGACTTGTATGGGACTCGGCTACTGACACTCTAGGCTTCAATATGAACCTGAACTGAGTGCCGAAATATGAGTCTGATCATGTCAGTTTTCGATCCACAAGGTCTTCTAGCGCACATTATCGTGCAGGCCAAGATACTACTGCAAGAGGTATGGCGCGGCTTTATTGACTGGGACGAAAAGCTAGACCACCACCAAGAAAAGTGGAGCACCTGGCTGCGAAAACTTCACACGTTATCCGACTTTCGGTTTCCGCGGTGCTACAACATGCGCGACGCAGACACCACCACCATCGAACTACACACTTTCTGCGACACCAGTGAGAAGGCGTACATCGCTAAATCGTACTTCGTGTACGGTAAGGCACACGCGACCATGGTGGCCAGCAAGACGCCTGTTGCACTGCTGAAATCGATGTCCATGCCAAGAATGGAGCTGCAAGCCGCGCTCATCGGCAGCCGACTAGCCGACACGATCGGGAAGGAATACGAGATAAAGCCCGAGGAGGCTGTTCTAGGACAAAGGAACGAACTTACGCGGGGTCGACAACGAATTACGTCGGGTCCTCGCGGAAATGGATCATCACCACGTCTCTCAAGAGCCGGCAAACAAGGGATTCGAACGGTGCTTCATACCACCCGCTTCGTCACACGTAGAAGGCTGCTGGGAGAGACTAGTGAGGAGCGTAAAGGTGGCACTGCAAGACACACTGACAGAACGAGCACCTAGGGAGGAAGTGTTGCTGACCTCGCTGGCCGAGGTGGAACACAGCATCAATAGCAGACCGCGTCACACGTCTCTGTTGACAGCCCGATAGCGAAGCCCTGACATCGAACCATTTTTCATTGGGTCCTCATCCGGTGTTGCGGTACCTGGAAAATTCACAAACTACGACTTGATAGGCAAAAAATAATGCTGTTCTCCACGGCTGCTCGCTGACAACTGTTGGAACCGCTGGGTGCGCTAATACCTGCCAACTTTGCTACCACGAACGGAGAACGGGACCTGCGAGTTGGAGACGTCGTACTGGTGGTGGACAACACGCTGCACCGTAACACCTGGTCTCGTGGCTTAATCAAGGCTGTGTTTCCGGGGAAGGATGGACGAGTACGCGTAGTGGAGGTCTACATCAAGGGGACAAAGCTTCGACGCCCAGCCCCAAAGATCCTCGTGCTGCCTACAAGACAGCAGGGTGCGGAAAGGCCGCATTTCCACCGCACAGAAGAATGTCGGCAACACGACACGAATCCGACCAAGGTTCGTTGCTCGAAGCCGGACGACACAGAAAGACAATCCTATCGAGATCCGTTGCTGGAAGCCGGACTTAGATACAAAAAATTACTCACAATAATACCGCCATTTTTTTCACTATTTTCACTTCAACTTTACAATTAGATACTATTTGTTTAACAAACATATAAATATGAATGATGGTAATAAGCGAAAAACTAAATGAGAAATTAATAAAAACTTCCAAAAGAATTTAAAAAGATGACTTAATATTAACAGAAATATTCTATTCTACCAACCTTAAAAATTCATTATTAAATCCGTAGTTCACGGTTTTTTTAAATCATAAGTTAATAATTGGGGACAAATGCATTTTGGCTACAATAAAAATTTCACTCAGCCCAAAAAAACATGACATTTAAAGTAAATAAAGAGGATCCATGGAATCATAATTAAAAAAAATTATATGCCACAATCTTTTCAATACCTTGTAAATCTTGATTTTTTTCTTGTTTAATTATTATTATTAACATTTCTGTTCGGATATTTGTTGGGTTTGTAATTAATGATTATAAATTTAAATAAGCAATAAAAAAAGATTTTCATTGTGAGAAAATCTTTTAAAAATCATTTTTTATAATAAAATAATCATAACAGATTTTTTAAATACGTCATTTTTAATGTATATTCCTTAACTTTAAAAAAATCACTAAAATTAGCATATTTGCGATATTGAATTCATACCTCACCTTTTATGCATTTAAAAACAAAATTTTGAAATGTGACACGTTAGTAATCGTGTTGTACATTGTAAATATACTTAAGAGCATATTCAAATTTTTACAGAATTCTAATATCGAATAGGTAATTCGATGAAAAAAAGTAAATGGATAGCTGCTATAAAATGCATTCCTTCTGACATGGTTTGTGATTGAAATGTTATAATATGGTTGTATACATTTATTATTTTACTCATTTTGTTGAGCTGTAAACAAAATAATGTTATATGTTTTGAGTACGGGCAACTAAATCTTGTTATTACTTGTTAATAAAAGTATTTATAATTTTCTACATTAAAATAAATAACAAGACAAACAATGTAATCTAATTTAACATGATTTTATCGAAAACACGAATAATACTTGCTTTTCTTCGACAAAAATAACAAATTAATACGTAGTCAAGGAACACGATATAAATAAAAAACGAGTGTGCTTTAGACCACGGCTCAAGTAAAACTTCAAATTCACAAAATATGAACTTTAAAGTGAATTTACAATTATATTCACTTTAAACGTAGAATATTTAATGTATTGAACAAAATAATAATTTATAAAATTGTTCAAGAACGAAATGAAATTACAAAATAATCAAAAAATCACCGTTAGCGCAACGCTAGCAAACTCGCATATATATATATATATATATATATATATATATATATATATATATTTCATGCACTGGGTATGGCACTGGTCCGATCACACTTTTCGTAACGCTCTCGTCACGCATTCACCAGCTTACTCCCCAAGTCAAGCGTGCGTAAAGAAGTTTTACTTCAAAAAGTGGATATAACATGAGTAACAGTTGATGTATTTCATTATTTTTATATTGTCCAGCCGTTAATTTGGAGCGTAAAAATAAAATTGAAGCGCCTATAAAGCTGCGGAAGCTAGGCGGCGCTAATAGCATGCACGCAGCCAATAGTGGGTTCAAGAATATTATTTATTGGAAAATTTGCTGAAACTTGGTTTGTATGTTATCTATTTATTGTGAACACATTACTTTTTTATTATTTTTTTCTGTTATATCTTATCTGTAAGTTACTCAATTTAAAACTTCAATGTATTATGAGCACATTTAAAAAGTAATTTCGATGTGAAAACTCTTGATTGCCAAGTATGCCTAAATAATACTTCACGGGTATAATTGAGCCTTATTTGATATTGGTATAGTGAAGTTTATAATTTGAAATATAGTTTCATTCTTAAAAATTGAAAAGAAAAATAAAAAAAGTTATGTCATTCGATAGAATTCAGATTCTTTTTCTAAAATATTTGCTAAAGCTCCTCTTATAAAAAAGAGAGAAAGCGAGCTATAACTATGTAAAATCAAAAGATAAAAAAAATATTTACTAATGCTCCTCTTATATCTAGGAATTGTCTGGATAAGTTCAGTAATCGTTTAGCGCGAAAAAAGTTTTTTTCATTATTTAAGTGTTTGCAGAATCTAAAGTGTAAATTCTGTTAAAATTATTTTATTGAAGCCTCAGTTTAATAAAATGAAAATAACTGATTTTTAGGAGCTTTGTTCATTCATTTTGATTATTATTTTTCTTTTATAATGTATTCAAATAAATATATAAGTTCATCAAACCCAAGATGGATGGCGCATCGATTTCAACATCATTCATATTCAGTGATATTCGCCGAGCATGTGAACAGATACTCGTAAATAAGACGGTTGGGCATAAAAGGAGAAATGGAGGGTGCATGAGCTGCTTGTTACCTAGTTACTAGTTAGTAGTTTGTTGCCTCATACCTTTATAGTACGCCGTATTGCTGCGCCCCTGGTTTGTCGTCTACGTTGTATCATGGGTGAACTTTTCTACTGTTACAGTAATTTTATTTAATTTCCACTTATCATTTTAGTTACTATAAAATTTGTTTATTAAGATCGTCGTAGCTAGTTTTTAAATACTTAAAATGGTTTTCAGTACATTGGTTTACAGTATATGGGTGTAAAATAGAAATGCTAATAAAAATCAAAATGTCACTTTTTGGGTTTTTCATAATTTTATCAAAAATTATACACCAATTTCGTAAAATGAGTATGTGGACAACTATAATTAAAAATATGTGCCTATATGAAAAAACAAGTTAGTAGAAATAAGTTGTTATAGTTCATTTTGTGATGATTTATCGTTTATTTTATAATAAACCATAAATCACCATAAAATAAAAGTACATTACATATACAAGCAATTTCAAATATTTTGGGTTTCCAAAGAAGCCGCTTCAATATAAAAATTGATGTCCAGCTGTGTGATCCAGCTGTTTATTACCTTATTTTTAAACCTTTTTTAATTAAAAGTAAGTCAGCATCATTATTTTTGTAATGGAAAAAGTCTGCTGGGTTTTAGTTTTTTTACTGTTAGGTTATAAGTAATAAAAATTTTCATATTAAATAATCATTTTGAATTGAAAATAACACCTTGATACAAGCAAAAAGCGACACTTGGAATTTTATCAGTACTTCAATTTTTACACCTATATGCAGGAAATCATTTTAATACCTTAAATCATAAATAAATATACAGAGACCTCATAGCAACTAAATTGACAAATAAACATTAAATAAAACTACCACAATAGCAGAACAGTGTAAACAACAATCCACGGGCACAGCAATATGGCGGATTGGCGAATTGTAGTGATATGAGGCGACAAACTGTTGACTAGTAAATAGGCAGTATACTCGAAACTATTCTCAAGTTTTTAAATAATTAAGTAATAAAAGAAGATATAAAAAAACTGGCTAAACCAAGCATTTTCTATCTTTGCTATGTATAGTATAGCGCGCTTTCGGATTACTATTTTAGACATATTTGGAAAAATGCAAGAACCAACCTTTCAAAACGTCACCTTCTAGATCTGATAATGGATTTGTTTTTACAAGTCTAATTCTAAAAATGGATTATTTCCTTGGAATAAATTATTGCCCCCAAATTTCTCATGTCTGCTCGGTCATTGTCATTGTTATTGGAATTTAAAGCTTCACTTAAATATTATCTTCTATATCTATTAAAATTTCCATTTTATTCTTTTATTTTTTTTATATAATTCCTTGTATTTATTATAATGTTGCAACACCTGCACCATTTCTTTTTAAAAGATTTAAAAAGAATGGTTTTTTCAATCTTATTTCTGGTAAGACTAGGGGCGGTCGTAACACGTTTTTGTGACAAAGAAACGCAACTAGTTATTGGTGCGCGAAGATACAAATGTCAAAGAAACGTAACTAGTTATTGGTAGCTTTCACTAAACTCATCTATTAGCATGGCTATTTATTTGAGCCAATAACTCGACGACGTCGATATTATCCTTTCAGTGGAAACATGTTTCGAATTATATTATCGATGAATTTTGGCATTGTTATTTAAGCCGTTATTAAGCGCTTTTATAGTATATTTAAGAAACACATTATTTTGGAATAGCTTATGATTAACTTTATAGATGTGCGATGTATATAAGACTTGTTGATGTCGTTTTAACATGTAGCAAATATTAGTAAAATTAATTATTTAACTAATACAAATTTAATGTTGTTAATAAAAAAAAATATTTTAAATGAAAACAATTTTTTCACAATTAAATGAAACTACGTGATGTAGTATTATTTTTACTTTCTTTTTTAAAAGAAAGTAGAAATAATATTACATCATATAGTTTCATTTAATTGTGAATAATGAATTTCTCCAAAATTAACGTCAAATGTATTCAATATTTGAAAACAGCCATTTGGCTACATTGGCGATATTGTACCGTCGACTCTGAATTAAATTTCGGAAGACGATACAAAGCATTTAAAAGAAAGTAGAAATAATACTACATCACGTAGTTTCATTTAATTGTCAATAATGAATTTCTACAAAATTAACGCCAAATATATTCAATATTAAACAATTTTTTTATTATTTTTCAATGTATTTCATTTTATGGAGTTGTATTATTTCCCATATTGTTTTTCATAGTTCGTGGAAAATCGCAGATATTTATTCGTAAACGCGATAGTTAGGCTGGTCTCTGTCCTAATAAACAAGTATCAGTTTGTCTCTGTTATGTGGGATAGGTACTTAATACCAATAGGCACACGGTACACGCTACTGCGCGATAGATATTTTTTGAGAAATGAGTAGTTTCTCGCGAGTGCGATAACTTGTTATCCATTATAAGGACACATAGACAGTTTCTATAACCAGGTTTTCCAACGAATTATCAAAAAAGTAAAAAAAACCGAGATCGGGCGAGCGCCCGAGACGACATTGGCTGATACGAATGTCCTGTGCATACAATCGTGCTCAGTCAGTCGCATCGAATATGTGAACGTGAGTAAGTTAACAAACAAAATTACTCGAATGATTTTAGAAAAAGAATCTGAATTCTATCGAATGACATAACTTTTTTATTTTTCTTTTTTTAATTTTTAAGAATGAAACTATGTTTCAAATTATAAACTTCACTATACCAATATCAAATAAGGCTCAATTATACCCGTGAAGTATTATTTAGGCATACTTGGCAATCAAGAGTTTTCACATCGAAATTACTTTTTAAATGTGCTCATAATACATTGAAGTTTTAAATTGAGTAACTTACAGATAAGATATAACAGAAAAAAATAATAAAAAAGTAATGTGTTCATAATAAATAGATTACATACAAACCAAGTTTCAGCAAATTTTCCAATGAATAATATTCTTGAACCCACGCCAGACCGATTCCTAAAATCTGTAACGGTAGCAATATTTTGCAAATACATTTATGTTCAGGAACGATATTGTACAGCAAAAGTTCCAACGAAGTACTAATATTTTTATTATTTTATACTTTCAGTACGTTCCTTATTTAATCAGTCAGTGTAATATTTTGTCAAAACGTTTTATTATTGTGATAATAGTGAATATTTACTACCCTGTCACGGTACCATATAACCCAGTACTACTAATATACAGGACAATGAAAACACACAGGAGTACTTGAATCTCTGCATCTGCGCTTGGCTTGAATCAATCTTAAAATGTGTTTAAAAATCAAGTCGTGAATTAATTAACAATACAATCAAAATTCCAGACATTCAAAATTATAATATTTGAGCACTGAATCTTATTATAGCATTTTCTTGAGTGTCCTATACAAATTTAGAGTAAGGTCGTTTTTGGTTTTCGTTGCGCATATTTAACTATTTGTTGATTCAGTAATAACTCAATACATACAGTTTTTAAACAGATTCATATAAGGAATTTTTAACGGTGAAAAGCGATTCAGCTGTGTTCTGTTTTAGTTGTTTGACTTAAATATTTACCATCACATTCAATTGTCATTCATATTTTCATAAGTGTTAATCGTGACGTGACGTGTTTGTATGTAAATTATACGGATGAAGTAGGAATTAAAACTGAGTTTTTACGAAATAAATTATTTGTCAAAGAATTAGTTGGAACTGATGGAAAATGATGAAAAATATAGCGTAGCTCTCATGAAAACCACGACGAATAGGAGTATAAGAAACAATACGCACAAACAGTTGTAAAATATTAAATAGAGAAAAATAAGTTCATGATGAGGCCAATAAAAATGAAAGCACTTGTTTACTCAAAGGTTCAAAAAAAATAATGTTTATATAATACCATCCTAATACGTGTTCTAAGACCGATTTCAAAATGAGCGATTGTTTAACCACACCTATGTCTGGGGAAGATGAAAGTAACGAAATAAATTATATGAGAAGAGAAAATGTTTAAATTTCCTTTTATTGTAATAGTCACAAACCTACAGTCCAGCCTTTTTAAAATGGAGAAAATAGTCAATAGTTGGGTAAAAAGATTTTAAAATATATAATAATCTATATCAACAGAATGATTTTAGTAAGCCGATTCAAAATTAAGTGGCGGGTGGAAAGGAAATTATAAGTACGTGTTTTGACCGCTGGATACGGCATTTATGAATGTTTTGAGCAATTCCTCGATAGCTAGAGAAGTGGTTGTTATAGCGATTTAAATAGCTGTACTATGATGGTCTTTTTAGTGGCATCATGTTCTATATACGAAATGGTAATATTACTGAGTCAAGTGCGCTACACAAGTAGAAGTGACAAACTCCAATATACTCATAACAGGTATAATTACAGAAATATCATGGATAATAGTTGTATTGATAATGAATATAGCTTCTGTTGTAATCCCTTTAATACCAGTATAGAAATAGGGTATCGTAATAAAAGTACATATATATATATATATATATATATATATATATATATATATATATATATATATAAATATGTATATATACATATATATATATATATATATATGTATATATATATATATATATATATATATTTATTATTAGCTTACCCGCCTCAGAATCAATAAATGCTGTGTCAACTTATTAGCTAGATTAAATTCAGTTTATTATGAAAATAAAATGAATACTCAAAATTAATTAAATTCAATAAAGGCACAAAAATTTAAATTATAAGTATTTTAGTTATATTGAAATAAATGTAATTCGCGTGGCAGCAAGGCCTTTGGTTTATTGAAGCGAATCGAAATGATTCGCGTAGTATTGTTACACTACTTTCTGTTAAACTATTTTCTGGATGTGATATACAATACTTTTCGTATATCACATCCAGAAAATGTGATATACGATTACGATATTTTTCATTTTGTTGCCAGGTGCGAGAACGAACAGAGTGGAAGATTTGCCGGCATGTGACCATGCTACATACAATTGACCATGAAAGAAACATTCATTTTCTAGATTCAGGGCACAGACACTGAATGATTGGCCTAGTGATTTGTTATATAATGAAGCAATTATCGATGCGCACACAATCACATATGTCATAACCTCACAAAGTGACCATCTTCGAAGTCACAACCTTTCACAATGTGCACTTGATCAAACTTAACTATTTGAAATCAGTTTTCGCTGATAAATTTCAGAAAAAATCGTTTTAGTCTTTTGTCGTTCGTTTTTCGAGAATTTATTTAATCGAATTCAAATGCAATAAGGGTCGAAAATTTAATAAAAATTGTTAAAAACCAATTATAATTTTTGTCCGTGTCGGTCATTTATGACATACTTTTCTTTATCATTTACCACATATTACGTTATATTATTTTTAATTTTCTTACTTTTACAATGCGCGAAAAACCTTCTCACAGCCGAAATGAAAAAAAATACTCATCGAAATCAATGAATCCGTTCTCGATATATCATCAAAAAAGCCGTTCAATACGAAATGTATGGGAAAATAAGTTTTCTTCCTAAATTTTTTTTCGTGAATTTTTCCGACGTTTTAATAGTTATTCTGTATATATATATATATATATATATATATATATATATATATATATATATATATATATATATAAACATATATTGTATTATATATCAAAATGTATCATGCCAAATGTATAAAAATCGAAAGGTATCAATATTTTTTTACGAATTATTCTCTAGCTCATTTTAATTACCTTTGAAAGTAATAAAACTAATGTATTTTTAAAATATTCTTTTATTAAAAATCACGGTACCACTGAAAATAAAAATATAGAAATCTATGTACCTAATCGAATAGAAAAATAATTGTCTTTTTTTATTTGGCATTTTGTCAAAAAAGTTTGGCCTTTAGTTATTTGGCCGTGCACAGAGTTTCAGAACAGGTTTTTGCGTCTATATAATGGATACATTAAATCATTAAATTATTATTATATAATTTAAATCAAAGATCGGAAAGAGAGGCAATTGTGAATAACTACGTTATGTTTCCGCTAATTTCACTCTTCACCAATTCTGCCACAGTAGATTATGTACAGACCACGCACTAATGCTTTTGATTTAACAAATTAAGATATTTACAAAATATTTAGGAAATTTAAATTTTTAAATACATTAAACATTTCTCAAATTCTCCAGGTATTTAAGGAATTTATAACAAGAAATAATAATATACGTATATTATATATAAATCTCTCGCAATCTACTCTAGTATCTTAATATGTTTCATAAAATTGGAATGGTTTGAATTGTTATCTACATTGGAGACGCTGGTGCCCTTATATTTAACAGCAGAATCTGAGGAATAATAGCTAATAAGGCTTATTGAATTCCATCGTAAATTTCACAAATCAAATTATACTCGACTTAAAACACTTTCCTGTTCTCTTATTTTGTTACAAAATGTCTAAAAATATCTTCAATTGATGTTAGCGGATCTGCTGTAAGTTTTATTATGTGGACAAAACATGGCAGACGTTTACACTTGTTTAAAAATGTTGACACCTTAGAACTATTATATTATTATTATTAATCGACATATTTTAACAATTTTATTGCAATTTCTGTGCAATATCGTATAGTTACCAGTGCGTCTTCGATTAAGCGCAACAGTAGCAATGTAGCTGATAAAAAAGTTTCCATACAATTCCATTTAATTCCCATATAACTGTCTTTAAATACCACTTCAACTCTGATTTCACGAATAATTAACACAATATTCAGTTTAATAACATAAGATGCTAGTTTAAAGGAACAGATTAAACAACACTGAGCGCATAAAATTAGCTGCCTTCTCCTATTTAACTGGCATTTCTTGTGTATGATATAAATTAATCATTTAGTTATTGAATGGAAAAACCAGAAAAATGAGAAAAAATAAAGAAAGTAACAGATTAAACCATAATAAGTGTATAAAATTAGCTGCCTTCTTCTATTTAACTGGCATTTCTTGTGTATGATATAAATTAATCATTCAGTTATTGAATAGAAAAACCAGAAAAATGAGAAAAAACAAAGAAAGTAACAGATTAAACCATAATAAGCGCATAAAATTAGCTGCCTTCTTCTATTTAACTGGCATTTCTTGTGTATGATATAAATTAATCATTCAGTTATTGAATAGAAAAACCAGAAAAATGAGAAAAAACAAAGAAAGTAACAGATTAAACCATAATAAGCGCGTAAAATTAGCTGCCGTCTTCTATTTAGCTTGCATTGCTTGTGTATGATATAAATTAATAATATAAATTAATATTCCATTTAAAATATCCTTAATAGTCCTTTTAATCTATTCAAGAAGCTTTTCCCAAGCCATCCTAAAATATGAAGCGGGTCGCGAATTGCGAAATTTGATCTTTCTGCCTTTTGGCCTTGGACATATTTACAAACATTCCTTGTAATTCTCCCCTAACCAATCCTTATTATCAAAATCATATTTTTCTGGAGAGCACTTCAAAATGTAAATTTGATTTTAAGGTTATTTTGCAAACAAAATGTTATGATAAGGCTTTGCATTCACTCAACATTTTTAACCAATTTTTCTAATAAATTTTCTGTCATTGTACGTTCACATACAAGCCGAGACTAGTCGAAAACGATTGTGTAAACAGCATGTTCGTGCTTGGCCAATTTCTTCGTCACTGGCCAAAAAACTGATAGAGGCGAACTCCTGAGACGAAATTGGTCAAGCACGAACATGCTGTTTACACAATCGTTTTCGACTAGTCTCGGCTTGTATGTGAACGTACAATGACAGAAAATTTATTAGAAAAATTGGTTAAAAATGTTGAGTGAATGCAAAGCCTTATCATAACATTTTGTTTGCAAAATAATCTTAAAATCAAATTTACATTTTGAAGTGCTCTCCAGAAAAATATGATTTTGATAATAAGGATTGGTTAGGGGAGAATTACAAGGAATGTTTGTAAATATGTCCAAGGCCAAAAGGCAGAAAGATCAAATTTCGCAATTCGCGACCCGCTTCATATTTTAGGATGGCTTGGGAAAAGCTTCTTGAATAGATTAAAAGGACTATTAAGGATATGTTAAATGGAATATTAATTTATATTATTAATTTATATCATACACAAGCAATGCAAGTTAAATAGAAGAAGGCAGCTAATTTTATGCGCTTATTATGGTTTAATCTGTTACTTTCTTTGTTTTTTCTCATTTTTCTGGTTTTTCCATTCTATAACTAAATGATTAATTTATATCATACACAAGAAATGCCAGTTAAATAGAAGAAGGCAGCTAATTTTATGCGCTTATTATGGTTTAATCTGTTACTTTCTTTGTTTTTTCTCATTTTTCTGGTTTTTCTATTCAATAACTGAATGATTAATTTATATCATACACAAGAAATGCCAGTTAAATAGAAGAAGGCAGCTAATTTTATACACTTATTATGGTTTAATCTGTTACTTTCTTTATTTTTTCTCATTTTTCTGGTTTTTCCATTCTATAACTAAATGATTAATTTATATCATACACAAGAAATGCCAGTTAAATAGGAGAAGGCAGCTAATTTTATGCGCTCAGTGTTGTTTAATCTGTTCCTTTAAACTAGCATCTTATGTTATTAAACTGAATATTGTGTTAATTATTCGTGAAATCAGAGTTGAAATGGTATTTAAAGACAGTTATATGGGAGTTAAATGGAATTGTATGGAAACTTTTTTATCACGCTACATTGCTACTGTTGCGCTTAATCGAAGACGCACTGGTAACTATACGATATTGCACAGAAATTGCAATAAAATTGTTAAAATATGTCGATTAATAATAATAATATAATAGTTCTAAGGTGTCAACATTTTTAAACAAGTGTAAACGTCTGCCATGTTTTGTCCACATAATAAAACTTACAGCAGATCCGCTAACATCAATTGAAGATATTTTTAGACATTTTGTAACAAAATAAGAGAACAGGAAAGTGTTTTAAGTCGAGTATAATTTGATTTGTGAAATTTACGATGGAATTCAATAAGCCTTATTAGCTATTATTCCTCAGATTCTGCTGTTAAATATAAGGGCACCAGCGTCTCCAATGTAGATAACAATTCAAACCATTCCGATTTTATGAAACATATTAAGATACTAGAGTAGATTGCTAGAGATTTATATATTATATACGTATATTATTATTTCTTGTTATAAATTCCTTAAATACATGGAGAATTTGAGAAATGTTTAATGTATTTAAAAATTTAAATTTCCTAAATATTTTGTAAATATCTTAATTTGTTAAATCAAAAGCATTAGTGCGTGGTCTGTACATAATCTACTGTGGCAGAATTGGTGAAGAGTGAAATTAGCGGAAACATAACGTAGTTATTCACAATTGCCTCTCTTTCCGATCTTTGATTTAAATTATATAATAATAATTTAATGATTTAATGTATCCATTATATAGACGCAAAAACCTGTTCTGAAACTCTGTGCACGGCCAAATAACTAAAGGCCAAACTTTTTTGACAAAATGCCAAATAAAAAAAGACAATTATTTTTCTATTCGATTAGGTACATAGATTTCTATATTTTTATTTTCAGTGGTACCGTGATTTTTAATAAAAGAATATTTTAAAAATACATTAGTTTTATTACTTTCAAAGGTAATTAAAATGAGCTAGAGAATAATTCGTAAAAAAATATTGATACCTTTCGATTTTTATACATTTGGCATGATACATTTTGATATATAATACAATATATGTTTATATATATATATATATATATATATATATATATATATATATACAGAATAACTATTAAAACGTCGGAAAAATTCACGAAAAAAAATTTAGGAAGAAAACTTATTTTCCCATACATTTCGTATTGAACGGCTTTTTTGATGATATATCGAGAACGGATTCATTGATTTCGATGAGTATTTTTTTTCATTTCGGCTGTGAGAAGGTTTTTCGCGCATTGTAAAAGTAAGAAAATTAAAAATAATATAACGTAATATGTGGTAAATGATAAAGAAAAGTATGTCATAAATGACCGACACGGACAAAAATTATAATTGGTTTTTAACAATTTTTATTAAATTTTCGACCCTTATTGCATTTGAATTCGATTAAATAAATTCTCGAAAAACGAACGACAAAAGACTAAAACGATTTTTTCTGAAATTTATCAGCGAAAACTGATTTCAAATAGTTAAGTTTGATCAAGTGCACATTGTGAAAGGTTGTGACTTCGAAGATGGTCACTTTGTGAGGTTATGACATATGTGATTGTGTGCGCATCGATAATTGCTTCATTATATAACAAATCACTAGGCCAATCATTCAGTGTCTGTGCCCTGAATCTAGAAAATGAATGTTTCTTTCATGGTCAATTGTATGTAGCATGGTCACATGCCGGCAAATCTTCCACTCTGTTCGTTCTCGCACCTGGCAACAAAATGAAAAATATCGTAATCGTATATCACATTTTCTGGATGTGATATACGAAAAGTATTGTATATCACATCCAGAAAATAGTTTAACAGAAAGTAGTGTAACAATACTACGCGAATCATTTCGATTCGCTTCAATAAACCAAAGGCCTTGCTGCCACGCGAATTACATTTATTTCAATATAACTAAAATACTTATAATTTAAATTTTTGTGCCTTTATTGAATTTAATTAATTTTGAGTATTCATTTTATTTTCATAATAAACTGAATTTAATCTAGCTAATAAGTTGACACAGCATTTATTGATTCTGAGGCGGGTAAGCTAATAATAAATATATATATATATATATATATATATATATATATATATATATATATATATATATATATATACTTTTATTACGATACCCTATTTCTATACTGGTATTAAAGGGATTACAACAGAAGCTATATTCATTATCAATACAACTATTATCCATGATATTTCTGTAATTATACCTGTTATGAGTATATTGGAGTTTGTCACTTCTACTTGTGTAGCGCATTTGATTCAGTAATATTACCATTTCGTATATAGAACATGATGCCATTAAAAAGACCATCATAGTACAGCTATTTAAATTAAAGTCATAGTACAATATTGGGGCCCATGCGATCCCAATACTCCTTTTTGGAAATTTTGATAATTTACCGGTTCCCAAGTATGTAATGGAAAATCGAAAAATTATCCACCAAGAATCGCTATAACAACCACTTCTCTAGCTACCGCGGAATTGCTCAAAACATTCATAAATGCCGTATCCAGCGGTCAAAACACGTACTTATAATTTCCTTTCCACCCGCCACTTAATTTTGAATCGGCTTACTAAAATCATTCTGTTGATATAGATTATTATATATTTTAAAATCTTTTTACCCAACTATTGACTATTTTCTCCATTTTAAAAAGGCTGGACTGTAGGTTTGTGACTATTACAATAAAAGGAAATTTAAACATTTTCTCTTCTCATATAATTTATTTCGTTACTTTCATCTTCCCCAGACATAGGTGTGGTTAAACAATCGCTCATTTTGAAATCGGTCTTAGAACACGTATTAGGATGGTATTATATAAACATTATTTTTTTTGAACCTTTGAGTAAACAAGTGCTTTCATTTTTATTGGCCTCATCATGAACTTATTTTTCTCTATTTAATATTTTACAACTGTTTGTGCGTATTGTTTCTTATACTCCTATTCGTCGTGGTTTTCATGAAAGCTACGCTATATTTTTCATCATTTTCCGTCAGTTCCAACTAATTCTTTGACAAATAATTTATTTCGTAAAAACTCAGTTTTAATTCCTACTTCATCCGTATAATTTACATACAAACACGTCACGTCACGATTAACGCTTATGAAAATATGAATGACAATTGAATGTGATGGTAAATATTTAAGTCAAACAACTAAAACAGAACACAGCTGAATCGCTTTTCATCCGTTAAACATTCCTTATATGAATCTGTTTAAAAACTGTATGTATTGAGTTATTACTGAATCAACAAATAGTTAAATATGCGCAACGAAAACCAAAAACGACCTTACTCTAAATTTGTATAGGACACTCAAGAAAATGCTATAATAAGATTCAGTGCTCAAATATTATAATTTTGAATGTCTGGAATTTTGATTGTATTGTTAATTAATTCACGGCTTGATTTTTAAACACATTTTAAGATTGATTCAAGCCAATCACAGCTGCAGAGATACAAGTACTCCTGTGTGTTTTCATTGCCCTGTATATTAGTAGTACTGGGTTATATGGTACCGTGACAGGGTAGTAAATATTCACTATTATCACAATAATAAAACATTTTGACAAAAGATGAGACTAGATTAGACTTAAATAAGGAACGTACTGAAAGTATAAAATAATAAAAATATTAGTACTTCGTTGGAACTTTTGCTGTACAATATCGTTCCTGAACATAAATGTATTTGCAAAATATTGCTACTGTTAAAGATTTTAGGAATCGGTCTGGCGTCTGTTTCACTTTTTTTTTGCTGACGTGTTTTATTTTTTCATTTTAGTTCTTATGATATACTATATATATGTATATGTATATGTATATATACATATATATATATGTATGTATATATACATATACATATATATATATATATATATATACATATACATATATATATATATATATATATATATATATTTATATATATATATATGAATACGTAAATACCTACATACGTATACACATACTAACTTCTTTCGGCTTCACACTCTAGTCGGTGCTTCATATTTTAATATACCTATACACCTTCATATACATATCACAGGAACCTACTTATATCCTAGTTGATTCATGCCTTTGTATATACCAATTTATTAACATAATATTTGTAATAAAGGCATGAAGGCTTTGTATATACCTGTACATACTTACCTACCTGCCTACTAATATCCAAGTTGCTTCCAACCTTTGCTTATTCTTGTACATGATTACCTATATACCTCCTTAACATCCTAATTGCCCCCTATCTCTCTATATTCTATACATATTTACTTACTAATATCCTACTACTTTACATACTTACCTACCTTTTTTACTTTATTGCTTTTTTGTATCAAGACAAATTAAACAAGCCCAAAGGTAATAAATATACTCCTCACTATTGAGGACTTTTGTTACTAGCTTGCGGCTCCATAATCAGACATTGGTTACTGTATGGGACCAAAGGATCCGACAAGGTAAATCAAAGAAGCCCAAAGTCGGTGAATCTAAACCTCACCATTGAGGAGTCCCTATCGTTACCTTCTAGCTCTGTAATCAGACCCTGGCTCCTAATTGTGATTAAAAGACATTTGTGATTATAAGAAAAGCTAAATGAAACCACATACAATAAATCTACTCCTCACCATTAAGGAGTTTCTGTCACGACCTTCCGTCGCCATCGTTGGAATTTAATCATTATTTATGACCAAAAGACCAGTCAAACGGACCTAAAATTTATTAAATTATTCCTCAACATTGGGGCGTTCTATCACCAGCTTCCACCCCATCATCAGACCATAGCTATCTGTGACTAAAGTAGTTATAAAGACTTGTCAAATACCTTAGCCTCACATTTCTCAAAAACCTTGTATTCTAATCTGTTGATGATTTCCTCGGGATATCTCCTGATGCGTCATCAGGTATGACCGTATTTACGTGGGATCTAAACGTTCCTTTCAAACAAAATAACATTATCAAAACCTGTCAACGTGTTCCCGGGTAACGGTTTGTACAATTGTAACTAACAACACATGGAAAGAAAATTCATACCAGTCGAATTGAAAAACTCCATCTTTTTTTAATTACACCTTTGTTAAAAACAGATCTAGAAACTACATTTTTATTTCATGTTCAAACACAATCTTTTATAAATAATATAAAAATGTAATGTATCTTATACGTTTTTCAAGATGGAAGATAAATCGATATACATTTCAATTACATGCCTATTTTTAGCCATTCTATATGTGCATCGTGTTAATGCAAACACGAGTACATTTAGAGCAATTTTGAGGGAACTTTGGCGCTATAAAATTTAAAGAAGCGTGGAGAAATACAAATTGAAATTATAGAGAAGGAAAGCATTCAACTGTGCGACTAGGTATTTATGGGAACGTCGATAAACATTGGGTGAAATTTGACCAGATATTTAATACTTTGTTTATTTTAATGTACATATTAATAAAATGTAATCTTAAATAGGAGTTTGCCTCCGTGTGCAATTGAATAGTTTGTCTGAATGATAGCTATCCTTTATGCACAAAATCTATGATTATTTCCATGCTGATAAATTGGTAGAAACGTTTTAATTAAAATATTAGTTTTGAATTTATAGCTGAAAAATATAACGTTGAAATCTGCATATTTCAAATAAATAATATTTTATATGATAGCCAGATACGTAGTAATTTTTTTTTTTTTTTTTATTATTATTATTGCAATCTGTCATTTGAGACATTCAGCAATTGGTGCGTATGTTAGCATGTCTTGTACTGAGTTCGTTCTTTTGAACTCAGTTCATTTTGCCCCTATATAAGGTCTTGGGGAAGTTTTTTCTTAAGCCTTCTGGGTGCCGTTATTGGGTTCATCAGGTTTATAGCCAGTGGATTGGGATGATTAGCGATTCGGTCTCTGTATGTCTTTATCATCTCTGAGATTTCTTCTTGGACCAATTTTATGCCAAGCTCCAAATGGAGTCTGTTGTTTGTCACATACCAGGGTGCACCAGCTATCATTCTAAGCGTTTTTGATTGAAACCTTTGTAGTATTTCAATATTTGATTTTGCCGCGGTTCCCCACAGTTGTAGGCCATAAGTCCATATAGGCTTGATCGTGCATTTATAAATTAATAGTTTATTTTCGAGCGACAATTGAGAGTTTTTGTTAAGAAGCCAGTACATGTTTCGCACTTTTTGGCCCGCTGCACATCGTTTGGTCAGGATGTGTTTGGACCATGTCAGACGTCTGTCGAGATACACGCCAAGGTATTTTGCGTAATCGGCTTGCGGTAACTGTACTCCATTTAGGTTTACTGCCGGACACGTATCTCGTTTGGTAGTAAAAGTAACTTGTATTGATTTGATTTCGTTAACTTTGATTCGCCAATCTTGCAGCCACTGTGATATTTGGTCAAGGCTTGTTTGGAGTTTTTGTGAGGCTATGTCTGGTCGGTGGTCTGCTGCGAGAATTGCTGTGTTATCAGCAAAAGTGCCCGTAACAAGACCTTCTGTGACTGGGAGGTCAGCTGTGTAGAGCAGGTACAGTATTGGACCCATAACGCTTCCCTGGGGAACTCCTGCTTGGATCGGATAGAGAGACGTAGTTTCAGTTCCCTGTTTAACGTAGAAGTGTCTGTTGTGTAGATATGATCTGATGAAGTTGTAGTAATTTATGGGTAGGTTCTTTTTAATTTTAAACAGCAGTCCCTCGTGCCATACCCGATCAAATGCCTGGGATATGTCCAAGAAACATGCAGAACCATATTGGTTTAACTCAAAAGGCATTATGGATATTTTTGACCAATCGATGGACCTGCTCAATGGTTCCATGTCTCTGACGAAAGCCAAACTGGTGATCAGGCAGTAGATTATTATCATAGAGATGTGGCATTAATCTTCGCAGAAATAAAATTTCCATAAACTTGGAAGTAATTGGTAGCAAGCTAATAGGTCTGTAAGATTTCACATCAACAGCATTTTTGCCATGCTTGAGGACCATTATTATTTGAGCCACTTTCCACTGGGGAGGAATCGAACACGTACGTACGATTGCATTGTACAGGATTGTGAGGAATGAAATTCCTTCCTCTGGGAGCTCTCTTAGAATTTTGACAGTTATTAGGTCATAGCCAGGTGCCTTGTTGATATCAAGTGTATCAATAACAGCTTTTATTTCTCTCTTAGTGAAATTCGAAATAGGGGGATCGAGTTGGTGGCATTGATTCAGAAAAGTTGACACTTCTTGCGTTTTGGGGGAATTTATTTCGGGGTTTGGTACAAAGACGCGTTTTAAGTGTTCGGCGAATGTAACTGCCTTTTCCGCTTCACTGGCTGCCCATTCATTGTTCTCTTTGCGTAGAGTGGGTTGGTTTAAGACTGGACGTTTCATATTTTTTGTGACTTTCCACAGTGAGTAATCAGTAGCCGATGTCACGTCTAGACTTTTTAAGAAGGATTGTATTCCTTCGTTCTTGTTATCGCTAAGTGCTGATTTTAGCTTAGATTGCAAGTAGTTTAGATGTTTTTTATCTGATGCATGTCGAGACTGTTGCCATTTTTTTCTAGCACTACGTTTTTCAGTCAGGAGTTCACGAATAGACAGAGGACATTCGAGTTTACGGTTTGTGTCTGTAAGTGTTGGGGTAGCAGCCCAGGCAGACCTTTGTACACAATAGTTGAGGTATTCAACAGCTTCCATTATGTTCTCTTCGGTTTTCATAGGTAGTGACTCGTCCAGGCATTGAGCCATTAATTGCCTAAAGAGATCCCAGTCAGTTTTGCGTGTGTGCAGCTTACATGGTTTTGGAGCTAATGTGATGGACCTTTTGAGTGTCATTTCTACAGGTGAATGATCAGAAGACAAATCTAGGCTAGTTCTACTTGTGATAAAGCTGCTAGGGAATCCTTTGGTTATGAAGAAATCTATCACATCTGGTATTTTTCTTCTATCAGTGGGCCAGTAAGTGGGTTGCCCAGGCGAGACAACACTAAGATTTAGTTTGTCAATTGACATTTTTAGTTGCCGTCCCTTTGTTGTTACTGTACGCGAGCCCCAGTAATGATGTTTCGCATTATAATCTCCACCAGCAACGAATCGGTGGCCCAGTGTGGCGAGAAACCTTACATAATCTGCTTCCTTAAGTTTATGTTTCGGTGGGCTGTAGACAGCCGATATTACAAAAGATCCTACCCAGTCTTCGATTCGCACATTTGTTGCTTGGATCTCTTCAGTACAATATTGTACTGTTTCGTAATGCTTAATATTATTTTTTATAATTATTGCACTCCCCCCATGTGCAGTTCCATCAGGGTGCATTGTGTGGTAAGTCTTATAGTTTTGTATTTGGAAATAACTCTTTTTTGTAAAGTGGGTTTCAGAGACTAGCAAGATATCAATATTATGTGTCTGCAAATACGATTGAACCTCAAGGGTGTGTTGTGGCAGCCCATTGGCATTCCATAGAGCTATTTTTAAGCAATCTATTTGGAGAGATTCGTCGTGAGTGCTATTATTAGGTTTGTCTATGTAGTCAATTGCTGCATCACTTGTTTCATTAAGTCCATTATTTCATGCATATCATTTGTACGTATGTCGCTATTTTGTGGAAGTTGATGTCCTTTGGTTAATACGTCTCTATATGTTTGTCGTATGGTATTCTGAGAGTTCCCTTTATGAGCCGTTAGTGTTTCTTGTTCATGACTTTCTGTTTTATCAAACTGATTTTTATTCCTGGATCTACGATTTGGTGCTTTTGGGAATTTCAGATTTTGAAGCTCACGATAGACTCCACAGCCTTTGTAATTTGCAGGATGGTTACCATCGCAGAGTATTCACTTGACTTGGTCGGACCTAGTTTTCCTTGGGCAGTCAATGGAGAGGTGGTCACCAGCGCATTTGATACACTTAGGTTGTCGGCGACAATAAGCTTTGGTATGTCCATATTGTTGACATTTCGCACATTGTGGGATTTCCCGTTTTGGTCGTGGAGGTTCAAAGGATACCATACACTGCATTAGGCTTTTAACTTCATATATCCGCTTGTTGTTGTCATTCGGTAATAATTCAATAATGAACATGGGCAATGGCTTCTTTGTGGTTCTTTGTTTGATATTCCAAACGTTTATGCAGCTGTAGTCCATATCATTTAATGCTTCTTTGATGTCATCAGGGTTAGTAGATGGATGCATATTTTTAAGCACAGCTTTGAACGCTCGATCCTGTTTAGGCTTATAAGTAAAAAACTCAGTCTGTTTTTGTTCCAATTGTTTGACGATAATTCTGTATGTATCGGCAGATTTGGTCTGGATTTTGACTTGATCATTGTGGAGGACCTTCAAAGTGTACATATTTGGAGCATGTTCATTAAGCATGTTAAGTAGAGGTCGGACATTACCCACTTTGTCAACAAATATTGGAGGTGGTTTTGTTGTCTTTTCTACAGTAGTGGAGTTGTCTACTTGGGTTTCTTCTTCTGCTAGTTGAGTAAAACTATTTTTTGTTGGTATCGGTTGAGTTTGAGATAGCCAGTATGTATCCAGTTTTGTTTGTTTTTGTGTTCCAACATTTTCCGGTATATTTTATATGATAGCCAGATACGTAGTAATGAAATAGTTTTATTGTCACCCGGACTTTATAGTCTTCTATCATTTATAATTCTACAGAAATAAAGTTTTTGAATGTAAAATATAACTCTCTTTTGGTGAATAATGACTCTGACCCTCCAATATCTTTGACGTAACCTTAATCAATCCTTTTCTGTTTACATGTTTATTCATTGTTTAGAAAAAAATTTACTACTTTTTTTTAGAGAAGTCAGTTTCGAAATTTTCTGCTTATCAAAGATTCTCAAATATTAACTCCACGATAACATTGATCATTGGATAAATTGTCACATCTCTAGTCATCAGTTACTTGTTCATTTATAACGGCGAAAGTTTAGAGGTACTATTTATTATAAGCACGAATTTTATTTTCTCTTCCTCATTTGGTAAACTTAGTCCCTTAGCTGAAGCTTCAAGGCATTAATAAAAAATGTCGATGTACCCCCGCATCTCTAACGCTTTTTGCAAGGGCCCTGTAAATAGAAGAAGAACAGGGGCAAAGAATATCTCATGTTCTAAAAAATAGTGTCAAGATAGAGGCAGAGAATATCCGAAACATCCCTAATAATCGAAATATTCGAAAGGCCTATCCGAAACATCCCCTATTTATGTCAGCGATTTTTGATAGTTTCTGAGTTATAAATTTTCAATATAAAATTGTTATAAATTCTCATGGATTGAAAACAAAACGTTCCTTTGTAACTTTCCTTATTATATATATATAAATTATATATATATATATATATATATATATATATATATATATATATATATATATATAAATTTATATATATACATATCCGAAAAATCCTTGAGTTGTGCTCGCACTAGGAGCTAGCAAAACATCAAGTGTTTCAAAAAAATATTAACGTGTTAGATTTTTAATAAATTATAAATAGTTTATTGTGAACATAGCCTAAGTTTTTAAAGCTCGCGCTCTGGAGCGCTCGCCATTCGTGACGTGATTCGCCCATCACTCGCGTTGCTCGTATCGATGGCGGTTTTGTTATATACGTATGAGTTTTGAAAATTGCAAATGGTTGTGTGCAGTATGTATGGTTACGCTTGCAACTATCATTTTGTAATTAAGGCGGTATTTACAGTGCTAATATGTGTATGAGTGCTCGCCACTTATAGGTATGTACATATTTTGTAGTTACCTAAGAATAAAATCAATGATCGCTCACCTGTTATTGCCACGTGCGTGCACGAATGATAGATCAAATTATGATTGTATTAATTGTTCAATCGATTGAAGTAAAAATAAGTTGTAAAATCATAAGCTAATGAAAATTAAAGAACAAATTAAATGACATAAGCATTTTCAACATATTGCTCCCCATTTTCTGCACATTTTTGCACACGTTTTTCTGTTCATTCATGTACTCTATTAAATAAAGAAATGTCTTGGTTAGTGGTATTTCAAGGTTGTCGAAAGCAGCGGTAATACGCGCACGCATCTCTATTTTACAGTCACAATATTTCTGAAATACTAAGTGAAATACGAAGAAGTACAAAGGGATGATATTTGGTTAATGTGGAAGCCAACGTATAGGTCGAAATTGACCTATCCACTAGATGCCAAACATTTTATTTAACCTGTCACGAACTTCGACAACGGAATACGGCAGCGCCACGCAACTGAACACAAAGAGATTTCGCAATCGACTAAATTTATAATTGACAATAACCACGAATGCGCTCTCGAGAAGAGGGTGGCAACTTAGTATCTTTCTCTTCTTACTTTTCAATCTATTTTCACCTCTATTACTTATGCATAAGATATAATTCATTTGCGACGTTCGCACCGCTGCTTTTAATAATATAACTATAAATAACTTTACCTGGCGAGAAATTGTCCGTAATGAAATATGCAAGGATTCGTGCAGACATTTTTCTTGAAATGTTTATCGTGCTATAATTTCTAAGCCCCTTGTGATAATAAATACCAGTTTTTACCAATGATCTACGTACAACCATGAAATTGATTGGTATCCGTTTTCGGATATGAGTCGCGATATATATATATATATATATATATATATATACATATATATACATATACATATATATATATATATATATATATACGGTAAATAAGCATATAAAATAAATATTTATAACGGGTTACCATTAAAAACCTTCATAAATTGTCTATTACAGGGCTAGCAGTGAGGTTACAAAAACCTAAAACGCTCAAACAAGCACTTTCAACGGTAATTAAAGAGGAAAATTTCACTATAATAAACGAGATCTTACAACCAAACTTCCATTCATTTAATGAGCCTCGAAATTAATTTAATCCAAAGTACTTTAATAATATAATAATACTTTTAACAGATTTCCACGTCTTTGTAATCAATCGTTTAACCAGCCATTTAACAGACGAGCTTTTAATAATAACTCTAACACAAGAAGATTTAATTTGGATAATTCACTCCGATTAAATACTACTACAACTTCAAGTCGTTTTAGAACGCTGCAAAATAACAATAATTGGCAACCTAGGTCTGGCCCTTCGCACGGGCCCTCGCCCTTAGTGAATACCTCAAAATCGAACCACACCATGCGCACAGTCATAAAAAATAGACCACACTTTACTACAGAAGAGCTATTTTATCAGGAAGAAACCTCTGGCTGTAGTTACCACGATAACGTTAATTATAATACTTTAGACTGCAATAACGAACAATACCACGAACATTTTTACGAAAATACCGGACAAAACGAAAAGAAATCATTCAGTTTAATAACGAAGGTTGTTGTTTAAACTTACTGTACATAATTTTACCTGAAATAAAAGCCCAATTTATGATCAACATGGGATATACCAAATCTTTTATAAGCCCCAAGAAAGTGGATGAATATTTTCATGAATTTCTGAAATTTCAACCCTTTCAGATACAATCGACCCAACAAATAATGAACCACAACTACGTTATCGAAATATCACTTCCTCGAACATTTAAGACACTCATCAGAGACAAATTTCATGTGTTTGATTTTAACGAAAACTATGACGGCTTCATTGGGATAGATTTACTTAAACGAATTGACTCAAAAATTAGCATAAACAATAAATCATTAAAGACAACTCGTACAGAAATACCTATAAAGCATGAACAACCAATATTTTCTTATAATTTAAAAATATCACCACGCATAGAGCAAAGGATACAAGATCCTGTAAATTATGAAAAAGGAAAAGCTATTTTTAATTCGACCACGTACGCACAAGGATTAACAATGCTAACTACCGCGTTAGTGTCAGTTGAAAATTATCGAGCTTTTACTACTATAATTAATAGCACGGAAAAATAAACGAAGATCAAGGTTTGTTAGTTGCGAAATAAATAATTACAAGCTAAAAGAAAAAAAATAATATTAATTACTATGTAGATGAGAGACGTAAACAACACCTAAATAAACTTAGAATATATCATTTAAATAAGGAAGAGCAAAAAGCTATAAAAAATATGTGCCTTGAATATAAAGATATTTTTCGCTGTGAAGAATTACCACTGACATTTACTAATCAGGTTAAGTATAAACTCAGATTAAATAATAATGACCCTATCTATATAAAAGCATACAGACACCTTCATTTAAAAATGACGAAATTAGGAAGTAAGTAGAAGACCTGTTAAAACATAATATAATAAAGCCATCGTCCTACCCTGGAGTTTTCCCGTTCATATCGTACCAAAAAAAAATTGACGCGTCGAGAAACCAAAAATACAGAATGGTAATAGACTATTGAATCCTTTACCAAATATTAATGATATTCTAGATAAATTAGGCAGAAGTCAATACTTCACAATCTTAGACTTGAGTTCAGGGTTAAGTAGAAATTGACCCTGAAGATTCGGAAAAAATTGCTTTTTTAACGGAACGTGGCCATTACGAATTTCGGCGAATGCCGTTTGGATTGAAAAACGCGCCGACCACGTTACAAAGGCGTATGAATAATATCTTTCTCGGTCTACAGACAGAATAATGCTTAGCTTACCTTGACGATATTATCATATATTCCACCTCACTACAAGAACACATGAGTAAATTAAAACAAGTATTTGACAGGTTAAGACAAACAAATTTTAAAATACACCTGAATAAGAGCGAGTTCCTAAGGAAAGAAGTAGTGCATTTAGGGCACGAAATGTCAGATAAGGGATTAGAACTAATCAAAATAAAATTAAAGCGATACTCAATTACCCAATACCTAAAACTGTTAAAGAGATTAAAGGTTTTCTCGGACTTCTGGGTTTATTATAAACAGTTTATAAAGGATTTCGGGAAAGTCGCAAAACCATTAACAAATTATATAAAAGCAGGTTGTTCTATAAAACACACCGACGAATTCATAAACGCAGTTAATACGGGTAAAGAGTTTTAATGAATCATTCAATATTACATTATCCGGATTTCAAAAAACCGTATATACTCACAACAAACATATCGAGTCTCGCCTTAGAAGCAGTTCTATGACAAGGTACAATTGGTATTGATAAACCAATAGCATATGCCAGTAGAATTCTTAGTTAGTCTTACAGAGCAAAATTACTTCGCAATAGAGAACAACGACAAGCAACAAAATATTTCAGGCCATATTTGTACGAGCGTAAATTTACGATTTATACGGATCACAGACCCCTAACTTGGTTATACTTAATTAAAGAATTGAATTCAAAACTAACGAGATTAAGGTTAAAGTTAGAAGAGTACGATTACGACATTGTGCACGAGAAGGGATCCCAAAATACGATACAAATAGACGCATTAGATACAGGCGGTCAATCTTTAGCTGTTAATCTAGGTGTAACTCTAGATTTTGAGGATTTGATACAAATGGATGAAGCTGAATTTAATGAATTAGTTGACCAAATTACGAATATACAAAATGAAGTTGGGGGAACGGGTACTACCCATTCCTCCAACGAAGTAGGCGTTTGTGTCATACCCACATTAGAGGAAGCGATAGACGCAAAGACACCTCAAATTTTTATAAAAAACTCGTTCGATACTAACCTAAAAATTAAAAATAAATCAAACGATAAACAAAGTATAAAAATAGTATATATACCCGTAATGGAAAGAAGTGAACACATTATACAATTTCCCAAAGAAAATACTAAAAGAAAATTTAAGTACTATTGTCACTTTGAAAATGACGACTTATTTAAACAGTTTAGCGTAATTTATTATGACTTATTCAATCAAAATGGTCCACAATTAATGAAATGTACAAAACGTGTGATAAATGTCACTGACAAGCAGGAACTAATAAATATAGTAAAATTAGATGATGGAAAAAATAGTCACAATAGTATAGGGGAGACGGTTAAGTAATTTAGAGGAAATTATTATTGGCCCAGTACGCAGGTAACTGTAAAAATAATCATAAATAATTACAATAAGTGTAAAAAGACCAAATATGATAGACGCCCACTAACAGTTCCGGTTATGATTACCAAAACGATTGCTAAACCCCACAACGGATTCATATCAACACGTTTCAGAAGTAAAAGGACAGGCATTAATAAATAGACGCATTTACAAAATTAGATCAGGCTATAAGCATTACAGCAAAAACTTCGATACATGTTGCAAAAGCCCTTATTAAATATATTTTAATGTAAAGAATTCCAATGGAAATCACAACCGACGGGAGCCCAGAGTTCGGCAATGAAATAATTAAAGATCTTTTAAGTGTTCATAAAATCGCCGTACATTTTATCACGCCTAATAACCCAAACTCTTAATGGTAGAGTATTGCGTATTCTCAAACAAGACCACAAAGATAACATTGAAACATTAATGTGCTATGCAATAATTTCATATAACATACATAGCTCAACTGATAAAACTCCTTTAGAACTCTTGCTAGGACATACCCAAACTAGGGATTAATTTAATCTTTACTATGAAGAATTATTCTACCAAGATTACATTGAAATACATATGAACGGCATGAAATTGTTATACGAAAAAATAGGTGAACATATGAAAACACGTAAAGAAAGTAAAATTAATAGACGAAATGAAAACTCATAACCTATTCATTTCGAAATAGGACAATTAATATAACAAAGGCTTACATAATTTGAAGGACCTTTTGAAAATTTACAAGTAAATGACGATAATACTCTGTTTATATATAAGAACAATAGACGAAAACGAATTCACTGCAAAAATGTAAGACGACCCTTTAATAATGTTACAGAGTTGTTCCCGTAGGCGTAATCAAGATCCACGATAACCCAGGGATGTACCCACACAACTTAGGCAGAGCAATGAACCAATTGGACCAGTGGACGTTAATTAAAAGTTTCAATTTAGTCCATATTAATATAAAATTTAGAAATAATATAGATATTTATATGAAATTGTGTGATATTCTAAACAATCAAACGCAGTACTACGATGAAATTTATAATTACCACCACCAGATAGACTACCTAATAATTAAGATAGAAATAAATTTAACCAAATAGCACATACTAAGCGAACGAAAGGAGGCTTAATAAATACAATGGGATCAGTAATTAAGTGCGTGAAGGGAGATCCAGATGCATCAGATGAAGAACATTATGATAAAATAATTGACCAACTTAAATCTAATCAAAAACATGATAAACAAATTATAAAAAAACAAATTACCCTAATGACAGATGCCATAAATAAGTTTTTTAAAACACTCAAAATTAACCAAAGGGTGCTGATGTCACGAATTATGCAAATAGAAACCACAGTAAGGACTATTTGTAGTAGCCTTGAAGACAGGCGGGCTGTCTAATTCACCAATACTTTTGTTCAATTAACGACAGTTTTTAGGACTATATATCAAATACTTTCTGAGCTTGAGAATACCATAACTTTTGCCAAGATGGGCCAGATGCACCTAATAGGACTTGCCAACGCGTTGCAGAAGATAATACTACACGTAAGTGTATATCACGTAAGTGTAGCTCATGTAATACACATGGAAGAACCCAAGATACAACATATATGACCGACTATGCATGGCTCTATATTCTACCAAATGAAACTACAATCTTTTAAAAATGTGAGGGCGAAAGTACCAGAAAAAATTATTAAGGGAACATACCTCTTTACTATATCCAAAGATTGCGAAGTGCAAATGAAAGATGTTATCCTGAAACCGCATAACGAAGTATTAATTACAAACAGCAGACATACAACGTTATCTAGCGTTAGTTTACCTGACATCAAGAGAATTAAAATACTTAAGAGTTCACACATTAATCTTAAAAATGTTAATTTAGACACTATAGATTCTACAAAGACACAAATCGACGAACAAAGGAAACAAATTATAGAAAATGATAACGAACCCCTGAAATTAACCCCCAAGCATTTGAAGCTTAATATTATATATACTTACACCGATTATTATTGAAAACTATATCTGTATTAAAATAAGAAGTAAGAAAACTACTAATAAAACCAAAAATCCATTACAGGTTCAGAAAAATCCCAAAAGAGCGATATTTTCCATCTGGGAGGGGAGGAGTTACGATATCAGCAATCACTGGATATCATAATAATACACCGCCGCAGCTAGACGACACCCAAACGGAAACGACGAAACCAAACCACATGACGACTGGGAACCAGGGACACCTCAGCAATAACTACGCGAACACGAAGGAATATTAAACTTGTTATTATTTTACTTTTATGTATTCATGTAATAATAAATTCATTAACGTTTTGGTATTAGTAGAGTTCACAAGTATTTCTATTGTATTTAAATTAAATTAAATTCTTTTTAAATACCAATATCTCCCGAAACATATATGGCGGGCGTGTACTAACATTTGAGTTAGAAGCGAGTATTCGCGTAATGTAAAATTTGTGACAAAACTTTTGAATGTGTTATTATTTATTAATTGCGTTTCAAAAGGATATAGAAAATAGAATTCTCTATTTTTACTTTGTGAAATAACATTCCAATTTTTCCTTCATACTTCTTACATAATGACTACGTGCTTTATTTTTTTTATTGAAATCTGTAAATTCACTAAGGCGTATTTAAAAAATTGGAATTCAGCTTTTTTACAATAATTAAAAACTTCTGTTTGCGATCTTTGTTCGAAGTGAAATTCATTACGATACATTCTCAAAATTGTTTCCTTTTTCTTATCTTTAATGAAAATGTTTGAAGTGATCCACTTCGTTCGTAATTGCAAATTGTTTTTAAATTACATATATATATATATATATATATATATATATATATATATATATATATATATATATAATACATGTATATATATATATATATATATATATATATATATATATATATATTATTTTTGAATTCAAAATATCGAGGAAAATTTGGTAAATTTTCAGTGCCTTTTACTAAAAATATCAATTATTGATATTTTGTGTTCAAGAGGTATGTGTTTTAAATATTCCAAATTTATATATATTTGTGTACATATAAATATTGTACAGGTGCCTAAAACACATTATCTATATGTGCATAAAAATACATAAAATGCAATATTTAAAATGCATACATGTTGAATACATAATCTCAATATGCAATATATAATTGAACATCAAATACATGTTAGGGAAATGTTAATAACAATCGGTCTAATTGTTATTTTAAAGCATTCACATATATTTATACATATTATACATTTAGAATATATTTTGTATGTTTAAAATTGAAATAAAATTCCATTCGCTTCAATTAAAATTAATTTTGAATTTGAATTGAATTTTTGCTTCACTAGAACGATGCTGTCCTGTAAAAATATTAGCAGTAAACTGCCAGATTGCTGGACTGCAAATATTGACAACACATTCAAATTTTAATCAAAGTAAATTTATATCGAATACGTACAAAATCGAAAAACTTACGTACGCAAGACGACAACGATTTCTTCACTCATTCATCTACCCGCATTCGGATACCCCTCCCGCACTACTCCTCACTTCACCTCTGGCGACGCCCATTTAAGCAATGTATATACGGACGGAAAACTTCATTGTGCAATTTAAAATACACATAACGCACCTGTTGATGTACGTGAGATACATTATACATTTATATAAATACTACGCGTCGAAATGAATTTTTTTTAAATACTATATTCTCATATCTTCTAATAGGATGAGCAGATTGCGATGAAATGAAAACTAAGTATTATTTCAAATGAATTCTCCTACTTTTCTGAAAAATCCATTGGAATTGAGTCAAAAGTTTTTACATGATGCGTGTACAAACAAACACGCACACGGAAAAAAATTCAAATAATGATCTTAATGCTCCCTACTACCTATCCTTCTTCCCCCAAATAATTTTTTTGCAAAAATTTTTTCCACGTACAGACACGAAAAGTTTACAATTTTATTATATATACAGATATGAGTGGTCATTATAAGTGCATATATTGAGATTACCCTTCATCTGTCCATATAATAAAATTACAGGGAAGACATTCAGTATATGCATATTCTTATGATTTGACCGATAATGAAAGAAGAAGATAATTGGGTAAACGTCAGATGATTTGGTGCTATCTATTTCAAAGCATTTTTCTTTTAGGCGATGGAGAAGGTTAAACCATTTTGCATATTTTTCTTTATGTTTTTTACCTCTCTCGTTCTACTTTAATTTCTTTAAGTTTTTTTTTATTTATTGACAGGCATTACAAACATTGAACTACGCTAATTTAAAATGAAAATCATATGATTCAGAAAGTAAAAATAGTATGAAATATGGTACATTTTAATATTTTCTATACATATGTGTATTACTTTGTGAGTGATTTAATATTCCTTTTAAACGTAAAATATTACATCATTCAAATGCGTCATTCATATAGAAAACATATTCAATCCAAATAGCAAATATTGACATATGTAAATAATAAAGTGCGCGTTATCGTCTACTTCGATTGCGAGTTTATTTTGTATAATAAATTATAATTACAAACGATATTAACATTTGGCATCCATACGTATAAGCGTTTAGAATAATCAAACATACATACATTTACAATTTTTCACGATGTTGTGGTACAGCAAAAATGGAACATGAAATATCAAACGACAGGAGAGTATGATGTGAAAAAAAATTATTTTTCCAAACAATAAAACCATTGCCATAATCAATTTTAATTTGCGGCTCTATTGCTCGATTGAAAAGTAAAACGGTCTCTCGAGTCCTGACAATTTAAATTTTGATCGGTACAATTAGAAAAGGATGATGTCACACATTGGACAATTACACGATATATATGTGTGTGTGTATATATATATATATATATATATATATAAATATATATATATATATATATATATATATGCAAAAAATATAATTAAATTGACTTAAACATATTTCAGTTTGTCTAAAAATCCTATTCCCACAGACTGAAATAAAATCGAACGAAATTGTCAGTTTTATAAGTATTTTATCAGTATTTTTAGTTTTATAAAACTAAAAATTAATTTTCTAAGTTACTTACGTTACATAGGAGAGAAAAATCAATTTAAAAAATTCTAAAACTTTTTTTATTTACAGAAAGTACGCTTGGCTGGTCCATGTTATTTCGAACCATTTGAAAATTCTACCGAAGGACTTGAATAAAAAATATTACGGGGCAGTTGGAAAGTGGAAAGCCTCGATGTGAATGTGTGGTTTTTGTGCCTAAACTTTAAGGATTAAACTTTTATTCTTATTTATTTTGTTTTATTATTGCATAAATCTACTTTCCTGGATGTTACGTCATGTTCTATTTCCCTTTCATTAAGTCATGTTGTATAGTTTTTCTTATTTATAACATACCTAGAAAGTTTTTCATTAGATAAGTTTTGGTCTCCTTAAGTAAGTTTTTTGAATCACGTGAAGTTGTGGTCTTACAGCCAACCACTAATGTAAACATTATATTGTAATCTGCATGAATTATGGTACTATGCACTGATGACTTTTCTCTCTGGAAAAATTAGAATTAATAGAAATAGAGTCGTTTAGAATTAATGAAAAGGAGCAAGGTGGTGCAGAGCAGTAGCAGGGTAAATGAGAAAGACTGACCATTATTTTCAAGTTACGAATTTAAATTATTTTTCTACAATATTTTGGACTTGCTATGAAAAGATTGCTTTGTGTCGCAAGAAATTTCTAAAAGCCCAATTCCAATTAAAATACAAAAGTTATTTAAAAGAAATATTATTAAAACAAAATCTCTGTTCATTCGCAAGGTGGACAAAAAACGAAGAAATCATCACAATTTATCTCACAACAATTTTAAATATTAATATTTTATGCTTGGTATATTTTTTTATGGTTTAAGATTCACAATTTGGCGTAATGCAAAGTGCTGTAAGTGTGGTTGGCTGTAAGAGATTGCTCTTGTAGCAATAAGTCCGCCATATGTATCAATTAGATACATTAAAGTAGATAAAATAAAATAAATAAAGTATATTTTGGGTCATATCAAGTCGACATTAGGTATATTTCAGATATAGGAGCTAATGTTATAAAACTATGACAATTATCCAAGCGCATAAAATTGTCAGATACGAAGGATAATGTATTTTAAACCATGTGAATAAGAACTTTCCCTCTCATAATTTAAAGATAAATCCGTAAGAGAGTCATAGTAGTAGTCGTAGTGTCTCTTCTACAATCCATATTTTATAATTAAACT
Source organism: Druceiella hillmani (assembly GCA_039881145.1). NCBI lineage: Eukaryota > Metazoa > Arthropoda > Insecta > Lepidoptera > Hepialidae > Druceiella > Druceiella hillmani. The sequence goes on along the minus strand of JAYKKI010000015.1, from coordinate 21,095,493 downwards.
AATTAATAATATGATTTCCAGTTTAAGCAGATTATGCTTGTGATAAAAAACAGAACGAGCAACCGAACAATCAATTGGCAACGGTTTTTGTTACCTACTTGTTTTGTAGTTTTCTTTGCGTCATTTCTTGATAACTTGTAATGTTTGTGATGATAATATGGAATGCAAGCATCAATATTTCTATATAGCTTGTGTTTAAGTGCTGTCGTACTTGCGTTCAGTAAAGAGAGGGGCGTCTGTAGTTTTGCAACCCGTATGACGCCTTTTAACAAAATTGGCAAATTGTTTTCAAAAAAATGACTGGTTGAATTCAAAGTTTCCGGTCCTCAAAGGGGTCTATTATTTGATCATTTAGGTTCCCTGTCCAATAATTTATTTTAATTGATAATGCATATTCAAAAATGCATCTCTTCGGGGTATTGACTCATTATCTCATATTGTCAGAAAAGTGAGGATCATTTCGAATTTAGTGCAGCATTCGCCGGTAAAATGAACGTGTTTGTGGTAAACCTTTGATTGCAGCATTTGTACGGATTGTGGTAAACCTTTGATTGCAGCATTTGTACGGATTCTGCTTATTACCGAAAATATATTCCTTCCTTTTTTGATTCTCAAAGCCTTGTGAACTAATTAATTTGAAATACTTGTACGTCTTTGTATGATATAGTTTAACGATTTGTTACTGCGAATGCGCAAACATTTCGTCGTCAAATCCTTTACGGGGTTGTCTTTTGTGAAGGATTTCTTTATATACATCCTTTGTATATATATATATATATATATATATATATATATATATATATATATATATATATATATATATATATATATATATATATTACAATAACATTAATAACGAAATTTTCGATAAATTTCATATATAGCCAGGGATATTAAACGAAAGCGCAAGTTATAAAGATTCCAAAAATATTTTCAATGCATGCGAATGTAAGATATTTCTAGCCCCCGGAGCGTCCAGGCACAAAACGCGGCATCGGTCATTTCGTCGATTCTTATAAAATAAGGCAAAATCCCAAATTTTCTATTCAATTGTAATGAAATTTTTATTCTTATATAGAGAAGAAGTGTAGTTGTAAAACATTTCAAGTATTTTTACTAAAGTTATGTAGTTATGAACGAAAAACAGTGAAAAAGGAAATTTCCTCGTTTCTATAAGAAAAAGCTTACAAATAAAAATTCTTTATAAAATGCAATTTCAATTACTATCATTAAAAACAACATTAATATTAATTAAATATAAATAAAAAATTACTTATGTTAATAACAAATTGTGTTTTCGTTAAGTTTTTGGTGAACCATCTCAGTTCTGTTTGCAAATCACGACAATTTAAAGCAATAATCGGAAGAGGTCTCCTCGACCAAATGTAATGCTACAAAGTAATGGAATAACTTTCGTACCAATTATGAAAACTTTATTCAATTAGGGATGACAAAATAACATCATAACGTGCTTGAAATATTTTGAAAACTTACAACTGCAACAGCTTAGAAAAAATAGCAACAGAATTATGTGTGAATGTTCAAAAATAAACCAGAATATTTTTTTCCAAACATGCTTAATTCAATAATATTACTAATATTTTTGGTAATTAAAATGAAGTTTTCCGTCACGTCATATATTTTGTAAATTTTAGAAAAAGAATATTACAAAAATAAAGCAATAAATACAAAATGTATATTACAACAATAATAACTACGCATCAAGTAATAGATATACATTAACGTCGGCCCACAATTACCTACACAAAAATTTCAGAGAAAAACACAATGATGCTCAATTAGCAAAACATAATAGAGCTAAGTCATTCTGCGTTAATACGACTTATTACTGTACGATTCTTTATTTCGTCTCTTTTCTTTGATATGTATTTGCATATGTTTATTTTATTGTCCAAAATGACTACTTATATTTGGTTGGCACTAGCGCCAAACTAAAGATATTGGAAAAAAGAGATAAAGATATTGTTGAAAATATTGGGAAAAAACGTGATCCCCTTTCCAGATTTTCGAAACTGCTGAAGTCAAAATCATGAGAAAAAACAGTGTAAATAGAAGTTTACCTAAAGTTTAATGGCATATCGTAGTGATAATTTTGTCATATTTTGTAAAAATTCGCAACATTTTTGCACCTGTGAAAGATGTGCTAGGCGATTTATTTATATGTTGAAAAATAAGGTCAATCTCAAGTACTGCTAGGCCGATCTTGATGAAATAACTGCCAATTTACAGCAGATTAACTATTCTTTCAAATAAAACAGTTATCATTTCATATAAGTTTGAAATACTTTTACAAAATGGCGTGTCTCGCGTTTTTCTTACATTTTTTATCCATTTTTTTTTAATTTACCGATTTTTTATAAATTTGCCTCATTAGGATACGTATTTTTTATGCTTTGAGTTTTACCATTATATCTAAGAGAAGTAAAAATAAAGTTACAGCTGCCTGAACTTTGTATAGAATATTTTTTGATTGGAGTAACACCAAATTATTGCTGTCAATTAAATATTGTTATTTTTTTCTGACCGATAACTTTTCTCGATCTTAAAATGAACGTGTAAGCTGTATGAATCCATTATTATCAATCGTTTCGTCACTGACGTAGGCGTCGTTTTGTCAGTGGACTTTCGACTTAAGTTTAGCTTGTTTGGCGCTTTTACCGTTATCTTTGTGCAGTATTATCAAATGGCCAACGGAACTTACATAGACTACAATAGGCAAAAAGAATTATTATATTGCAATGGCCTTGATATAGTTGCTCTTGTTGTAGAAATTTAAGTCGATATTGGCTATAAGCCACAAAATACTCAATATTGTTAGCCTCAAAGTACATTGATATTAAAAAAACCTGTTAAGTGCGAGTCGTATTCGGACTACGATGGTGACATGCTTAAACATAAAAATTTAAAGATTTATGGCTACACAGTTTCTATTAAACTATTTGGCTAATACTAGCATATGTCTTTTATTATTTATACTCTGATGTATTTATATATTATATATATATATATATATATATATATATATATATATATATATATATATATATATATATATATAGATAAATAGATATATTTGCATCTGGTAAACTTATTGCAACAGGAGCAATCATTAATTCAGTCATTGAAAATTACTTTTAAACATTATTATAACAAAATGTAATAACAATTAAATGAAGCTACGTGATGTAGTATTATTTCTGCTCCATCTTCAGGTGGGCAATTAGCAAAGATAGACTGATCTTTACAAATAGCCCACCTGAAGATGTTGTAATATAACGAAATCGCTTAGGTCGCTGTAAAGAATTTAAATAAAGTAGAAATAATACTATATAATGTAGTTTCATTTAATTGTGAATAACGAATTTCTACAAAATTAACGCTAAATATATTTAAAATGTAATGAATAAATTTTTGAGACACATGCTATTGCAGAAAAAAATCGATGCCCCTATTTACTTATTTCAATTTAATAATTTTAGGGTAAAGTGGGAAATCTTGGTCTCTAGAAATATCGAACATGAAAAAATAACTTCATAACGTATTTGAAATACTTTAATAATTTATATTGTCTGGAACGTTATTACTACAATTCCGGTTTTGTAATTACTACAATTCCGGTTTTGTAATAACGTTCCGGCTATTTGAGTCTGACAGTTTTAACTCATATAGTATTCATATTAATGAGTTTATGTGAGAACATGAGTAATTTTGGCAATATTTCTGTACACTTTGCATGTGCTTTTAAATTTTAACGTTTAAAAAAATAAACTAGAACCTTACTGTGTGCGAACAATTAAAAGGTTAATATTATACATGAATATTGAATGCAACCTTTGGACGATGGGGAAGTATATCTCAGTTACGATCCGCGTTATTCGGAACATACAACAAAATATTTTCTATTACATAATCTTTGTAATTCTGTAAAATTAAAGTTTATCTGCAAAAATATTTGTCTCGCATACTTTCGTCTTAATTATTTCAAAGCTTATTGAAAGTATTTTCTCAAACTTTTTAATTATTGTACGCAGTTAAGCTTTAATGTATAAAATATTATAGTGGTGTCACTAATAGCCTTGTAAATGTTTATATTTAAAAGAAAGATGTAAGTATTTTACGTGATGCAATAATCTACACCACTATGCATATATAACAATACGAGACATTTCTGATTTAGGTAGCAGATTCCTTATAAGTAGAATAATAATTAATATCTTAGGATACGGGTGAATTAGAATAAATTGTAGTTAGCCGTAGTTTTTTTTGGAGACAATTAATCATAAACTATTATGATTCTAAAGTTTATTTTTATTTTAAACGAAATTCGAGATATAAATCGGTATGTAAATTAACAAAAAATATATGTGAGTTCTTTTATAAAAGTAACAAAAAGTTCCTTTTAATAAAATTACGATTGGCCATCTCTTCCGACATATCTGGGAGTGATGGCCCTAATAGTAGGAAAGAGATGGCTAGTACTAGGTTTTCTCTTTCCAATTACTTCATTTAATTCTTTTTTTTTCTGTTACCCACATTTCAATCACCTCCCATCAAATTGTTTAATAATTCTGATTGTTTAATTATTTATTATTGTTTAATAATTATTCATATTTTAAATGATGTATTGGTACTATTCTTTCATTGGCTTTGTTTTGTGGTAGTTTTCGCCACATCCAGCGCTGCTACCCGCTTCTATGATTTTATTGTCGGTCTTTGATCACTTGCACCATGCTGATTTTTCCTCATTACTGTTACTTTCTGAAATTTTACGTATAGCTTTCTGCTTTTTTAGTATTCTCTTAAGTCTATGTCTTTCGCTTCCTTTAGCGTGTAATTTATGTCCTTTAATTCTTTAATCGTTACCTTATTGTTTTTTAGATTCGTCAGAAATTGCATATTTTTTACGTTCATCAGAAATTTAGAAAAAAAAACTTTCTTAACGCATTTATGACTTTCATCTATATTCTGTAAGATATTCTAGGTCTATTAAAAGGCCTATTGAAAAAAAGAGGTAGGTTGTCTATTTTTCGGATGTACTTGAAGTAGTCCTTTTTGTTTTAAAATATACATATACTTCTGTCTCATTATTATGAGATCCAACGGAGAAAAAAGTTTGTGACATTAAAAACTTTTGTGACTTATAATGATCATCTCTCCTCCAAAACTTATGGCCACCTCCCGAAGTGTCTCGGAGCCATATCGAATATTAAATAAAAGTAAAATAGCTTTTGCGTACTTTTAAATCTAATAACATACCAGTATGATAAACACAAAAATATTATAACTCACAATGTAACATACATCACTATAACATGAAACCTGGACCAATTCACAAATATTAGCAATACATTTATGAAAAATATAGGGGGATTTTGTTTATTTTTTAATACTCTAGTTCAAAACTGTGGGCGTCCTATTGTTATCACGCACGATAAGAAACGATCTGGTCGAAAAAGAGTTTAACAATTGGTAACATACAAGAAAAATATTCTCTATTTCTGATTTAAATTATTTTTTCGCGTGTCCTTTATATGATAAATTTCTGTCCTTTATTTATAAATTATTAAAATATATATATTCAGCTTCCTATTAACATTAGGTCCCTTTTAAAGTTGCCAATAATATATTCCACAACTAATCACACAATATAATGGTATTATATAGAACAGGATTTCCCAACCAGGGGGGCGCGCCCCCCTTGGGGGAAAGCATTTGCATTTTAAAAAGAAAAAATAAAAAAATATACAAACAACATTAACAAATAACATTACAATGTAATGTTTAATTTACATGCATAAAATTAATGAAATTAAATATCATATTCACTATTATTACCACAAACTTGCGAAAAAATTGACGTTTTGGTGTGCATTTTTTGTTGAGAAATTAGTTTGAGTGTGTAAAATTATTGTGTCTCACTGTTAAAAGGTAAGTTTGTGTATTTACAAATTTCAGTTACCATTTTTATTTAATTTACTAAATCAAAGGGGGGCATGAAAATATAATTTATAGTCCGGGGAGCCTCAACAAAAACAAGGTTGGGAAACCCTGATATAGAACGACATCAAAATCTAGGACATAGTGAATAGATGTGTATCTATATTTTTTTTGTTTGTATATGTGTACAAGTATATGCATGTTTTTATATTCTTCTGTATATCATAGTTATAATTGTATTATTTGTGAATTTTTTTTCTTTGTTTTATTGTGTTTTATTTAATTTTTTGTCTTATTTTATAGTTTATTTTTTATAACCAATCTATAATGACAGATATTACAGAAATTATTCAATCAGTGTTGTATAACCTTCTCTTTAACTTGGCCAAGTTATTATATCTAAAAGAGAATGAACGCCATAAAATAAAAGATAAAGGTAACTATAATAATAATAGGAAATTGGTCGTAGCCAATTCCCTCGGACTTGCATTAATATAACTTAATTTTCTTCAGCGATGTTTGTAAAAACGAGTTTGTTTTTTATTGACTCGCATTCGATATTCAAGTTATATTTTAGACTTTGAACTAAAGATATTGCTCCAACATCTAACAATGTCACATTGCCTGCTTTGCAATGTTATCATTTAATTAAGTGAGAATTAATTGTTTTTTACGTTTTTCTTAAGTCAAAACTCACTGCAGCTGCATGTCATTGCGCAAAGTAACGCAATGCGACGTTATCGAAATATAATTCTTATAACTTGTACTATTGTACAGGACTCAAAATATACCATAACGTCACTGCGTAACGATTTGCTTCATAGAGAATGATGCAGCGCCGCGCATTTGCTTAATAGAGAATGATACCGCGCCGCGCATTTGCTTCATAGAGAATGATGCAGCGACGCGCATTTGCTTCATAGAGAATGACGCAGCGCCGCGCATTTGCTTCATAGAGAATGATACCGCGCCGCGCATTTGCTTCATAGAGAATGATGCAGCGCTGCGCTTTTACTTCGTAGAGAATGATACAGAGCCGCGCAAAAAACATCGCGCAGCGGTAGTGCGTCTTGGCCTTTGATATATCATTTTAACGCCAATTTACATATATCGGCATTAGATTCATAGATAAATAAATGTTTTCCTATTACATTTTCAACATTGTTATAATTAAACAGTTAAAAATAAAGTCGATCTCTTAAATAAACACGCTCTAGTACGTTATAGCGACTCCGATAAATGACCAAGTCGCAACCTTGGCAAATCTAAAGTCACATTGAAATATGAAAGGGGCCATGAAATGATAAATTCGTGTTGCACAGATCATGGGGTTAATTTCCGCTTGATAACTTAACAGGGCAAAGGTGACCCTCTGTCAATCTTTTTGGGCGAGCTTTGGCGATATTGACTTTGTACCTAATTAGTATATATTTTTTTGTAAATCCAGTGTATTGATGATTTTGTTAAAACCAAGTACGGGACGATAAGTTTAATTGCGCATGCGTGATATTGCGTCGCCTCTCACGTAATGAGCTACGTTTGGGCCGACATAAAATAATGACATTTTTTTATAGCAAGCGCAGGTGCTAGAGGTTATCGTGAAGCACAACCGACTATTATACTTAATGCCGCCACGCAGAATTTTTCAGACAAGATTCACTAAAAGCAAAGCTTGTGGATAAAACGAGGTACTGTCTTTAACTTTTTAAAAAGAAGACGTAGTTTAATAACCTAATCGTTACTGAACGTTACATTCTGTCAGTAAAATAGTAATACTGAATTGTATTCGGCAGTTTAATCTAATAAATATTATGAAAGACTCGCATGCAAAAGTAGAATAAATTAATATTTCTATTCATTTAAACCATTTATTTCAAATTTATTTTTGGTTTGTCTTTCAATGCTATGATGATTATAAGCGTAACATTTTTTAATAAGTTAAATAATTGTAACAAATTAGTTATTATAACTATTACATATTTAAAAGGCATTGGTGTCAATTGGGATAATTAGCATAAATAATATTATTTAAATTTTCCAATGCTTCAAAAAAGTTTGTTGTTGAAAAAATAAAATGTTCAAAAAAGTTTGTTTGTTCTTTTTTAACATGGTTTTAATAACTTATTTTGTATTTATGTGTGTCGAAATATTTAAATTGAATTTTCACCCATTTCCAGACGTTCAAATTATTTGAAATTTTGCACACGAGTCAAGAAGCGATGACAATACAATAATTAAAAAAATAAATAAAATCATATTTCAAAAACCTGAAAAAAACTTTTTTCAGTCTTAAAACAAAAATGTTAAATACAAAGTTGTTGTTTTAAGCCTAAAAAAACTAAAAAGACATGCTTTTGTAGCTATGTGAAATAAAAAGAAAAAAATAAATTTTAAATGTAAAGACATTGGTAAGTACGCATTTTTACATCAGAGATATCCTTTCGCTCTTGCGCAAAATCTTCATATTTAATTTTTTTTCTTTTTATTTCAAATTGCTACAAAAGCGTGTGTTTTTAAACTATTATAAATTTAATTTATAATTTATATTTTTTTGTTTATTGATTATAAATTTAATTTATAATGTCAACACTTGTTACTATTGGGTTTTTCTAAATTACTTTGGATTTCTTAATACTAAATTACTCGTAAGAAATCCAAAGTAATGACCGCTTAGACGTTGTAATGAACACTTTTATTAATTTATATGACGACAAAGTATTTATCACTGATAATATCACCATTAATTTACGACGAATATCTATTTGCGTATCTATTTGGCGAATAAGTTACAAATATTAGGAATATCTGTTTGAATATCGTCGGTTGTATAATATTACTTTTTATAAGCAGGCACGGAAGCAATTTTCTTACTAAAAACTACGACCCAATTCTGACGTTATGTGATATAATGCGGACAGATAGATTAACTAAAAAGTGAGATTAACAGTATTCTCGATTGTGACCTAGAGGACCATACATTTTTGGTTTTTAGTATTAAGATAGTGCCGGATAAAGCGGGCGCAGGCCCCGTAGCAAATGTGAATAGGGAACCCTTGAATTGTATAACCTATTAAAATTTAGGATGTAATTAAAACAGAACACTTACAAAAAGGCTTTTCGTGATGTAATATGGGCATATTTAGAAACAATACTCGTCAAATCAATATTTCTAAGTAAATCACTTGTCCAATTGTGCTCCTTAAAGCATTTTTAAATCATTTTTTAAATTCTTTGGCTTTTGCCTCTATATTCAAAAATGTGGATTGCATTGCTTAGATGTAGCCATGTAATGATTTATTCAGAGCGTATCCCGTATCAAGGTCTTGATCTGACGACTGTAACGAAGCATTAATCGCTTGTAAGTGCTCTAGAATTTCATTCCACGCTATAGTCATTATTCCTCTTTCTAACATATTAATTTTCGAACTAGTCTGTAAGCTTGATTACGACCCTCTACCTTTTGATCCTTGTTATTGAATATGTCATCCAAAACTTGTTTGATAGTGGTGAAACCACATAAAAATGACTTCGTCGCATCGGATCGTGAGGACCATCTGGCGTCCGATAATCTTTTTCAAATTAGAATATTGGAACCAGCATTTTGTAGTGCTTTTGTAAGAAGGCTCCATCGATAATTTGAAGCAGAAAAAAATGAATATACACTTTCAACGAAATCGAAAAAAATTATGCTTCTGTACAGCATTCTGCAGCGCACTTTGCACAATGAATGAGCAAAACAGGGAATACATTTCGCGTACTTATTTACATTCTCAATTCGTGCTTATAAACCGCTGTATTTCCCGCTCATGTTGCTGGCATTGTCTTAACTTTAACCTCGACAATCTTTGGTGTTGATATCTTTCTCACTAAAAATATCTAGTAAACTTTGAGCGAGCTGCCCTGTAGTATGGGCCTTCCATATCCAAGAATCCAACAAATCTTTCGACTGGTCCAGATGGCAAGACATAGCGCACTCTCGGAGTCAGTTGGTCTAGATGCGAAATATCTGGAGTAGTATCCAATGATACTGAATACTATTTGCATTTCTTAATTTCGCAAATAATTTGGTCCCCTATACTTGATGCAATTAAATAGGTAAATTCTTCTCACGTGGCTTATGACAAGTATGACGTATGTCCCTGCCCTTTATTTGCATGCATATATGCATATGCATATATTTTATATGTATTCGGCCAGAAAAATGTCATATTTAGCTATCAAATCCAATAAACCTAAATAATTTCCATTGTCAGGTGAACCAACAATTTCAACCCTACCCTTGAATTCCAGACCTTGCGCTGCTAAAAGAATTATAACTGCGGTAATTCGTTCTAAGAGCGTCCGCCAATAGTTTTGTGCTATCTCCCTCCATTCGGGTCACAATATGAGAATCAACACGCGCACTCTTGTTTTTGTGAACTAACAGTCAAATTATTGCATCTTCTCTGAAGTCAAAAAATTACTATTTATATGCTGCACTTCGCCACTTCCTTTCGCAATCCAATAATCTTGATCAAAGTGGTTCGATCATTCGCCAATGTCATTGGAATACATTTTGTTTTCTTTTTGGTTTGTTGAAGATGTAGTCACATCGCAAGCACGTGATACACTTTCGACTTCTCTATGCCTTGAAGCTTCTGGGTCTAGACGACTTGCTTTAAGTTCAACTTCTTTTTGGCTAGAAGACAATATTGCAGAATTCGGAGGACTTCCTGTAGATTCGAATGCAATGTCACTTGCAGTTAATGTGACACAACAGCACTAGTTACAGATACTAATGAACTTACTATGGTCATCAACCCCTGTATTGTCAATTTAAATTTCATTAATTTCAATAACATCATTCTGAATATGAAAAACTCAGGCAGCTTACTACTTTTTGATATAACAGCTTGATTCTTCTTTTCTTTTCCATCTTTTGTTTTACGCTTTGCATTTTCAGTAGCATAGTGTCTGCCCGTATCTCTAGGTCTGTTACTCATCTCGGTCTTTATAAAATAGGAAAATATAAAGTGGAGTTGGAACTTGGAAACTAATGACAAAATCCCTTTCATAATACTAATACGAAACTAGCCCGTCAAATCTTTTAACGTTTTTGTAAACGTAAGACGGTGTGCGAACTCTGAATGAAATTTGCGATTCTCGTTACCCTTGTTACCCAAGCAAGCACGGAGTAAGACGTTTTTTTAAGATACTGCATTGACGATGAATACCTAACGCGGCGCGATGAGAGTGATCGCTGCATACACATACGCGTGTGAAAAAAAGAGATAACTTCTTTGCACGTGCGTGCTATTACGGGACATGAAAATAATATTTATTTACAAAACTAAATGCCAAAACAAAAAATTGGACTATTACACCTATACCTACAAAGACAAGTATTCAAAAAAGTACTTCTAATGTTTTGGTATGCGAAGCAAAAATGTTAAAAATTAAAGCAACTTCGACTAATATCGAGAAAATTTTACAACTAACAAAATTTAGTATTATCAAAAACGTGTTAATAAAATAGCGCACAACCTCAAACACCCCAACTGATTTTCATTATAAAAAACTTATATAATTTTTAATTTTAATCTTCGCTGATTATTTGAGAAGATACTTAATTTTTTTGGTCATACTTGGGTGGCTTGCACTTCTTACGAATTTGTAATTCTTCACGGTAAATGCGCGCGATCTCGGACTATCGAGTGCAATGTTGCCGTGATACGATACAGTTATATAAATTTAAGAAACGGCGTAGTTGAAAATTATTTTTTAGTCAAATATAACCCATATTTTTAGTAGTGAAATCGTCCTCTAGTCTTGATTCTATACAAAATATTTTCAGGTTTTTTATAAAAAACACGTTGTATAAAAAAATCAGATTTTTATCTACAAATGAAAGGAAATTGAGCTTAGAACAATGAGTACTCCGAAGGCGAGAACACGCGGGATAGTGTCTAAAAAAACTAAGCATAAAATGCGTAGTCTTAAAACGCGGCTATCAGTGCAATTTAAGACACAGCTTTGAAAGGTCGTATGCTTTCTACGTGACAATACAGATTAAAATGCCGGCTTGTGCTGTTCCCAACTGCAAAAATATCACTGGACTGCAAAAGAAACAAATAGGGATTGATTTCATACGTAAATAATACAACCTAATTTCATTTTCAATTAACTATGTAGTTTTAAAATATCGAAGTAGATTATATTAATAGAAAAGCGCCATTTTTGCTGGTGTTTTCACCTCTTAAAAAATTGTTTACCCAAATTAAAACGTCTTAATTACTTGATAATTAAATGTAAAATTTAATCAGTTAAAAAATCGGGATTTGGGAGGTGTCGTTGGAGAATTTGTTTCCGTTGTCAGATTCAATTTTAGAATATTTATTTGCATATGTACCAAAAAAGATCATATTTTAAGCAATGCAGACCCTTAAGCAATTTCGCGTCGCATCACCCCCATTAAAATTCGTCTCTAAAGCCTACATGTCTAGTTTTTTGAACTTCATACAGTAGCTTGGTATATGAACAAAAAAGTTAGCCACTTACCAAAAACTTCAGAGCTTTTCGTTTTTGTCGTTTTCACTGTTTTGATTCTACATATAATACAGTTATAGAACAGTAGTATTATCTGATTATGTATTAGTCCACAGTCCACAGCGATTAACAAAACAGAAACAATAATCCAAAAGCACGTAAAAACTAAGAAACTATAACACGACACGAATAGTCCGGTAACAAAAAGAAAAACAAACCCACCTCACCCTTAAATAAAAAAAAATAAACTGAAATAATTTTGATAGGAACGAACGACTGAGACGACTGACTGTTGATGTAGGCTTATGAAATAAAATATCCATTTTACCGTTTTCTTACTATTTGAAAATGTTTCTAAGTGGTCGGGTTATACAAACAACTCGAATCGAAAACAATATTAGGGGATTCCCCCTGTTGTGTAAATATTGTAATGTTATGTTGCCAACTTGCAACATAATAATGTACCTGTACAATTACAGTATGGTCGGCGCTCACTTTGAGAATAGCTTCTAGGTATGTGGCTTAGTGGGTGGCTTATTATTTTTTTTAATTTGTAATTTTTTTGTGGGCGCAGGATACCCCAAGGCGCGAAGCCCGTAGCATTTGCTACATGGCTAATCCGGCACTGTATTAAGACATATTGTAACATCTAATATTTTATAGCAATAAATATAGATAGCTAATTTTGCATACATCACATTTAAATGACGTTTAAACTCAAATTCCAACATGTATAGAAATATTTTATCCATATAACAAACGAAATAGAATGTTAAAAATAAGCTGTGCTATATTGATTGTAAGAGTCCATGGAATGATTGAATTAATTCATACAACAAGGTGTCTGCAATGAAGGACAATATAGTGGACCGCGTTCGATTACATTTTTAATAATTTTACAATGTAATAGCATACTATGCTTCCCCGAGTAGTAGCGATTCAGTCGTAAAAATTTCCCCGCTCTCTAACTCTTACTAACCAACAGTAATATGTAATCGAAAGTTTATATTGGTGGTTGAGAAAATGATGAGGTAAACTTTAAAAAAAGAATTATTTTTGGTTTATCCTGATTTTTTCAAAAATTAATATCGAACAATCATTATTATCAAAACAAATTTGTTCGTAAAATCTAAAAATACAAAATTTTGTTCAGACGATTATTTAGAAGTATATAATATTCACAATGATTATATTTCCAAATGTTTATTAGTATTATTTGAGGGTGATGCAAATTCTGTAAATTATTTTCACTAGATTCTTGATAAATCTATCGAGTTAACTTGGCCATGAGTCGATGGGAAGTATCATATTAGTACTACATCCCAGCCATATGAGGAGAATTACTAACGAAGAAAGAAGAATTTGAGCTTAAAGATTAGGCAAATGGCAACCGCTCGTCATTAGCACGAGTGCTTCGATGCTGTGTATTTGTATTCTAACTTGAAAAATAAAATGGTCGGCTTCAATCATTTCAATTTGGATAAGTTAATCATTAGTATGGACAGACTTACCAAAGATGCTACTCGTTTCCAGAACTATCAAAAAGAAGAAACGAAGTAGAAAAAATGTAATTGGCTGACTAAAAATATACCGCGTAATTTATAATTCCATTTACAAAAAATCTTGAGACTCGCGAAATGTATTTATGACAAATAAGAAAGTATCCTCTTCTCATCATGGATATTAAGTCTCTTGCCGAGTGTGATCGTTGTTTCAGTTTAATTCCTTACATTTGAACAAAGTACCAATTGAACAAAGGACAACAACGACTCGATGGCTCAGCAATGAATCAGTGCAGTAAGAGATAGAACATAGATTTATTTTGATTCGCCAACATCTGAGCAGTGAATTTGCCAAGTGACTCCAGCATTGGATAGCCTTAATATTTCAATGATGCAACAATAATTCTGAAGACAAGGAGAACATCTACTTAATTTGCAAAAATACGCCTCAATAGAGAGTCTTATCGGGTTAGTGACATATTCCGTCGTCTAATCGAAAACCCATGCAGATGATGCCATGAACAAAAAGTTTGTAATAAATATTCGATATAGTATACAGTCTTAAAATAGAAATAATGAATGAGTCTTCCCCATTTCATTGTATTGTACCCCACCTTATTGCATAATTTAAAAGGTCCAATACGTTTATTTGAACACCAGATCTGTTTCGTCATCTTGGGAGCAATTTATCATTGAAAAACACTTTAGTCCTCTAAATTTTATCCCTACACTATACAAATAATATTCGTTCTTTGGAGTCATTGCTCATCGTTCTTGAAAGAACATTCAGTCAAGTTTTAAATTTTTTAAATTTACTTTTTGTTTCAGAAACTGGACATTTTAAATGTTGGTACACTTCCATTTTTGTGGAAAGAATTTTTTATTTCTTCATTATTACTGAATTATTCCAAATGTACAAAGCAATAAGATAAATGTGAAAATGTTTATTTTATTATAAAGTGGGTAAAGTCGTAAGTGTGGGTTAATTTAAAAGACAAAACAAATTTCACTTTGCGAGTTTTATACACGTTTAGGCACTTGTAAACATTTAAGGATGTATAATATTTCTATTAAACTATTTTTAATTGTTAATTTTTACAAACATGGTTCAGTAGTTTCGGAAATAAAGGGAGGAGAAACCCTATTTTCGCATATTTTTTAGAACATCTTTTTAAATATGCAATTTAAAATTAAGAAAAAAAACCTAGCATTTCTTGTAACAAGCACTTTCAAATGACACACCATGTGATACATAAAATTTAAAAAAAATGTTTGAGAACTTTATTTAATTCTTTTAGAAACATTTTTAAAATAGTGCAAGATATGTTAATTAATGTGATGCTATACCAAATTTCAAGTTTCTATGTTGCCTGGTTTCTAACAAAATCGGCTGTAACAGACGGACAGACACAGAAAAAATTCATGCAATAGTTTTATTTTTATTCTCCTTGCTGGTTAATGTCTAAAGCGGAGCTATAAGATCGAGTATCATCTGAAAAAGTTTTTCATACACCTTTTAAACTATTTTTCCCATATTTTCAGAATTATGATCAAAAATGTGCGAATCCATCCACACTCCAACCCCCATCCAAACCCTCAACCCCCGAAAATTTAAAAACCAACATATAATAACCCTTTTTTATAACAAACCTTTTTTTATTTTAATCCCTTATTTTTAATAACAATGCAATGGAATACAACATATATTTAATGTTACTGTACTTACAGTTTGAATAGCACGTAGTTAATCTTTTCTTAAATATATTCAGTGCCGAGATAAAGACACACTATAATTTTATTACTGAATAACACTAGACACGTGTAAAGAAGAGACGTGCAATAAGAATGAAAAAAAAATACGTGATATTTTGTGGCAAAAATATTTATGTATTTACTTTGTATTTCATTAGTGTAGTCTACGAGATACAGAGTAAGCATAGAATATCTACTATAGCAAATTGTTAACTTCCTCGTCACATTACTTAACAAATTATCTAAACTAAATTTCGTACATCTTTGCAAATAACACATGTATACATAGTAAAAAAATTTTTATTGTGCACGTATTTCGGATGCCTACATGACCTTCTAATTACAGTCGACAGTTTGTTTTTTTTTTCTGTAAGTAGTATTAATTGGTAAGCAAAACATGGAAAATTATGAGTTTTTTAATCCAAACAGTAATTTGTTTGTGTGACATAATTTACATTACAATTACTATGAATGCTTTCATTAAATTGTTTTGTCTCGAAGAAGTTCGAGTGGGGTGGTAGAACAACACTAGCTGTAGCGCTTATTTGCCCGTTTTGTTCACTAGTCATTGACAAACGAACGGTACGGGCTCTCTGCACTCATGCATCTTTATTCGCTACACATTCTAGAAATACAGTTATTCTAGATGAGAAATTTTGATCAATAAGTCAGTCAGTCACTCATTCATTTGCATACATCCAGTTATATAAACATTTTGATAATATAATTATCAATAATTAAAACACAACAGAATACCCAAGTAAGTTTATTATTTATACAGCGACTGGATCCTAAACACACATAGTGCACCTAAACACATATTGGTTAACAATGTCAATTTATGGTATTAGCTACTTCGACATTTTAGTTGCGAAGTTTGTGCTTTTGTAGAGGGACAATAAAAGTTTTATACCATTTTAAAATGTTGATTAAATGAAATTTTTAATGCACTACTCCCCAGGAGCAAATAGCTCCTGGGGAGTAGTGCATTATTTTATACCACACATATCTAAAGGAAATGAGAAAAAAGAATGTGGTGTTCAATTTTGGAAAAATCAATTCCTACCGGAATTTGCCATGCATATTTCAGAAAAATGTTTATACATGTGAAGTAGCATAATTCTTTAAAATATTTGATAAAAAAGATGAAAAATTCTTCAGTTAAAATAATGGCACTCTAAACATTAGAAAAAAATGTATTTTCAAAAATTTCATCTAAGTAAAATATTAAATTTATTTTAACCCAAGTTTCAACCTATTTTAACCTAAGTTTCAATCTTGTTCAAAATTTAGCGGACAACTGTATGAGCACAATTACATTTTAGGTTATTTGAATCAATTGACATTAGTCTTAAACCTTCTAATATTTTTAAAAATTACCTCTGTTCACAATAGAATTTTTGAAACAAGCTTTTTATAAACTTCACACAAGTAACTTTGTTACCTCTGACCTATGAATCTACTTTGACTTAAATATAATTTATAAAATTAATCATAATAATATTACAAATACATATTTGACAATATTTAATACTTGTTATGAAATATTTCAAAACACTTGAGTGCTGCTCAATTTATTTTTCTAATAACTCAGCTTGTTATCGTGGATTGAGTGTGTTGAGAAATTAAGAATATAATCATTAAACGGACATGAAACTATGGTTTTGTTATTGCATAACTATATTTTATCTATTCATCTTAACGTACAGTGATTTAAGTGATATAAATTGGCTCAGAGCGTATAAAATGTGTCAAAACATATTATCTACTAGCTATGACCGTGACCTCGGTCTAATTGACTCTTAGAAAATATTATTAATTGTAACATTAATACATGTGACACCATCTATTATAATTATTGTGAAAGTCACTTTTTTAAGTAAGTGCGGTTTGTATTGAAGAAAAAAAACTATCACACTTTTTTATTGGTTTGCGATAAAACATAGCCATGTATTATCGCAGATCCAACAAAATCTGTTTGGGAAAACTTCATCTAAATCCCTTTAGCTGTTATTGTATAATACGAGAACGAATAGACTCGCAGACAGACAAAAATATTACTATGATATTTTTGTGTTCTATTACTTTTGTTATGTTCCCCAAAATATTTCTTTCGAATTCAGTATCAAATTTATCTTTTATTAGTCTATCACTGCAAAGTAGATATACCCAAACCTCTCTGTTGTTAGTTTTATATTTTGGAAAAATCAATTCCAATATATATATATATACATATATATATATATATATATATATATATATATATATATATATATATATATATATATATATATACATATATATTTACACACACACACACATATTATTATACATACATACTTGTGCATGAATTTGTATTATTTTGCATATGGTTTTTTTCAACAGTGATGCTATTCTACACTAATTTATACCGTGTTCGTAGAAGTCTATTCATAAATACTATATGGTAAAACCGTTTTCTGCCCCGATACACGTGTATCGGTATAGGTTTTTCCTTTTTCTGTGGGTATATATACTTAATACCAATACATGTCAATGCGAGATAGATAGTTACCAGAAATAAATATTGTTCGTGAGTGCAATAACTACATAGTATCCGTTATTACAACGAAAAATGGTTTCTGTAACTTCGTTTCACAACGTCCACCTCAAGTCAAAAAACTGACATCGGTGAGCAGCATTCGAAACGAAACTATGCTGGCACGAGCGTGCTCACATCATAGCGTTGGCCTGTCTTAGAGAGGCTTTAAATAATAGAACCATTTAACTATAATCCAAAATAATTACTTTTACTTGTGTATTTTACATTGTTCTTATTTTTATCATGTTACCTTAGTTCTTATTTATGAATTTCTAAAGCTTTTATTTTATTTTGTGGAAATTTCTTTGTCGGATTGATATTTTTTAAGATGATGGATAACAGTAGATTATTGATTTAAAATTTTGTAGAAATGCATATTATTTTATTGGTATTTTAAGCGTATAGTGTAGTATAATTTTTGATAGATGGTAGTTACTTTGATAGATGGTAGTTACTGTTTTAATACACGTTTGTACATGTCAATTTATTCAAATTTCTTTATTTCGTACTATAAGAATAATTATTGTGCTAAAGAATAGATTATAATTGGGCACCTAGTTTTAATACTTATTTTATACATATTGTTTTAATTTAAATTCCTTTAGTTTGTTGTATGAGAACAATTCTTTAGTTGACTTAATCTGAATGCAAAACTTTCAGTTGTGTCCATGTAGATTTATGCAGAGAATATTTTTTACATGTATAACTATATGTCACACTTTCATATTATGGTAGCCCATACAAGAAATGTACTTTCACATTATTTATTTATATACTTTAATGTATCTAATTGATACATATAGCGGATTATTACGACCCCAACTAAAACACCAGTCCAGCTCCGCCCGACGAGCGACCCAACACACTACGGCGACGACACAAAATACTTCATAATTACAAAAAAATCCCAATTTGTAGATCGTGACATTTCTATATTGGGTTGATGAGGATGTATTTCCATTATTAGAGTAAGGGTGCTAAAACTGGACTGCAGTTTATAAAATGGGGGAAGTGGTGAAATCTCACTGTGACACACTCCATTACTTGGAGAAGGTGAGGAGAGCGATCGAGAGACATCCGTGTTGTCAATGCATTGTTGTTTAGGCTACAGTGCGGTTTATGTGTTCACGTGGTAACCTCAAATTCTGTTTACCTGCCATTCAGGCGTTTCCAGAAGCTGTACGAGCATGTAAGTCAATGTTTTTCATTTGTTACACTTTTCAGTAAACGAGTTGAGTGGATAGGTAGAGCAAATAGGCGACGTCCTGTAGTGGACTCCCTTCAAAAGCTTCCAGTGGACCTCTTTTGTTTGTTGTGAGAGATGTTAATAAGGTATTTGATAATTTTTGAGAAAGTGTTTTAAATGATAAATTAGAGGTAAAGATGCGCATAACAAATATTATAACTTGTAGATAATAGTTTTTAGATATTTAAAAATGTATTTTTTACTTCTTGCTTCAAATTTGTCACAATAATGCTCAGTCATAATCAGGTGTCAGACATGACATTATTCCTATAAGTATTATTCATAGGGTTTGGTTTTGGCCCATGATAGAAAAAATATACATCAAAAAACTTAATCAAATAATTTAATTATACCCATAGAAAGTTAGGGCGTATCGCTAGCCTTCTTTAAATGGCTGCTAAAAACTTTAGGCCAGGTGAGTGTACCTCGCGTAAATATGATTACTTTAATAATATTTATCTTTAAAAAGTAGCTATAAATCGATAAAAAAATCATTCTACAAATTTATATATAAAATAATAACACAGTAAAAAGTAAAATAAGTGGTATGTCTGTAATGCCTTTTAAGTAAATAATACCTCAGATTTAGCTCAAACGTAGAAATTATAAATGCCATTTACCTACTTTGTGTCAGAGTTAAATTAGTTGATCAAGTTCGAATAATAAATATAAATCTGGCACTCAAAAAAGGAAAATTTAGTCAGAATAACTGTCAGACATTTAGTAGGTCGTCAATAAATACGATTTTGAAATCTGAAAATGAAAACTTCATATAAATTCCAGGATCCTTCTTGAAGCGACAGCAATAGAAGTTGTGAATTCCCTGATGTTTAAGCAGGCTTTTCGCAGCAACACCTTCCTCTCTCCGCAATCACATTCGTTCTACCTCCACATTCATTACTACTCCAAACCTATTTTTTACCACCTCACCATTTCATAAATCTGGGCATATAATATAGAAGATCTAATGATCAAAAGAAGAGTGAAATTAAGATTTAATAGAAGACTTTATAAAGTAATTCAAAGATGAGAAGCGTAAATTTTAAAAAGTATGACTAATAAAATGTTTTTACTAAGTTACTTGAGATTTGTCTCAACCAAATATCTCATAATAAACTTGCATGGTAACTGTTTCATGCAATAGCCTAAATTAACTATATCTATTTATATTACACATTCTTCGCTTTGCAAATTTTCCAAATTATACTTATTAACCTTTCTAAGAATTTCGTGAAACGCAAATAGTTTTACGACTATTAGAAAACTTAATTCAATCAAAATTTTAATATAAAAATAAATGTACACTACACCAACAACCTTTTCTTGTGAATGTTCAGCTCATATGAAAACTTAGTTACTGTTTTTTTGAAACCTGTTTGGGCTCATTAGGCAGCAGAGAAAATGGCAGAACTAAAAAGAAAAAAAATAAACTGTGAAGCCTCCCATAAAGTAATATTGAGCAAGTCATGTCTTCAAGCTAATTTAAACATAAAGTTTTATATCTAAAATAAAAAGGACATATATACAGGTTCATGTCTTCTAATAAATATAATATATATTTTTTATTTTACTATATCTGACTTTGTATTACTGGTGTAAAACTCTTTGGTATAAAAGATGGTAAATTTACCACCATTTTCCAATCTCAGCTCTTTGATAGTTGTATTTGTTGTGGAAAATAGCTTAAATGAATCATTTCCCCCATAAATTATCATTGTTGTAGAAGTTTTGGATTATTTGAACAGTAGCTATATTGAGTATATTAAACATGCCATATATGGATCAACAATGAATCAATTATTAGTTATTATTAGTACAAAATATTCTCTTAATATACACAATTATTATTAGTACAAAATATTCTCTTTAATATTGTGAAATATTTGATTGTAGTTCAAAAAGAATTACTATGTCATAAATACATTCATTTAAAAATTAATTTATATAATTGTTTTTTTATATTGCATCTACTTAAATGTATAAGTAGATTAAACTTATGTTTAATGAATTTTTTACATAATCTATAGGTAGGCTATAGATGCACATGTAACAAAGGTTATCATGTTATCCAATTTATTTCCCACGCATTTACCGATATCATGTCAAGTAATAGGTAGTTGTAGCTGATATAATTTTTGTATTGTTCTTTTATTGTATATATAAAAACAGACCAAATGCTTGTCAAGAACTACATTTGTATGATTCTCTAATAGCCTATATTTCTTGAATTGCGTAAGTTAGATGAAAGTTCTAATTTAATAAAATACTAATCTATAGTTATTTTCAGATTTTTCAAACTCATCTTTGAAAAATCAGAGGCTAACATAGCGTATCATTATGAAGCTGAATATTTTACTAGCATTTCTTAAAAATGAAACCGCAATTTCATTTCATGGCTTATCCAATAACATACAATAACTTTTTTAATTATGAAAAAAAATGGTAAATATTAAAACTTTATTGCTTTTATAGCAAAATATTTCTCTAAGTAATGATTTTGATCTCGTATTAGCATCTAATCGCAAATGTAGATGGACCTACCTAAATGTGCATAAATTTTACCAAATAAAACACAAGAAACATTTTATATAGTCTAAGGGAAATAAGTAATTAAACTTATGTTTTTAAAGCTATGATTTTTGCAAATTTACTAAACTGAAATGACATCTCAAATATATTTTAAAGTCTGTGTTTGATATTGTTAACAAAAATCAGTTCTGGTATAGGATATGGATATTTATAAATTTGAAGTACAATTTATGCTGTAGGAAACTATGAATGTAGAAAGTAAAAAGATAAATTTTTATAAATGATACATTAAGTTATGCCTCATGTGATATAGTCACAATTGTGATCCAATTATCTCTATTAAAAAACAAAAAAATATTTTTAAAAAGGTACTTGTACTCGTACTAGATACATAACAAACAATAAAACTGTTTTACAAACAATTAATACTGGATTGATAATTAATGTTAAAAAGGCTGATCATAATAATGAGTTTCTAGAGTTAAACTAATACTGAATAAAATTGCAAAAAATTAAAGTTACTTTGATTGTATTTTTTACTTTTTTTACATTGTAATCAATTTTGAGAATAATCAACAATTAAATTTGTGATGACAAGTTGTCAATCTATGTTCTAATTATTTCCTCCATCCTTGCTAATGATTTAAGAGCTAAATTATTTTTTTTAATTAACTTCAGTTTTGATGTTTATGATTGCTTTAGCTGCCTCGTTCATCCTTTCCCCTTACATAGTAAAGATGATAACTGCCCTTGCCGATTGCTAATCATACTTTACATTTTGTATGCAATTTATGGTCTTTATAACTCAGTCAGGTGAAATTTTTTACTGAGACTTACTCTTTACTAAAATTTATATTGCAAAAAACTGAATTTTGTTTGAGAGAATTTTGATTATATTTTTGTTTAGTGATGAAAGTCCATTTCATTACTGAACAAAAATATAGCATGAGCATTTTTATGTGAAAATTACATGAAATTGAGAAAAAAAAAACTATTGATGACACAGAAATTTACTAACTTTCAAATATTATCCTTAGCACAATTAGCCACATTTTATTTTTATCCCAACTATTGTTTAGGTTTTTATTTGCCTTAGGGTTTATTTTAGATAATCAGACCTGCGTATATTTTTATAAAATATGAGTATGTTCGGTGTTGATGTTTAATTCTATTTCTTTGCAAAACAATTCCGTGAAATAATTTTTTTAAACATAATCCAGGCTAAAAATGTCAAGACATAAAAAGCGATTTTTATAGACATCTTTACCTTCTTTTAACGCTAATAAAAGTGAATTTTTCTTTAACTTATACACACTTTTAACAATTTTGGTCTTTTTGAAATGTCTAGATTTGAATAATTTTTGGGCTCTATATTCCGTAAGGAAATACTTATGGAATCGTTTTTTACTTTTCATCCATCCACCCATTCAGGAAGTTTTCTTAAGCTAAATATAGCTTTGCTATCCTCAACAATCTGCATATATACATATATTATATTTCAATAATGCTTAAAAAGTTTTTTTTCCTAAATGTTAAGTCAAATATTAGAAAGTTTATAGATTAATAATTTAAAGATTTTCTAAAGGCAATGCAAAAAGTGATTCCTAGTCCAAAAAATTTAAATTTTTAAAGATTGGCACTGTTAGAAAGTAATTTACAAGACGTGTTGATATTAAGATATGTTATAATATATGTTTAATATTGTAATACTTCTAAAACTAAAAATAAAATATAATGTCATAATAATTGTAATTTACATGAGTGAGTCAACTTGTACATGTTCGGTTCTTATTTGTGTCAATTGGCAACTTTGCCGGCATTCTTTTACAAAGTGAAAAATGATTGACATTTCCCATTATATTAGGCAACTTAAAAAAACCCACCATGGCTTATGAGATAATGATGTGAATCAGCGTATTTGCACCATTATCCCATATAATATTAATGCTGCCTCCATTAAGCATGATTACACAAGCTGCAATCAATTGCGCATTTAGTATCTTTCGATAAATAAACATTAATGATTCTACATGTAGTTAGGAACAGCTGGTATTATTTATTCTATGAAAAAGAATTATTTAATAGTATGAGGAGTTTATGAAATGACTATTTTTCAGTAAAAAATCAGAGTCCACTTCAGCGATAAACAATTATGAATGTATTTAGTACCGGTAATGTAACTAAGTACCGGTAATGTAACTAAGTACCGGTAATGTAACTAAGTAACTTAGTACCGGTAATGTACCACAGCCTTTTGTATGAAAGGAATTCGATAAATCATACTTTGTTTATATTTTAGATATTTTCAAATTTGGAACAAGAAAAATATAGAATAAACCTGCTCTTCATCTACATCTACTGTACCGCCCCATAGACGAAGTGTTTATGTTACGACTCAATGGCATTTGAAGATAATTATAAACATCAAAATATACAAGCATTGTTATATTACTGCTTAACATCTGGCAGTTTCAAGTTAGACAGTTAGATTAAAAAAAAAATTTAATACCATAACTCTACTGTCCAAAGTTTGCTGCTGAGGCAGAGATTATTCTTGAAATAAAAAGAGGGCCAAATACTCAATTGTCTCTTAATGCCAAGACTTGAGACTGCACCAGGACTTAAGAAAGTGAATTAATCTGCTACCTTTTCTTGTGAATGATCAGCTCAAATAAAAACTTAGTTACTGTTTTTTTTAAACCCGTTTGGGCTCATTAGGCAGCAGAGAAAATGGCAGAACTAAAGAGAAAAAAAATAAACTGTGAAGCCTCCCATAAAGTAATATTGAGCGAGTCATGTCTAAAAGCTAATTTAAACATAAACTTTTATTTCTAAAATAAAAAGGACATATATACAGGTTCATGTCGTCTAATAAATATAATATATATGATAACAAGAAACACATAGAGATATAGAGGAAATGTGTTAACTACTTGTCTGCTAAATCATAGAGATATTTTAGTACGTTATGGCGAATTGTATGAAATATATTCTTTAATGTACTTATTTTAGTATTTTTTTATAAACAACATGTTATTTGTGAATACATATGCTTATCAATTCTAGTTTACCAAAACTTTCTTGCTATCTGTCACAAGCCCACGTCGTCAAGTTGGAAAATGTGACAAAGTGGACTACTTTTGTGACTATATGGACTTATTATTTTAAAGGAATTAACACTACTTTATCTTGTCAAACTACAGTTCATTTTAGCATGACTTCATGAAACGCCTGCATCTGCCGTAACTTCTCATTATATTTTATTGGAATGTTACTAAAAACTATTGATATAATGATTAAATAATATAACTCTGAAACATTACTTCTATACATGGTATGGTTATTGATAGTATGAACCTTTAAGTTTATCGTGGTGTTGATGTTTACTTTGTATGTGCTTGATTGTATTCAAATAATTTACTGTTATCCAGTCAAAAATGCATTAATAGCTGTTGACCTACAACGTTGGTTTAGAGAAAAATGAAAAAGAAAGAATGAAGCTAAAAAAAATCGAGAATATGGTACAGTCACTAGTTTCAATTGATTGACTTCTTAATGTAAAAGTAGTCAAACAATTCAAACCAATGAAATATTTCACAATTGATGTACTCAGATTAAATGATAGCCGTAAAACGTAAGATAAGTTAAAAAATTTTGAATTGAAACAAAGAATTAAAAATTTCTTCTTTCATAACATTGTTAGCAGGATCATAGCGGGGAAAAGAGAAACAATTACTAAAAAAAATCAAAATTCAACAAATAAATTGGTGAAAAAGTTTAATATAAGTACAAGGCACTTTTATCACGTACGTGATAACTGCCTTTGTAAACAATATAATATGAAATTTAAAGAAAAAGTTGTGCTTAACAATGATGGCAATAACACTGTTTATAGTCTGCAACACTAATTCGAAACACTACAAGAACTGTTTCAAATGTACGAACAATAAATGTTAATAACAATAATGTAATATATGTGCAAATAATGACAAAACAATTAGTTGGTAAGAATCAGTTTTCAAAAAGGAGACCTATATGAAAGATAACAAAGAAGTAACATTGTTTTAGAAAATAATACAATCTTTTATTTCTCAATATTTCAATAAATTTTTGGCCCTTTTAGCCTCCATTATATAAGTATATCCTATTGATAGAGTAATAAAATATAAAATCAATAATTTTGTCCTCCTATCCTTTGAGTGACATCAGTTGTCCACTAAATCACAGATTTTATGCTATGGTGAGGGACATATTAAATACATTCAATTATAACCATTCAATTATAATAATAAAGTTTTCATTTTACATTCGTGTACTTTATTCTAATTAGATATGACTGTATTTATAGAAACTATGACTCGTGGAGACATTAAAGATTACTTTTGTTAAAACTAAATAAACCTATAAGGCAAAATCACATTTTTTTACTTTAAAAACATTATACTGCAAACAAGGATATGAATGTAGAATGGATGCGAAGACATGGTACATAATATACATACCAAGGAAAAATAATAGATAGAAAAATGTTTAATTCAATGCAATTGTACATTTTTACACCTTTAAGAATTGCAATTTTACACCTTTAGAACGGGATCTAAATCGTCTAGAGGAATAATATTTGTATGTTAACTAGTGAACCTTTCCTAGATTTTATTGTTTCCTTAACAACAATCACAACAATAAGCATTTTTATAATATGTCTTAATTCACTTTTCTTCCAAAGGGTATGAGTAATTTTGTGCAGAGTGGAGTAATTTTTTTTTTCAATATTTAAGTGTTTGATAGTGCTACTAAAAATATATACACACACAAACATACAAATTTTACAAGAAATAGCCAGAGATATTGTACTTTGAATTTTTATCGTATTAGTGTAGTTTGTGAAAATTTGTCATTTATTGAGAGTTATTTTTAATTCTGACCTCTAAAAACTTGTTTTGAAACTATATCTCATCATTTCCTATGTGCCAAGCAGAACATGGACGGAAAATTAAAATATTATTCTATAGAAATAATGATTACTAAATATATTGTAGACATATTCAACAATTATTAAAATATTTTATCTTCTTCACACATTTAATTTTCGCCGTTATGATTAATGATTATAGATTTTGAAAATTTCACTAGCGATGTTTTCTTGATGCCTCCCCCATCCTGGGAATTTACCCATAGTAATCTTCAGCGTTCGTTCATTCAACGTTAGACATAGACCTTTTCTAGTTCCTTCGATGCTTCTCTTTTTGTAGCCGTTATCATCCATTGTTTGCCTGCAATTATTTTAATATCATCGATCCATCTTTTCGTAGGTAGCCCATGCTACTCGTATTTTCTCTTGGTCTCCAGAAAGTTATTTTACTTGTCCATCATACCTTATCTTGTCTTGTGTGTGGAATACCCGACCCATATCCACTTTTGTCTTGCTATTCTCTCCATAATATTATTTACTCCAGATCTGCAGCATATTTCAGTGTTGCGAATTTTATCTTTCCAGGTGATTTCCACCATGGCCCGCTTCATAGTTCGTTGAGTAGCTTTTAATTGCTCTATTACTCTTTTTGTCATTGCCATAGTTTCTAGGTCATAAGTTGTATGCAGGTAGTAGCAGCTATCATAGACCTTTCACTTTAGATACATTGATACTTTTTTATCCATTAGGATGTAAATAATTTTACGAAATAATTTTATCAAACGCTATTCATGTCAGATGAATCTTTCTTATAATTTTGCTGGTTTGATTTTCCTTGCTATTTTTAATTGAGTGCCCAAGTTACATGTATTGTTCTATCTTTTCTAGGCTGGGGTTATCATGATAATATTGTCTTGGATATTACTTTTTATTTTTGTTCTGTTACGATTCATTTTAAGCCCAAATTTTTTTTTCCATTAATTTTATTTGCATTTAGTTCTTTTATGTCTATGCTTATGAAAACTATATCATCAGCAAACTTCAAATAACTTAGGTATTAAAGGTGGGTGTTTAGGCTAATCATGATAAACGTTAACACCTGATGATTGAGGAGGTTAACTGTTGAGGAAAACTGTTAATGTGTTTAGGCACTGCACAATAAATAATGTAACACCATGCCAAAAATTAAGTGTTATGTGCTCCAATATCCTCAAATGTTTACATTAACACAATAAATTAACTCTGACAATTATATGGAGCTTGAGTCATTGTATAGCTAAATATTTAAAATAACACTATGCAGATGTCACTGAACCCGCTCCATACATTTAAAATTTTTCTCCTAATAGTAAAACATATAAATGAAATAAAATATTTTAAGCAATAATATTTGTGTGTTGTGAATATAACATTTAGAAATACATTAGAATAATTAGAAAATTTTTTAACTTAAAAGCTAATATATCATTAATTCTCCAACAAATTTCATTCCTGACTTAAAATAATTCCAAATGTCACTTTGTTTACGCCTTTCTGATTATGTAAACACAGACACACACAAACACAAAAAATATCCATTCAATAAATGATGATTATTGACAGTAAAATTTCCAGTGTCTTTCCAGCTATTTAAAAAAATTTTATTTGAAATAAAAACATCTATAAAAAATAACTAGTAAAAGCAGCAAAAGGTCACAATTAATTTGTTACTATTATTAAAATGATATGTACAATGTCAACCAAAAAAATATTTACTAAATAAATGTTCATTATTAAAGTTTACTTCCAAATCTCTCAAAAATGTTAAAATTTAATTTGAAATAAAAACATCTTTTGAATATTAAATCGATAAAAAAATGACTAGTAATATAGTGTAAAATATTTACACTGAAAAGTCACAATTCATTTCTTACTAATCACAATTAAATGAAACTATGTGATGTAGTATTATTTCTACTTTCTTTGATTTCTTTACCACGACCTAGGTTTTGTTGTATTACAACATCTTCAGGTGGGATATTAGCAAAGATCTTTGCTAATATCCCACCTGAAGACGTAATACAACGAAACCTAGGTCGTGGTAAAGAAATCAAAGAAAGTAGAAATAATACTACATCACGTAGTTTCATTTAATTGTGAATAATGAATTTCTACAAAATTAACGCCAAATATATTCAATATTTCTTACTAATATTAAAATGATATGAAATATGCCCAAAATAATAAACTATCGGACAAATCTCTAAACATTCGTGCATTAACCATCATTACACAATAACTGTCTACGAAAAACTGGCCACTGAATGTATAAGCTGTCGATTCGATATATTCAATTGACGAGTGCCAACAATCAACATTTAGCAGTTAGCACTTAACGTTAATCAACGTTAACGTGCTTCGTTAATCAACGTTAACGTTAATCAACGTTAACGTGCTAATGAAAAAGTGCTCCAATGTGCATTAATATAAATAGACGTCGACATCGACCATTTACTAACTGCAAGGGTTGATTAACTGTTAACATACATTTTTATCAGCAGTGTTGATCGTTGACGAACGTTAACATTGAGCATTAACTGTTAATCATTTTTTAACTCGGCTCTGTTAGGTTGTTGTTGTTGACCTTTTATTCCTTTTTCCTGCAAGTTGAGTCATTCGTAGATGTTTTGTAGTCAGAGTAAATAATTTGGGTGAGATGGTGTCACCCTGTTTAACACCTTTGTCGAGGATAATTTTTCTGTTTCTATATTATCATCATCTATTTTTATTTGAAGGGTAGTTTCGTCAAAGATATCCTTGATGATAGCAGAATATCTGAAATCAATTTAGCGTCGTTCATTCCGCTATAAATGGTCCTGTTTTAATACCTTGAAAGGTTTATCAACAATAAATGTCAGATGTAACAAGACATTACATTTTGTTGTTTCTTCAATGATTGTTCTAATTGTTTGTATATGATAGATCGTACCAAGTCTTTTTTGGAATGTGACCAGTTCTGTTTGCTGATATAAGTTTAGTTTCACTGTTAGTCGATTAGTAATGATTCTAATTAATAGTTTATAAAGATGTGCCAGTAAACTTATAGGTTGGTATTTTTCTATATATATGCCACCTCCTTTTTTATAGGGTAGGAATGATTCGACATTTTTCTATGCTTTTTTTATTCTGCCTTTCGTTAATCACACATTCAGCAGTAGTTTTATTGCTTCTTCAAGAGCAAGTTGCTCTCAATTTCAACATAATTTCTGATTTTAGAAGACGTTATTTCAACCGGATTTTCTGAACCTAATTTGAGAACAGATGCTTTAAGTTCTTAGGATTTAGTTGACATGATATAAACAGCTTCTCGTCAAATATTTTAATTTATCTAGCCATTTCTGCTTTATTCCACACTAGATTTCCTTGTTCATTTTTTGTTTTTATTTTTCTCTGCTTCCCTCTAACGTATTGATGTACTTTCACATCGTTTTTTCAGCAATTTGTTTGATTCTATGAACTCTTAGATTTTTTCTTATGATTTTCTTTATTGTGATGTTAATATCATTATATTATGGTTTGTTTCTATTGATTCTTCTTCTCTTTCCCATTTACTTTATTGTTTCTAGTTGGAGTTTAATTTCCTTATGACTCCTTATCTTGTTATAGATTTTCTTTATGGCGGTTTGTATAGCTTGTGTTATTTTATCATTTATTTCATCTATATTCTTATGCTGAAATGTTGTTAAAAAATTAAATTTTTGTGAAAATTCCTTTTGTATGTACGTTTCCGTGAGTGGTAAAATTCTGCTGATGGAAATGATTTCTTCATTAATATCTTTTTTCTTTCTCTTTGTATTTATTTCCAGTTTAATAGAATAGATTTTGAGTTTGTGTCATACTTTACTTTTAAGGCAACCTTACAGAAAGAAATTCATTAGAGCTAAGTCAGGACAAGGAGGCCAAGAAATGCTTTCTCGAGAGACCACTTTCACTCAATTATCGCAGTATATCTCTACAAAGTAATACGCAGCCTCTTACATCCCCATGAAAATAAGGGCAAATAAAAAATAATAGAATGCACCGACAAAGCAGCCTATACTGTCACTTTAGAGAAGTGTAGAAGCTTTTGATGTATCTATTTTGAATTTGTAGGGCTTCAGTAGGGCCAATTTCACCAATTTAATTATCCGTTAATGTGGAAATGCCCTTCATCAAAGAATAGGATGTCTTATTAGCGTAGCAATAGTAAAGTAGGGTGTTTAACGCTCTGAAATGTTTTTCTATAGACAAGTTATAATTGACGCAAATAGACTCTTGCGCTGTGCTGATAACAAAATTTACACTAATGCAATAGTTACTGAATTATTGTTTAATAACTTATTTATTGGCAGATGCATTGTATTCTAGCCTTTAAGAGCCACTACATTTTACTCCGATTTTCGAATTTTTCTTTATTTTAGACTTTAATTATGTAGCTTCTCTTTTTTATATGTCCGCCATAGTAACTCTTGAGTTCTTTAAGTTAATAGGTATCTAGGTTGAAAACAATATAATTTTCAAATCTTGATGTAGGGAAATTGTAAAGGTCAGAACTATTGGTTATCTATTTTAATAACATCTCTTATAATATTAAAATTTATGTATAGTAAAGCCTAAGCAGTTCCAAAATGTTTTAACAGTTACATTGCGAAAAGCAGTGAATTATTTTCTGAGTAGTTGCAAAATTTCAATGCTTATTAGAACAACAAATTTTACATATTAGTTTCATTAATTTAATGTGGTGAATTACAAACATTCTACATTGCATCCTTGTTCCGCCAGAAGAATGTGGTTGGTCTATAGCATAAAGTAGTCAATAAATAAATAATAAAAATTCAAATACCCCATAAGAAATTCATGTATACAATTACTTATTACTATGCGATTTATTGGGAGAGGTCTATCTCCAGTACTGCTTTTAAACATTAAATTACCTCTTTTAACATAACGGCGACAAACTAAAGTACAGAAAAATGTTATCTACTGCATTATGTTTGAAAACACACTAAGAAACGTTAACTCTACCAATACTATTTTAATTTTAGTATTAGTTTATGTTACTACGTTTTAATTACTTGATGTGTTTCTAAAAAAATTTCACCATATGTGTGGGTAGTTTGCTGCAGGCAAAACTCGTATAAAATCACTTCAGGCAAAGTTCATATAAAAATTACAGACATATTGGATTTCTTTTTTTCAAGTCTCAAATTGGACAATAAAACGTGGATAGAGGAAAATATTGTCTGCACTTTAGAACGGATTTGGTTTCAAAGAAACAACGATACAATGTTTTGTTTAAAATATAAAAAATTTCAAACTGAAGTGAAAAAGATCTTCTCAGCGGAATCTTTGTGTTAGAACGTAAGAACTTATTAATGCTCTGAACATAGAATTGCCGGGAAGAAAAAGTTTCTTAAATTTTAACCATTTATTATTATTCACCGGATGAATATTTTGCACAATTTAATTTCTGGTTCAAACAACCTTTCTGACATGTTACTAAAATGATTTATTGAGTAAGTTCATTTCTATGTAGGTACAAGGTTTTGCATTAAAACATGCAATAAAACATATTATTAATTTCTGTACAAAAATTCTTATTTTTTTTTAAAGCAGCAATTTTTTAGTACTGGCGAAAATAATTTACTTCATGTTCTTATGCACCTATCTACTTGTTCTTATAAATATATGAAACATTTAATATCTAATTTCAGAAAGTCCAAAATGCAAAATATTTGTAAAATAAGTGCTTTTGATCTGAATAAAAAATTTGATTAAGATAAAGTAACTATCAAGTTTTTTCAAAAAATTCTAAAAACACTTGAAGAGTGTTAAGTGTGTTTTTAGGGCTTTGTACTGCAAAAGAAAAAAAGGAATCCTTATAAGATCAGTCACATATTCGTCTATTAATCACAGCTCTTTTTCTCAGAAACTGTTTGATATAAGAGCGTGAAATTTGTTATAATGATAAAGCATATTAATTTCAATACTTAATGCTAAAATCTATTCCTTTGGAAATTTCAGAGTAGACGAATAAAGCAATCACCATTTTTTTTTAATATTATTTATCACACTGCATACAAACTGAAATGGTGACTAAGGTAGCCCTAAAGACATTGCCATAAAAGCCCACAAAAATTTTATCAGAAATTGTTTAATTCGATATATCTGAATGGCTGATGCCCATATTTTACAGGGAAAACTTTACGGGCGGCATATAAATTACTCGAAATTTTTTTTAATGTTATGTATAATTTGTGTTATCAATTGATAGAGCAACTGATGCGGGTTCCAAAACTATTTTTTCAGAATTACATCTAAGACTGTTTGTAGAGTTATTGCTAAGAAAATAAATTTTCCTGCCCCCGAAGTTGAAATAAAAATTATAGAAATAAGAATCATCAATATAGTTTCATGGAAAACTATATTGATGATTCTAAATTTCCTGTTTTTTTTTTTTAAATTCCCGATATTTTTACATCTGTAAAAGATATAGTAAGCAATAGATTTATGTGGTGAAATATATAATAATGTTAATATTTGTAAATAGTTTAATGGAAATACTATCTATCATAAAATATTTATATGGGTAAATGGAACCCTCGTAGTAAAAGTTCTAGCGGCACATAATTCCCAGCTTTATATATTTATATTCCGAGCAAGAGAGCAGGCACTATTCTTTCATGGTCATTTTATGGTTTTTTTAATAAAATAAAAATTGTTTTCGACCTGTGATTTCTTTTCTTTCTCAAACGTACTTAAAGCCAGCAACTACATATTAGTTTTATCAAATAAACACATTAAAATGTAATCAAGCTACTAAAAACACTACATTTTATTCAGTAATGAATGCCAAATGACATCAGAATCCAGCTTCTGTATTGCAATTTAATTTGTTTTTTTCAGTTTTATATTTCATTTTAGAGTCTGTAAAGTATAACAATTGCGAAAATAAAATATCTTGAATATGTTATTATAGTTCATTTTTTTTCATAACTGAGTTTTTAAATTTGGAGCATAGTATGCAAACATCTAAACAGTTAATAATATTGACATATTCGTTATTACAGACAGTATTCAGATCAAATTTTTCTCGAAACTTTTCTACACTTAGTGCATTTTAGAGTCTGTAAGGCAGTGTATCGCTTATGACTCAGATGGAGATTTATTCTAACTGGTGATCGCCTAGTGACTGATATTCATAAAATTTTTAAGTTTGAGCATTATTGATGTTCTTTTGTCAAACAGTATACCTCTATAATCATTACTTATAATTTCTTTTTAATTTTGTTCTATTACGTCAGTTAAGAGCATGTACAAATATGTCAATAGCGTGTATTCTTTGCTTTAATTCCCTGCATAAATTATGAATTTTAAAATTGAATATTAGTAACGGTTAAAAAAAAACAAATAAATTTAACTATGTCAAATCTTACACTCCTCCGTGCCCACAATGTGCTTAAAAAGGGGTACAAAGTTTTCTTTTCCTATAAATAATTATTCTAATCGTCATGTAGATTTACAACATTTTCATATTCAAGTTTTCATAATAATTTTTGTCATTCTTCTTAAATATGTACTTATTTTATAAACCTTTATTTGTATAAAAAAACAATTTACTTTTTTCAGTAAAAATAAATTTTACATTTTAATCATTTCTGTCCATATCAATGTTTCATAATAGACACAACATATCATTGCCGCTATATTATATTATTATACTTTATAATTTAAAATTGAAGCTGTCCGTAAATAATTAAGTCTACTACACTTGTGTAAACTTTTACCTGGATAGACGATACGTGTATATATTTGAGTAAATGAAATTTCAAGCAAAAATTTAATAAAAACATTAATTTGATGAAAAAAATATTTTTCTTTTGTAGGAAATATCGGGTATGACAAAAAATAAAGTAAAACAGACTTAGTCCATTAGCTAGAAATAGTCTTTTTCAAATCTGAATTATAGAAAAAAAATTAGTGAGTTTTAAAAATAAGAATCCAACATAACCATGAATGATTAATAATGTTGCATTTAAAAATTAAGAAGCGCAATTCAGGAACATGAAAAAAAACTAAATGGTTTTTATACATACCGTTTTATTTTAAAACTCCAATTGTAACATCAAAATAATTGTATTCATTTAATAGTAAAAATGCTATTAATTAGATAATTATTGCTTGACTTAAGTTAGATAAATTCTTTTCTTCACAATATCTACATTCATTTGTCTGTGTTTAAGTTAATGACTACTTTTCCTCTCAGATGACCATTTGCCACCTTCTCGTATGCTTTTGGAAGGTCTTCATATTTATATTCACTATCAATAATTGGAATCAGCTGTAAAATAAGAATGAAATTTGTAATACATTAAAAACACCATGTTAGCACAGAATGGTATAGTCTTATTTCTATATATAAATGTTTGTAATATTCAAACTCATTTTATTTTTAAAAAGTTTAAAATAATTTAATTTACATTCAAATATCAAATTTAATGTCCTTTAGTCCATCTTTACCATTATGTTAATAATATTAATTTAATGAATATTAAGATTGGTTAATACTTTTAGGAACTATTGGAATAAAAACTTTTTTTAAAGATCGTGATCTGAAATTGCTTTATGATTTCAGTAAAATATTGTTATGTTAAGCTATTATTAGTTATAATTTCATTTTTTGTACAGAATTTAGCAAAAGATTCAAGAAGTGTTTACGGCTAATATAAAATAAAAAAAAATAAATTATGTAATGTGAAGCTTATAAAATTTACCTCTCAGCTTTAAGAATTACAGAGCATATAAAAATAATGAAAATCTGTAAGCATATTTTCTAAAGAAACGTTAGAATAAACTGATAAATGGTATTACTGACAAATTACTTTTATTAAGTTAAAAATTATTTTTGGGTGATAAACAAAAGGAACAAACTTTCAAACATGTTTTATTCGTGATATTGTCTCTATTACTTACCTTCATTTTTTGAACTAGCTGGTATAAATAAGAGATGCCATCATTAGAAGGCACAAAGTAAGCCCATCGAACAGACTTGCCTTGGCTCAATATCTGTATATTTGGGTATATCAAGTTTAGAGCCGTATTCATCATTCCACCCACGACGCCATACTTGTCTGCATTCGCCAATAGTGGGCTCGTAAATGTTACATACTTTTTAAAGTCAATTGAATTTTCTATTGCAAACTTTGAACCGAGTCCTGCACAATCCAACACCACATCAAACCTAGAAAAAAAACATTTTAAACTAAAGCAAACAAACAATATCTACACCGACAGCCTTAGCAATAAAAAGTACCCTAATCCGTGGAGAACTATTCCTGTAATAGGAGTGGAATAATAGAAGACACAAAATCCTTAACAATAAATGCATCAAAGCAGCAGTTTAACTATTCGACAATTACTCTGCTCTTTTATATGGCCACTCCATAATATGTTGTTCATCTATGCTTTTAAAAAAAAAGCACGACTCAGTTGTCAAACACTCAGCTCGTCAAGGAAAGAGGAGTTGTTTCATTTTTATTTGGATAGATAGAAAATAGTAATGTTTTTATTTAATTATAATTTTTGGGTTTCAATAATGTCTCTGAATGAAGAAAATTAATTTAAAAAAGGGGTACGTAATCCTAACTGGGAGCAAGAAGAAAAGGTATGTTAAAGAAAGGATGTTAACACGTTTTGTTTAGTAGTATCTTATAGCTAAATTGCTAACCACATTATATCCTATAATTACGTAATATATATGTATTAATTTACAGGAATGGCTCCTGCAAATTTTGAATCCCAGAATACGTATCTTGCAAATCAAAAGCACGGACACGGAAACCGACAAAAAAAAAGAGGGCTGAATGGGAACAAGTTGTCCAAATGTAATGTTCTCTATTTTAAGTTAAAAATTATTTGACATATCTGAATGATAAGTCTTTACTATTATAGCTAGGGTTTTGTGTACTAACCTCAAATTATTATAACATATATTTTTGTATAATAGCTTATATCGAAGGATTTTCTCGAGAGACGATCAGACTTGTAAATTTATAAAGTTTAAATATAATCAAATACTTGGACTGACTATTCAGGTTCTTGAAATCTTAGGTCGATTATATGTACCTCAGTTATTTTCTAGGGTTCTTACCAATGAATAAATATTATTGGGAGATCTGTTTCATTAATATGCGATATAGCATTCTGCTGGATTTGATTTTTCGATAAACATCCAGTCTGGGAACAGATTTTCTTAGCCCTTCTTGATACACTTAAATTACGTCTACCTTAGACGCCCCTATGAACTCCAAACTAATGATCATTGGATTTCATTAAGATACTTTTTATAGTTTGAACATAATGAAGTAACAAACACATATATTGAGATTCTTTCGGCTTTATATAATTTTTTAAAGTGATAATTTAAATGTTCAGTGAGTTGAATAAAAAGGAGAAACCTACAGCGGTTGCAAATTCAATGGAAACAGATGTGGATGTCGGCTAAAGCTCATCACAAAAAAGACGTATTAAAAACAGGTGGAGGAGCAAAACCATCCAGTCTAAAACCGGAAGACCTACAAATATTGTCAATGCTACCGTCGGAATTTGTTGTAGATTAGAACATATTTAACAGTGATGGCCAGTCCAATATTTAAAAGGTATATTTTTGTTATTCTATAGCTTCTAATATCTTACTTGTAACTAATAATATCTGTGAAATATTAGCATTCAGGAATGTTTTGCGATTAGACATATCTTACCTGTTTAATTTAATTCTCATTGAAAGTAATCAAAGTTACGGATACGTATAATTATATTACGGATATGTATATTATAGTTACGTTAAAGTTATAAATATATATATTTATATTTCTCTACTCGGATTTTTCACAGTTCATTGTTGACCTTCTATCAACATCCACACAAGACGTACACTTCCCGTCTACGTCCATACAGCAGACTGATTCCAGAGAAGAAATAACAAAATTGGAAACACCAAAAAGAAAGATAATACATGCAAAGTCTACAATTAGTAAAGTAGTACTAGGCTAATGCGAGTAAAGTCTGCAATTACTCAAAGGATCTCTAAGAGAATTAATGTAATAGAAAAATGTTCGAATCAGAGTTAGTACAAATTGAAAGAAGAAAGTTAATATTAAATATTCATAAAATGTTACAATATTTCTCTACTGATACTGATGTCCGCGTCTGTAAATAATACATTGAAAACAATTGTTAAAATGCCTATGTAATACATTTTGTC
Organism: Druceiella hillmani; assembly: GCA_039881145.1. NCBI lineage: Eukaryota > Metazoa > Arthropoda > Insecta > Lepidoptera > Hepialidae > Druceiella > Druceiella hillmani. The sequence continues at coordinate 21,057,207 of JAYKKI010000015.1, read as the reverse complement.
ATTTGCAGATTTGCAACAGTCCTGAAAAGTTGTCTATGTTCAGTAGAAAGAAATAAAACAGAGGACTCAAAAAGAAACTGGTATTTCTTTTTATATATAATCTAGCAATAACAGTTCACTCCTACTCACCGAACAAGCACACTTTTATGGATTACCTTTTCTATATTTTATAGGTATATATACTGGAGACATATTAGACTAATGAAATCAAAGAATTTACCAAAGAACTCCAACTAAAGGAGCAAAAAAAACGTATGGAGAGTATGGAAGAGGTAATGTACATGATGCGGAAAGAACATGAATTAAAAATGAAATATTTAAATTTATGTATAAAGAAATTAAAATAAATTTTAGATATAATTACTTAGTTATTTATTTTTAGTTTTTATAATTTGTTGGGGTTTCTTTTACTCGAATGCCATAGGTGTACCTAAAAGTATTCTATTATAAACACTGCTCTTGCTGCATTTCCACCTTCTTCATTATAATGTATTGGTTCTCTTCCATCACGTATCATCGAAATATCCTCTGGGTTATTTGGCTCCACGATACTGGTGTTTGTAGTGATTCCTTCATATAAAGTGCTATATTATGGAGCACTGCTAGTACTACTATGTACAGCTTCTCATTATCTAAGTTGCAATTTAATAAAACACCGAAAGCGCTTCTTCCCAACTCCAAAGCAACGCTCTATTGTATTTCTGGTAGCAATATGGATCTTATGATACCTTGATTCTTGAGCTTTAGTGATTGTTCTTATTACAGGAGTGAATATGTAAGGAGAGCAGGCTTATCCTGAATCTCCTAATAAATGCCAATGAAACTGATTTTCTTCAAACCGTGATTTAATACGGCTTTCTCTGAAGATTCTCGCGTCATAGGTGCTGCCTCGCCACAATGAGCAACAATGTCTCTTATATACAGTGCTAAATCGCAGATAACCTAGAATGAAAAATATTTATTCACTTATAGGTCAAGATAAGAAGATAAGTGAAAAAGTAACCAAAAGTTATTATACAAATATTACATGTACATTGAGGTTATAAAATCCTTTACGATTTATAGAATATTGGACTATACTTCCCCCAACTTTTTTTATTGGAATGCGAGTACAATCTACTGTCCTTATTATGTTTCCGTATCGGCAATCTCTCAAAATCCATTCATTACTTCCACCTGCTCATCTTGACTTTCAGGCATTTTAATATAATTTGCAATATTCCCAGTAACATATATTACTAACCACATTGTGGGACCCCGTTCTTAATGCAATTAACATCTGAGTTTTTGGAGTGATGCTGCTACCAAACAAAATGACAACGCTCAAAATGACAAACGTCATAATATAAATACATTTAAAACTTTCAATAATGTGTTAAATTTTACCTCTCTTATTTTTCATAATATCTTCTTTCACCAAGTTTACGATTTACATACGATTACGTACAATTTCGTAAAACGATATTTAGTCCTAAATTCTTCTTCCGATAAAGTTTGAAATGGATTTACACGCGTTTTGTATGTTTTCCTCTTCCTTCTATTGTCAATTAATACTATTGCGTGAATTGTATTAAGATCTTCGAATGTTTCATAAAAGTCCATAGCGTTATGTGCATGCACAATGTGCAAGTATTAAATTTATTAACTGTCAACTATCAGCTGTTCGAGCACCGTCATCTTTTTGGGCTAAAGCACCTTTACTCGACGCTTCAACTTACTTCCTCGAGAGAGTAGCGATAGAGTAACGTTTTAAAGGCCGTTATTCCGTGAACTAAGTTAAACACAGTTTATTGCTCAAGTTTTCGACTACTCTCGGTTTAGCCGTGGATTATTTTTTAATCTTTAAAATTCTTTTTTTTATTGCTAAGGCCGCAAGGGTTAAAAATATAGATTAACATACAGTAAAAAAAAGACAAAAAAAATTATAACAATACTGGGATGCTGAAATGTATTTTACTGCCCCAATGAAAATTGTATGAAGCAGCTTTAGAGTTACTCTATCTATATAATTTTATTATATTTATATAGCCCATATAAGATGTAGTGTGTGCATGTTTCAAATTATTCAAAATATAATAATAATTCTGTACAGATTCCAAAATATGTGTTGGTATACATTTTACAGGTAAATCTTAACAATTTCTAAACTTGTAATTTTTCACTGTCATTTTCAAGACAAATTCGGAACTCGATATTAAATTATATGATTTTTTTGTGAAAAGTTAATTTTAATTTTGCATTATGTGCTTTACATAGATAATGCCAAACAAAAAAAATTTGTTCGTGTGCAACTCAATATACGTGAGAGACGTGAAATTTCTTTGGCGATCTAAAGCTCAATTTTCCTGTATACAGTAAAGGGTGAAAGGACAAAGAGAGAGAGAGAAAGAAAAAGGTAAAAATATTCTAAAAACAGCTTGGACAACATTTTTGAAATTGTAGATATATACAATAATTAAATTTAATATATGATACAAATATTCCCCAGACATCATTAAAATAATTTAAGTAATTTTTTGTAATATAATATTTTTTTGTAATATAAGAACACAGCTAAATGCGGCTGAAGGAAATCGGGATTTTGTCAATTATAATTGACGTAACTATACATGCGGATTTATGAATAAATTAAGTACATATGTTGTTGTACAGATGCATCAATCATAAATAGATAAAACAATTTTGATGGTTTACTTTTGACAGATATAACATACAAAACAGTTGATAACACTAGTTAGGGCCATTTTTCTTTTTACTCATGCGTACATTTCTTGTCTTACTGCATCATGTTCATCTATCTCTCTCGGTTGTTAGCTAAGAGCCTATGTTCCGTCCTTCCTACAATAGATTTGTTAACTCTGACGTCACTAAACGTGGCATCAAGTATGTTGTGACCTTCACATTTTAACCTGATTATGCCCAAAGAAGTTTCACTTCAAAAAACCAAAAAATGTCAAAACTTGAAAACTAAAAACCAAATTCGAAGAAGTATTCGATGGTGCTAAATTATGGCATAAACAGCTTTGTGTAATGTCATTTTAGTAAAATGTGAAACAACATGGCTTAAATTGTAACTGTCATTTTGGTAAAATAACGAAACTTTACTCAAAAGTAAGTATCTCAAATTAGAGTATCACATAGTTAATAAATAGTAAACAGTAATGTATTAAATGAATATTAATAACAATATATTATGACTTAATTTCGAAAGTACCTAAAAATATGATACGTACATGTTTTAACCAATAAAATTAAACATACTTTTCACAACATGAATCTGGGTAACACTGGTTGTATGATTTCATTAAGTGCAACCTCATACACTCATTTACCTGAAGTAACTAGTTTGAATAGAATTACAGCAATGAAATAAAAAATAAAATGTTATCCAATAAATTCTCATCTTTTAAAAAAAAGCGTAAAATTTTGTCGAATGTGACTATTGTTCATAAACCAGTGAAAAATCCTTACTCAAAAAGGATAAAGAGAAGCGAGAGCTATAAATGGTACTAATGTCAGACAAGGAGAAAATGAGAGGTTGTGTTTTCAATAACACTTAGTGATAATTCATTCCCCTTGTTTATATATCCCAATATCCTTATGATCTCATCATAGCAGAGATATCTCTCTGCAGTAAACTCGTATAAATGCCAACATAAACATAAAAGGTCTATAGCTAGAGAGAATAAAAACAGAGAAGTTAAAAGTTCGTCAAAATCAAATGTCAAAGTCAAATCACAAATCAAATGCTATAAATATAAACAATCCGATCATTATCAATACAGCCCTGGTTTTTGTGTAAACTGCTTTGCAATTTTAAGATATTACATGACATATCAGACGTGTTTATATGACTCTATGTGCAATGCCATCTGTTTTCTTATATTACTGCTACAGCTAATACACTTTCAGGCGTTTCTAACTTGTAAGCTTTGTTGATTAATAAAGCCACAGGCACTAATCAACCCTCTTTACCATATTTTGTAAGACCAACTGTCTCTATGGTGGTTTTCAATTGTCATGAACATTAGACTTATTTTTTTTTCTCATTGGCACGTTTAATTAAAGTTTTAAATTTACAACTAACGAAAAAATATACAACTAACTTACGGTCCATATTTCTTTAAACAATTTCCGTAATCGGGATCGTTGCGATCTAGTATAACGTCTGCACCAAGTTTTTGTACAAGAGGGACTGCATCAGTTGAGCAGCTACAGGTCACCTGTATATTGAACACAGTGACGCTTTCTAATTTTTGAAATTAGCAATATTTTCATTAAATAATCTCAGCCATGATATAATACTATTCACACTATTTTTAAATCTTATTCATTATGGATTTTTAAGTAACAGGAAAAAAGTGTAAGTACTATTATAAAACTTACATAAGCGTGATTAGCTCTTAATATTTGTACAGCTATATTGCCAACTCCACCCGCTGCTCCTAATACTAGGACCTAAAAATAGAGGATGCCTGGTATTGATATTTACATATTAAAAACTATTAAAATATGAAGGAAACAACCCCTTTATTGTTTTAATTTAACTCTCTGAAACTATATTAACTAAATCTACTAATACTATTTACTCAGAGAAATTAAACTTTTTAACTGTGAGAACTGTTAGCCATTTTAATGTCTGAATGAAAGAGCTGCCGAATTACCAATGGTAACAACCGTCACATAAATAAAAGCAATTATCATTACCCAGCGGATAAACTTGCCTTCGGCTTTAAACAAATGCAAGTGCGTACTGATTTGCTGAAATGCCACACGAGCTTAAAAGTCTCATAACATGTGCACATCGCACACATCCGCTGTGTATTGTGTGCACACATTGCATGCATACTCTGCTGTCGCGTACAACATACACACATCAGATGAGCATACTATACCTTCCGTACAAAAACTAACTGGAATCATTAAAAACACACACAAATGTAAGTTTCTTTATCAAAATTTATTTTATCACCTTCAAAGTAATCCCTATTGTTTGCCATACGACTGTGATAACGCCGGACCCACTCTTCTATACACTTCTCATAGGCCGAAAGTGGTAAGACCTTTAATTCCCTCTGCGAATTCTATTTGATGTCTTCAATCGAGTCAAATAGGTGTCATGTAAAAGCAATTTCCATTTTCGAAGAAGGAAGAAGTCATACAGGGCTATATCTGGCAAATACAGTGGATGATCAATAGTATTAAATGAATTTTTGGCTTTGTACTTGGTCGTAATTGTTGCTATATGGGTAGGTAAATTATCGTCATGTAAAATCCATGAGTTGTCCTTCCACAAATCGTGAGCTTTTACGTCTCATCAGCAAAACATTGATTAAAATACCATCCTTATAATTTTTTCGATGTTATCGTCAGTAGTAGATGTTGAAGACCGTTCAGGACGAGGCAAATCTTCGACTATATCACACCCCTCTTTGAATGATTTATACCACTTGTATGCCTATGTTTTCGACCATAGGCCATTTTTAACAATTTGGCACAAAAAATTTCATTTGAAACACAAAATTTAATGCAAAAATATTTTTCAATTTATCTATCTATAAAAAAATTCACAGAGCAATTTTGAGGTCAACAGCTGCTATAAACACACTAGTTGAAAGATTGATTACACTCAACTTTGGCTAGGTAATTAAGGAAGGTTCTACCAACTTCACAAAAAAAACACATTTTAACAATTCCATTTAAGTGGTTCATTTAAATGACAAATTCCTGATAGTTTTTATACAGAAAGTATGTATTTAACATTCATACTCATTCATGTGTATACAGTTACACTAATATCCACAGAAAAAAAGACTTCAAAACCAAAGAAAATTAAAACTACTGCTATTAAAGTAATAGAGTATTTATTACACTCACGCATATACCTATTTTCATACAGGCATGGCCTATTTATTCATAGATTTAGCCTAAAGTTACAGTATAATGTTCCAAGAGTTCTTCACATGGATTTTAAATAAAAAATAATATAATGAATGTCTTCTTCAGTAACAAAAACCAAATTGCTACATAAGTCATTAGTCTCGAATAATGATTGCTTAAACATAGCATAAAAGTATATGTCAAAACCAAAGGTGTAGCTCAGGATCAGAGTGTGTATTCAGACTACTCTAATGCGTTTAATGAACTATTTGAATGGCACCTAAATTGGTAATGTTACTATAATAACACCACATGTACTTTAATGTAACATTATAGCATATTTGCATGTGTTACAACGTCAGTCGATTTAATTTAAAAATTGTTGTTATGAAAACAATTAATTTTAAGGCTAACATTGTATATACATTTTAATATATCTATTAAAGCTCTTTAATTTGATATCAGCTTTAAAATTAAAATTTTTTTGACCTAAAAATCACCATTTTGATTTCTTTCTAAATTCTATCTAGCTAATATCACTTGCGACGTAGAGGTAAATCGACGTTGAGGTAAAAAGTGTAGATAAAAGAATGTATAAAAGAATGAATATACATATAGAAGTAGAGAAAAACATCACCCTCCTTTGGGCATCTCTATAATCGAGTAATTAGAGTTGTTTTTACAAGTCTGCAAGTGAGTGAGAATGACTCTTTTTAAATAAATGTTTACGTATAGCGCGTAATTTCATTGAATTAATTTCTGATAGTGTCAGATAATACAAAGGCTAGATTTCACATTCATTATATAGGTCTATCAACTGACATTCAAAAGGCTTTCTACAACTAAGCCATCAAACAAACAAACAATGGTAGGAAAGTAAGTATTGGATATATAATAGAATAAGTGTAAATCTGTGCTCAAAACCAGTGACACATTATACAGTATCGACTAAAATGTGCATTTTGCCTAGAATACAATAAATTTATGATCCCGCTTGTATATTGTGTATCACAATGTTGCCTCCTAAGAAGATTAATGTTAAAAATTAAAGCTGAACTAGGACACATAACTTCCAAGTGACATACGTGTGCCGGTCACATACATTTATAATATGAGTGCCGTTCATAAATTTTTTATTTGAAATTACGTTATATACTATTGTCATATAAAATATAGGGTGTTAAACTATAATCGGTGATATTCATTATTTGTCAAGTTTGTACAATACTCATAGAAATTATCATAATACTCGTAGAAAACAGTCTTAATAAGAACAATTTTCATACAAGTGAAAGCTATTTTTACAATGTAAACTAAATTAAATTTTCTCTTTTCATGTATTCATTATTGCTCGGTAATGTAAATTAATATAATTCTTATGTAAAACAAAGTGTATTGATAGCAATATACTTGATGAGAATTAAGGTAATATTTATTTTGTATTAACAGAAATATAACACATATTTTAGAGAACTGTGAGGAACTTAAAAAGTTACCATTTATTGTTTACATGAATAAAAAAATAGGTTTTAAAAAATTATTCATTTGGAAAGTAAAGACTACAAAATGGATGTTACCTGACAAATTATTGAGAAATTCTTCTTCAACTAATCAGCCTAGAAATAATATTTGATCAATATACTTTGTAGAAAATCTTTTGTGATACAATATTTGCAACCTTCGATAAGACTTTGATATGGAACTGATGATGCCTTAGTTACTAAATGAGGTCTTGCTTGTTTATACAATCTAGAGAATGAAAATTTTACTTCTTTCCATTTTTACCTAATTACTAATTATTTCACTGGTAGACGGCCCTAGTGTCTGATATCGGACCCAAATAAAAATTTATGCAGATGGCCCGAGGACCCAATATTGAGCCAGAAATGTAAGCAAAATATAAACTAGGGCATTCTACGTCTATTCATTTATTTTAGCCTATCAGTTAAAACCTGAGTAATTTTTTTAAAAAATAACTATTGGTTTTACCTAGTCATATGTTATTAAAAAGGTGTTATTGCATTTATACTTATCCACATATAAATATTATACAACATTAGAAATCAAGAGCTTATTATATGTAAGCAACTAAACATACTCGTGCTCCTCTTGCTCTACCCAATATAAACTCTGCACTAAACATTAGTCCTGACCAGGCTGTTAGTCCTGTATATAGGATACTACTGGCTTCTGAAGTGGAAAGAACATCTGGCTGCCTTCCTAGCTGAAAAAATAGTAAGTTATTTAATTGCAAAAAATGGCCAAAAATTGTTTTATGTTATTATTAATATGTTTTTCATAGCGGATAATTTTAAGTTGAATGAGGTTTAACAAATAATTTTCCATAAAATAAATCTTCATAAAACATAGAATCGTAAAATGAATCGAATTATTCTGGAAGATACGTAATGGGTTCTTGATGCTTACTCGTTTTAGAAAACTAATAATTAATCAAATTTAGATCTGAATAAAAGTGGCCACAAATTTCATTAGTATAACAATATGTAGATAATAATTTGTAATTGTTTTGCAGCAATAGACAAAGAATATTCTCCGATCGTGTTCCAACATTTTTTATTACCTTCGTAATGAAATTACTTTTGGGTTGGTCACTTCAGAGGATAAAACATTCAATCAATGTATCCAATTCCACAAAATGTACATATTAATATTTCTGTAACATGACAAAGATTATATTATTCCGTCAAAGGGTTATTAAATTCCTCTTGGAAATACCAGCTATTATGTTATAGAATCAAATATTTTTATAACTTTATTTAAATAAATATCTTAGAATTAAAACAATTCTGATAATAATATCTGTTCTAATGTTATTTATAAAGTAATATGTATGCTTAATGTCCTATTTTATAATCTAACAACTCTATATAGTTTGTGGTTAATAGTAAAGCTTAGAAAAAACTTTGAACAGAGTTACCATAAAGTTTAAATATGAAATTCAAAGTACTTCGGAGTTTTTAATCTTATCTATGAATGTGACTAATTACATTTAGTACCAGTTATACTGCAGGTATAATTGAGCGGTTGGCTCAGCTGTATGGGGATACTTGCTCTTTATAATACCCCTTTCCACATTCTAGGTAGAGCTGATATTTTAAAAGAAATTTTTACAAAGCATTTGTAAAAAAACTATTATAAATATTATTTATTAGAAAAGACTATATACATGTATTTTTAAATTATCTATAGTCCACCGCAATACAAGCCATATCATAGCCTCTATGGGTTACAGCTGGTATCGCACTCAGTTTTAATTTCAATATTATTAATTCTAAATATTATATATTCTACTTTTATATATTCTTGTTAAAAAGAAAAATCATAAAAATTTTCCCAAATAGTTTCTCCTAAAAATATTTATCCACTTAAAAAGAAGCGCTAAAGAAACATTTCTAAAAGTTAGTCAGATACAAAATATAGTAATTATTACAAAGCCATAAATATTATATATATTAATCCAGCACCAAAATGACAAAGATGTAAATAAATTACTATTTTTATAATATAACTCAATTCTCTAATGCTAATAATAGAAAATGCTATTTGTAAAAAAACTTATTAAAAATATATTATCTCTCACCCAGTTTTTATTAACAACTACATATTCAGCGTGACAACCTTGGTGATATGGAGGAACAACACCCCATACTTTTGAACCAAGTGGTAGATCATTGCCAACGGTCTGTCCCTTCCACTCTACCGTGCCCGCAAAGTCTCTTCCCATCGTAATAGGAAATTCCACATTTTCATTTCTACGTACAACGTTGAACAATGCAGCCCCGTATCCTTCTGTAATAAGAAAATTGTTGAGTCAACAGAACGAAAATATTAGCATGTACTAAAACAGGCAAAATAAAAGAAGATTACTTATCATCGCCAAGTCTAACGGGTTTACTGATGTAGCATTAACTTTAACTAGAACGTCATCTGGGCTTGATATGATTGGTATACGAACACTTGAAGAGAATTTAAGTTCTTCTAAACCCCCGTAAGAATGAATTTGCCAAGCTGACATTTTGTGACGTTCTTTCAAATTTAATGCAGTACTAGTCGCCCTATTATTTGCTTTCTTTAATATATCGTTCATTTTCCTACTGATAATCATTTTCCTTAAATTAGTTGTCATATTGGCGTATTAATATAGTTGAGATTTTGTATAATCCGTGGTTGAGTTCAAATAAAATATTTAGTGTCAAGATCTGTGGTGTCAAGTTTGATTTTGAAACATCAATCGTTCCGTGGCCCAAACATTATAGTCTATGGTTTTCACAAAATATTTCTAACGTATGTTAAAAAAAAATAGAAAGTAACGTGATTCATTGTGGATCATCTCAAATGTTTAAAATATTTACTTTATTATAACTTACAAAATGTTAATATATCATAACCTATAGGGGATTAGAATCGAAAGAAAGTGCAAGCAATTTCAAGATAGGTGATTCTCCATCTGTATATAGGTAAAAGTACATACAATTAAGATATTATTGAATCTTGGTTTTTGACCCGCTTCTCATATTGGAATTACATTTTTTCCGCAAAGCCGTTTTGTGGGCTAAATCTGTCAAACTTGGCTAGACGCATGGCCACTTGTAGACGATTATGAGAAAAACTCCGACAAAAAATTGCAAAAGAGTTTTGCATTAGTATTAGCACGGCGTGATAGAAGAATGGTTACCATGTGCAGTATAAAACATATTTCTATTACTGTAAGAAGACAAACTGGACCCAGACTTGCAAGTGCCAGCGATTTAATAAAAAAAAACAATGAAGGGTCAGTGCTTTAGGTCTTAAAATTATTGCTGACCGATATACCACTAGCTATCGCTTTATGGATAAACGGTCCAGGTGACGAAGAAAACTATTTTTTTGGTGTATAACAGAGTATATTTGAAAAGAATACCACATAAAAATTTGAAAGAGCAAATATTGATTCTTGCGTTTTGAAACAAAAGCTAGCAGATTGTTGCAAACAAGCGTTTGGGTGAGAGAAAGTATTTTATTTTTTTAAAAATAAAAATAAGGAGTCTTGAATGACTGTCTAAAATATTTCCATAACAAATCATGTACTAAATTATATATAAATACATACAAACACACACACACACACATACATTTATATATATATATATATATATATATATATATATATATATATAAATATATATGTGTGTGTGTGTGTGTGTATATATATATATAATCTCTATCTCTGTTCCATTGATAACTTCATTGAAAATCTCCTTCCCTTGGTTCTATTCTGGATGGTGTCTAACTGGCAAAAGGTGTTCCAGAGATAATTCAAGATCACGGCTGCGATCTACTTCCAGATTCCGCCATATCCTGTCGAAACCCTGTTTTCCGGTTTTTCAGATTATCATGTTCCAAATAGGATACTTTGGTAGTTTATTGAATGGATTTGGGACACTTCTATTTCTACTCATTTGAATAGTCTGTCCGTAAGAGACTCTCCAATATATATTACGGGATGGAGCGGGCGATTTAAATCTTTTATTTATGTATAAATTACTAAAATATAATTTTTATCCCCTATCAACATCAAATACCTTTTTCCAATATCGAACAAACCAATTTTAGAACTTATTGCTCATTTTTTACATTAAAAAGACGACATCAAAATCTAGTTCATTTAAATTCATATATTTGTCATACTTATATATTAATATATGTGTTTATGTGTACTCTTGCTAATATGTTTATATTGATTATATTTAAGGGATGTCTGTCATTTTTAATTTTTATCCATTTTTATTATATTTATGGTAACATATGTTACTAACCCAAAAGCGGCAAAGTAATTAAGTAAAATGAAATAAAGTATTAAAGTAAAATAGTCCAAGCAATATGGATAAATATACGAGGCTGATTGTGTAGCTTAGCCAAAATTTCAACTTAAGATTAGCAAAAGGTCTCCCATTAAAGGATAACGAGCGCTACCGGAAGAAGAAGACAATTAGCAAGGCGAGTTTGAAGAAATTATATTTTTTGTGAAATAAATGAAATTATTTTAAGAAGTGTTATATATTGGGCAAGTATAAATAAGTAGGAAAACGTATTCGTTAATATATTTAAACATCGATATTCGTGAAAAATTTATCAATAACTTTTAGCTACAAATAAAAATGCGATAAATTGTATAAAAACATCTTGCTTTAACTATAGTAGTTTAAAATTAAAAGCACAGTGAATGGTACATCATTATTTTTTCTAAACATTTATTATTCACCAATCATATACAATTTTAATATTAACCGTTTATAAATGTTTATATGCATAAATTGTTTATGAATATAAACATTTATAAACGGTGAACATTTATAAATCGATGTTGCATAACACTAATCAATATGCAACCCTAAGTATTATTTTTCGTTCATTTACAAATTATTAAAATATAAAATTTCATTGCCTGTTGACGTCGAATCATTTTTTTCTTTTAGCACCAAACCCATTTAAGAATTAATTATTCAGTACATAAAAAAAAACGACATCAAAATATAGTCTCTTTCATTTTCGTATTCGTGTTTATTTCTGTTTTTATGTTTGTATATGCTTATTTTGTACTCTTTTATATATTATAATTTATTTTTATTCATTTTATTTAATTGTAGTCTACTTCTTATTTAATTTTTGTTTTGCTGTATAGTTTATTTTCTTGTTAACAAGCAATAATGATGGATATCCGAGATCAAAGAACACCGAATTATGATTCTCTGGAGAGAACGAACGCTATATAATCAAAGAAAGAAAGAATTATGATTCAGTGTTGATCACAGAACCTATAGTAGATATGATCTGTGCAGTCTTGCATAGCTCCCTTCCGCACTTGACATTGGCAAAAGTTCTCTATGGAAAGAGAGAACGAAGCCAGATAATGAAAGATAAAGATAGTGACAACTGACGGGATCAGTTCCTGATTTCATAATACATACATAACATAACCTATAAAATAATGTTTTTATGTTTAAGCAATATCTAGTTTACTTTTAATTTACAATGTTATCCTTACGAAGAACTTTGAAACATAGTATCCACAAGCCTTCCAAATTGTTTAGTAATGTGGTATGATATACTACAAAATTATATATACATAGCAGGAATTGCTAAAGGATGTGATGAATAAGAAATTGATGTTTGTTTATAGGTTAATAATAATGAAAATACTACAGCTATAAAATGGCCACGACGAATATTTTCCGGCATTCAGCCTACTGGGTCGGTTCACCTTGGCAACTATTTCGGTGCCATTAAACATTGGGTAGATTTGCAATTGAAAGGGGAAGATGTGATGGTGTGCATAGTTGATCTACATTCCATAACTTTGCCACAGGTTATTCTTACTTTCTTAATATATTTGCTTATTTAGGTACCTTTTGATGTTTGCAACTAATAGGTAAGTTTAACATTAAAGAAATTTATTATTGGGATTATCAAGAAGTTAACAAAATATTTGAAGAGTATTTGTTATTTTTGACTGTTTAATACAACGGTATATCGTAATAAAGGGAAAAATATTGTGTGCATTTTGAAAGATTTTAGAAATGTTTGAAATAAAATTTCATACTTATCATGTTGCGACCAATGTTGAAAATGGAAAAAACATTGATGTAATAGAAATGTTATTGAAGTACAAGTTTTAAAAATGCTTGCAGAAATTAAAATTATTTTTGTATTTATAATTTTTTTAGCTGAAATTATTATTAATATGAATTGTTGGTAAAAATAATCAAAGTGAAACTGCATGCTGAGTAGAGATAGGCCGAATATAGGGTCTGCCAAATATGATTATTCGGCCGAATGTTCCGTTTAAGATGTACCAAACCGAATATTCAGCTCAATTTTTTGGTTCTTTTTTGGAGAGTTTGGTTAAAAAAATAGGTTAAAACATGTCCGTGAGATGAATAGCAGCTTTTACCCATACCCATAGTTTATAAACAAATGGATGGGACAGTTTCTATATACTTCCATACAAAAAAGTGGCGGTATTATAGTATTAAGTGGTGGTATTATACTATAGAGACCATGCAATATAGTAAAAACTGCTGGTATTATAGAGCCCATGCGACAAAAGCACAAAACGGTACTTGTAGGATTATCAGCATCTGGTTTGTTGATGGCACTATGTCGGGAGCATCATGATAGCATTGGAATAGAATGTTTTATTTATATTTATTAAATAATTGAAAAAACTTAAAAAATATTTATTTTTTAAACAAATTTTATTAAAGCTATTAAATGACATTAACATTTTAAAAATCTTATGTACGTATGAGGTTTTACAATTTTAGTATTGGTATAAAATATAATCCTTTCCAAAATATGTCTTCTAAACTGCGCTCGATTCAGATGGATTATTTTTTGTGTGGCAGACAGGGCTAACAGCTGCCACATCAGGTTTGATAAACCATTTAAAATCAGACCAATTTCAACAAAGTTATTGTAGCAATTGGCCTTCAACATCCCATTTCCTAAGTCTATAAAAAAACCAACATCAGTAAACCTTAGAGGATGTGTTTATCAAGATCATTCGAAATTCACTATTTTATAACTGAAATGATCGCATTATATAATTATCCTATATCCATAAGAGGACACTGTATTTAATAGACTGATTAATTTATTGATACCGAATTACCAAATGTCCAGAAGAAAATACATGAGTCAAATAATTTTGCTGCGACTTTATGAAAAAGTAAAGAAGATTATTAAATCAAACTTGTTAAGGCTAAAGCAATATCAATAACCACTGACATGTGGACTTGGGTGAACAATTTAATTACCTTTTTGAGCTTCACTGCTCAGTGGCTCAACGAGGAATTTTCTGTTCAACACAGTGTTTTTGAAATGAAACCTCTTACTGGGCAGCACACATTAGTCATCATCTGAATTCACCTGGAAGATGTGATAAATATGTAGTAAATTGATCATATGATAGAGATAATGGACCTAAAATAGTAAAAGCAGTTAACAAGAGTTCATACATTGGAAAAGGATATTTTATCCATACATTAAAACTGGCTATAAATAATTCACTGAAAGTCCATGAAAAGGTCAGTAAAGCTGTAACATTAGCAAAAAGAATTGTTATTCTAGCCACTCCACTCAGGCTTCAGAAAAGTTGATTCAAATTCAGAGTGAGCTCAATTTGCTAAAACATAAACTTATACTAGCTGTGAGTACTAGATAGAATAGTATGTTCTACATATGCAATCACCTTCAAAAAATATAGGTTCGGAAAACTGTGGCACAACGAATCTCCATAACTTAAGTGAACTTCTATGCCTGTTAAAGAGATTGTGACCTTATTACAGCCCTTTGAAGAAATAAAAAAGATTACCACCTCTACATTTTCTTCAATTTCTGATCTTATACCATATGTTACCACTCTTTTAAAGTATTATATACACAGCAAGTTTGCCCTAACAAAGCTGAAATGAGACTTACTTAGAGACAAAATTCAGACACAGATTCGAAAGCATAGATAATGTCAAATACTATGCACTGGCATCATTATTAGACCTGTGATTTTGGTGGAATTTTTCTCTCCAGGAAAATCTGATTAATAAAAATACAATTGTTGAGAGAACAAGTCAAAAGGAGCAAGGCATTAAAAAGCAGTAGCAGTGACAATAAGAAGGACATAAATGTCTGTCCTTCTCATTGTCACTGTTGCACTACTCCCAAAAGTTACAAATTTTGATGAATTTTCTGCATTTATGACCTTAGACCTGCTATGAAGATTTTGCTTCCATTAAGCAGGTAGCAGTGTCCAAAGAAATTCCTAAAAGCCCTATTCCAATAGAATTACAAAGTTACTGAAACGGGAAACTATGATAACGCTATCTTAGTTTATTTAAATGGTGGACAAAAAACTGACAAAAGTGTGAACATATGGCCAGTTTAACTAATTTTTTTATCCTCTCCTGCTTCTTCTGTGTGGACATCTGTTTCCGAGGCAGGAAATGTTTAGGAAGAACAACGTAACAGACTTTTCCCAGAAAAAGCGAGGAGTCTAATTTTCCTTCATCACAATTTATCTCGCATCAATTTTAGGTATTAATATTGTATATCTTTTTTATTAATATATTAGTGTTTGAGGTTTACATCTATACTTAGTTCATTAATTACGTAAGTACTCGCTATGTTAACTTTTTATTGCAAACTAATATATAATTGAAAAATATAAATGGAAAGTCTTTTTATATTTGGTAATAATTTGGCAGTTGAATCGAATATTCAACCGAATACGAATATAGAAAAATATGCCGAATACCGAATATTTACTGAATATTCGGCCCATCTCTAATACTGAGCATATGAGTATTAATTTGAAAATAAGAAGACATGTACAAAATACTTAGAATGAGTTGTTTTATTAAATCAAAAATTGTTCTTTATAGGATCCTGTTACTCTTCAGAATAATATCTTGGATATGACAGCGACCCTTTTAGCTTGTGGTATAAATCCAGAAAAATCTACTCTTTTCCTCCAGTCCTCGGTCCCAAGGCATGCAGAGCTTTGCTGGGTTTTAAATTGCTTGGCGACTATGGCAAGGTAAGTACTCAGTCCAATTACTTAATAATTTCAATGTAAAACAGGTAGGTTCGTAGGTTTACTGAAAATAAAAAATTTGCTGGTGAGTTAATGAGTTCATGAAGTATTCAGTATAGAAAGAAATGAACCCTCTGGGGTTCATTATCAACTAAAATGCAGTATTATAGCTATTTAACTGCATTCTAATCTTTATATTTGATAAAATTAATATATAGTTACTAATTTTAAGTATTTTATTAATTCTGGTCATTTTTCTTTGATTGTTTCCTCGGTTCAGCAGCTTTTTTGCCTTTTCAGAAATAAAAAGTCAAATGTGTCAAAAATGTTTTTGTAATTTTCTTCTATAGTAAGCTAAAAGTGACAACTATCAAATGTCAAAGCACATAACTACACAATTCTTTCGAAATTATATAACACCATCTATTTTTGGAAACCGAAACTACTTTTTTGCCAACTTCAT
Source organism: Druceiella hillmani (assembly GCA_039881145.1). Lineage (NCBI taxonomy): Eukaryota > Metazoa > Arthropoda > Insecta > Lepidoptera > Hepialidae > Druceiella > Druceiella hillmani. The sequence goes on along the minus strand of JAYKKI010000015.1, from coordinate 21,040,276 downwards.
ATTTGATCACTGTAATTTTTGTTCTCTTTAAAATTAATAAGTAACACAAAGAATAAAGCATTAACACTCACGAAACTAGTATTCCAATTATCTCAATATTTTTGACAGCTGACTTTCCAGAACTAAAAAATTTTCTGTGATTTCCCCACTCATTGTAGTCACCCCATCAAATTAGGAGCCAATCTGATGTAATATTTATTACATCGTAAATGTTATCACCAAACATAATAGAGAACAAACACCAAACATAATTGGGGAAAGCACTTTATGAGTAAAACCACATTTAACATAACAACAACAACTACTCTATCAATCTATTTAACCATTTTTTGGTTTATACTTATATCTTGTATTGCCTAATGACATATACTAACCAACATAATTCTATTTGGCTCTCCTTTAGCTATACTGGATGTTAGTATAGCAAGCCGATTTCTTTGGGTTTCCGAATATAAAAAGAGACGATGATAATCAATTTTTTACATATTTTGTCTCATTCTCGAAATGCTATATTTGAATGTTAATGTAAGGTTTAAGCATTCTGCCGTACACGCATATATCGGGCACGACGTAATTAAAATAACGTGGCAAAAACCTAATTCGGCTTTGAATATTGAAAAATACTAGTATTATTTTGTGGAAAGAAAAATTTCATATTTCTTATTTTTTTTTATGGAAATTCTGTTAATGATAATGAAACATTTTAAAGTAATTATGATCCAAAAAATGTTGAAAAGAAACAATAATTTTTTATTGAAAAATAAATGATTTTTCAGTAATTAAAATTATTATTTTCGTCTTATATGTTCTTGACAAATCTGAAAAATACTTCTTTCTGCATCAATGAACCAACTTAGGATAAAATAAACAAGAAATCATTATCAATATCTGTTATTAATATTTTGCTTTCTTCCAGACTTTCACATTTGCCACAATTTAAAGAAAAGTCTCAAAACTTGAAAGAAGTTCCATTAGGTCTGTTTGTATATCCAGTGCTCCAGGCGGCTGACATTCTGCTGTACAAAGCGACACATATACCTGTTGGAGAAGACCAGCTTCAGCATCTGCAAATGGCACAACAATTAGTGAAGACATTTAATCACAGATTTGGTAAACACTTTCCTTATCCACATGCGTTGACTACAGGTAAGAATAAACAATAATCGCTACTTTAATATTACTTGAGATCTAAACACTTTTAAATTAAGATGGAATTATAATAATTCTCTACAGTAATTGAAATATTTAAATAATAAGCTTTAGATGAAGAGTGCTCCTTTTTGCAAATTCTACCTTAAAGGCATTCAGAAAATAACATAAAATTACTAGATTATATAGAAAGTCCAATCTAGTGTTGTCATAGAATCTGAATTAAGCCCAATATCCTCATACTTAACATATTGTCTCTCTCTACATTTTTGTAGGTATTGTGAATGTAAGTTATAATGAATCAGATCAAAAAGACCATACTACTATTTCTCTAAAAGTGATATTGGAAGAGAATATTAAATGAAAATATCAGTTTTATGTTATACAAATGTATTTATCGTAGTAAACATACTTAAAAGGAGTAGGTAGTTTAAATTTTATAAAAAGTGTTGTCCATGTACTACAATGCCCAGTCTTGTAACTCAACGTATTTATAAATTGATGATTTTCGTGTAATTTTTGTACTGAATTCCATTAAGGAAAATATAGATTCAATATACTTAATATACAACCTATAGTTTTCTCAGTTTTTGTTTCTAAATATATCTTCCAATCATGCTATATACAATTAGATTTCCTTGTATCACACTCCAGCTAATTTAGAATTTTTTTGTTGAAAATAGTATAAATTTTGAAAACAAAATAAAATTAACAGGGGAGTGTGACCTTTGAAATGTCCTCAAAGAAACAATCTATGCATTAGCCAATCTAATCCACATGTTAGGATATCTTCTGTTCAATTACCACCATATTTGATTGCCTTAATGTGGTGGAGTACTATCACACTGAAATCAAGCCTGCAGTCAGTGAGTAGTCTATTTTAACAAAATTTAATTAATAGCTTTCTATAAATTTCAGAGAATTTTTATTGTTCACTCTTAAAAGCTATTTAAATGGTCCTACTAATTTTCTGTTTATGGTGTTGGCATACATATTTATGCTGATTTTTCTTTAAATTAATTTTGTTTTATTACATAAAAATTGAAATGGTATAATTTAGTAAGGTGAAAATAAAGACACTTGTTTTAAAACATGTTAATATTTTTAATAATCACGACTATACCTGTTACAGTTAGATGCTGTATATGAACTTGGTAACCATGCGGAAAAAAAAGGTTTATAACATGCTATTGAAACTTGAATAGCTATTGAATATTGAAATTTGACCCAAGTGGGTCAACAATGAAATTTCAATAGCACCATAAAAAAAAAGTTGAATAAAATTGTAGACATCATGCATTTTCTTGTATATGTTGGCTTGTATATAATAGATTTGAAAGATAATTGAAAAAGAGATAAAATCAAATAGACAGACCTTGACTTCATCTAGTCCAGTTTGATAGCAAGTTCTTGAAATCAAATAAAATAATCAAAAAATTGGTTGTCCGTAAAGTCGGTTTACGGACGATAGTTTTACGTGATAACGTCATAAAGAAACATTGATGAAAAATTGCATACTTTTATGAATTAAATTGAATTATTATCACTTAATTATTATTATTTTTTCTAATACAAAGGAGTTAATTGAAAATTACAATTTTTTCTATAATTTATTTACACTCGTTAATTCAAATATTTTTTTACTTAAATTATACAGATTAATTACAAGTAACAATGTGCTATTAACAATTTATTTACAACTTATATATATGTGTTATATTTAAGATCTTCCAATCTGCGTTATTCCATTAAGGATAGGACGATGATAGGAAAAGTACGAAATCAAGGGAAGTGTTTCAAGTGTAATGTGTCTTGAAAAAGTCAAATCGATGGTTGTCGAACTGCTAGCTCTGACGTCACGCAAGAAGAGAGGCTCAGGCAGGCTCAGGCGGAACGTGACAGTTTTTCATGCGTGCAGCCGGTGTTAATCGATTTATAAGTCGTTATCATGTCAAAAGCAATTAACCAACATTTAGCATAAGTTTTATCCTAGGCTGTGTCCTATTTTAATATTTGTTAAAGAATATGGATAAAATAAGGTAAATCAATGTGATAACTCAACTACAGCCATCACATCTTTATTTGTAGGATAGCATGAATCAATTCTGAGGGGTACAATAAACACACTAATATGAGTTTTTTCTATAAATATGAAACCACTTTAATGGCTGTTACTGCTTTTTTAAACAAGTGCAATTAAGTTTTTTTCCAGAGTGATGAATGATTAATTTTATTTTCCAAATAAGATAATTTATTATTACTTATTAATGACATACTGACAAAATATAAGGTCTGTTTGAAAAGTATGTGACTTAGAACTGTAGCTTAGAGTCAATATGATACACATTATGTAAAGTCAGAAATTATTAAAATTTACCAAAAACTTAAGCCTGTAACTGCAAGAATTGTTGAAAATGTGAACTGAGTTAAATTTTAATAACCCAACATTGTTATTTGACATTGTGAAAGAAGGAGACATTGGAATTCCAAAACCAGTTATTTGATTCAAGATTTTGAGTAAGTTGTGATAAGGTGTTACAAAATGGCAGTCTTTCAGGACATTTTCAATATAATCAAATCCACCCAGAAAGAAAACGAAAATTCAGTCTTTACAGTGGATGATAGGTGAAGAACAGCAGTACGAGGAAGCATGTCAGCGAGAAGCAAAATTTATTCATCATGAAAAATCCTCAGAAGTATAGAGTTCTTATTTTTCATCAGCATGCGTTTATATACAGTTGGGCATATGTCTTTTAAATTTTCCTTTATCTAACTCACTCCACTGTCTTTTCCACGTGAATGCATCATTTAATGATCTTGTTCCGAGTCTTGTCACACAGAGTTATACGGAGAATACCACATGCCATTTTCCTTAATGTGGACCAGCTGGGTGTGATCAAGATCCATATCTTGCATGCATATATCACAGCCGGCTGGACACACTGGTTGAACATTTTGGACCTAAGCGATTGGTGTAGTTTATAGTGGAACACAGAATAAGGTTTCCAAAGGCTTCCCAATTTGGCTGAACTTTTCAGCTTATTTCCACCACCAAAGAATTCCATCTGTTCTTGTTCTAGCAGTAGACCATCCAATGATATGGTGTTAGATCAGCTATGGTGATCATCTTGTCTATTTTCATTTTCGGGTTAGACTCTAGAGACGCTAGGTATGGTTGTTCTAGCATGATTTGCAAATCTTGTGCCAACCCAATGACTCTTCGATGCTCCTCAACACTTGTCTGTATTGGTTGTTTATGTAGCATCTTTTGAGGGTGTTAGTTACAGCCCAATGTACTGTAGAATCGAATGACTTTTCATAATTGATCTGTTATACTCTATTGTCCACTGTATGATTTGCTGAAATGTACGTATGTAGTTGATCATTCTTAATCCTGCATATTCGGTTGGGAAGGTATTCCATCCATTTGCTGTATTAGCCATCTAGTGAGAACCCAGAAAAATATTATACTAGATGAGATAAAAAAGTCTTGTCATATTTCTTGTGGAATAGTATGACAGTACAGTTGGTCCAGTTTTTCATTTAACAACAGACGTAACTCCTTTGTAACAGCGCCACCGCCTACCTTCCACAATTCTATGAAGATGCCATTATCTCTTGGAACCTTATTCTTCTTCAGCTGCTGTAATGTTCGTTTGACTTCATATATGTTGAATTCAGAAATATATTTCATATAGTGATGAATGTGGAACTGTACATATATGTACAGTATATATATATATATATATATATATATATATATATATATATATATATATATATATATATATATGTATATGTGTATATATATATATATATATATATATATATATATACATACATACATATATATACATGGTGTCCGGGAATAGATGTCGGACAAACAAAGACGCTATTTGTTTGTTACGCTATTGTATAAAGGAATAAATTGTCGTTGAAATAATACTTAAAATACGCACCTTTTCTAATTGAGTGCAAAAAAAAATATTAAACATAACTCTTTTTATCACATCTAATACTTACTTGCCTTCAAATATTCGTTGCTATCTCCGAAAGCTCTTGAATCATGCAGTTTACTTCATGTCATACCCATGATGCAGTCCAAGTTTCTATTGTAAATTATATTTTAGTTGTATCAATTAAAATCACAATAAATTGGTTGTATTTGTTTTTGAGGTCATCTTTGATGTGTTCGGTTGCTAATTGTTCTAATGATTTCTTAAGTGACTTTTCGAAATTATCATTGACTGCCTTAGGTGAATCATATTTTCCATAGGTGTAACTTTCCTTATGAGTAAGGCTTTCTCCAATTTCCTATTCAAGGTTATTGTACCTTTGACTAATTAATGATCATTAGAAGTCTGGAATCTGTTGACTATTGTCTGACCATTGTTGCATCTGAGAGAATGGGCTTGTTGTTAGAGGTGATGAAGTTTCTCTTGTTTTGTTTTCCCGTGCGAGTTGACAAGTATCCATTTCCATTTGAGTTTGAAACAAGGAGCATTAACTAGAAATTTTAAAATGTTTATGCGACGGGGAGAGAAGAATCAACCTTATTTGCACAGTGGCGACTGAGTGCCTCATCATAACAGGGTATGTTGTCTTCATTTATACAGCAATTTCTAATGGAACATGTAATTATTCCACTTCATAGGTCTCTTTACTAGATTAGTCTAGCTTCCTACAATTTTGGTCTTTTTTCCAAATGAGAATATTTTATTGAATCTTCATAATGGAAGAATAATATAGATGAGATAAGAAAAAGTGCGATGAAGCAGCTGTAAGCTACTCCATAAACTTATTATAAATAGAGCTTTCAACATGGATCTCGCTGGAAAAAGGTTATGCTTTCCAAAGTGTAGTACTTTATAAGGGACGTGATCACAATTTATCAAATTTAACTCTTCTGCTTCATAAAAAGATTGGGTACTTTCCAGATTGACCTCTTACATTATATTGATCAAAGATGATGAACAAAATATTTGTAAATATTATTTTTTCCAACTCATTTCAGTGACTGTATATTTGCAGATAATATTAGTATGAGATTACGAAGCCTCAGAGATCCTTCAAAAAAAATGTCAAAATCTGATCCAGACCCTAAATCAAGAATTTTAGTAACCGATGCACCAGATGTTATTACGAAAAATATTAAGAAAATGGTTACTGATTTTACTCCAGAGGTACGTTTATAATGTTATATACTGTTCAATTATCATATAATTTAATTTAAAAATTCATTAGTTTCAGAGAAACCATAGAGAGGGAATAGACAATTAACTCCACCTAAAAGTTTGAGACCAGTTTACAAGAAAACTTAATTTGACACTTTCAATATAATCAAAATATTTATTTATTTTCTAATATGAACATACTTAAGCAATGTATCAAGAATTATATGTTAAATAAAAATGATACAATCATAAATTAGATAGGTCAAAAAATTTATTTTTTGGAACATTTGATTAAATCTAAACTATACACAGTTTAAATTTAATACAAAAATTCATAAAATTGATTTTGTAGACTTTTATAGACAACTACTTAACCGAATCCTTTGTGTTTTAAGCAGACTCTATGCTATAGATAATAATTTTATAATGGGAATAATTAATGCGATACTCTAGGATTTCGTTATTCTCATTGTAAAATCATTACTTCGTCCTGTTATAATGAAAATAATCATAGTGAAACGATTACCTGGGAAATTCCCACCGATTTTTAGAACCATTCTTGTTGTATCAATATAATCTGGTTGTCTGTCAGAGCCTTCCGATGTCTAAAGAAAATAAAAAAGGGACTTAAAATTAACAAGCAATGTGTAGGTCTAGGGATTCAAATAAGTAATAGTATTTTAAATGTAAACCTGAACATGTAAAAGGGCTGAAAAAAAGTTTTGTGGGTGGGTATGTGAAATTGTAAAAGAAAAAGATCCATTGAAAAGAGCTTTTTGAGTAGACGACAAATTTGTTTTTAAATTTGTTTTATAGCTAAAAATTGACAACTTGGTGTACTATATCAAAAACAATATATTTAAACAAAAATACTAAAAAGATCTAAATATATAATAGTAAAAAGTTATTAGTAAAAGGTATACTAGGAAATATATTTATACCGTACCAAAATAGTATGTGAATATGTGTAATAATTTAATAGATATGATATATACCTTTAAATATTTATGTGTCTATGTGTGTAAGAAACCTTGTAGTGTGAACTTTTATCGTACATAACAGCTTTAATTAAATCGGCCATATTGTTAAGACGTGTACTATACGTAATATTCAAATTCGGAATCTCATAATAATTTTTTCATTTTGCTATTTTAATAGTTTGCTTTGTTTGTGTGTTTTCTCGAATTTTGAAAGAACACAGTGATTTCACAAGCAAAATATTGCGATTTACATCATTCTGAAAACCACAAGGAAAGAAATTCATAGAGGCTCAAATTAAAGTCTCTGTAGACAATGTCGCATTCGATAAATATATTTTAAAAACATAAAAATCGGTTACTTTTGTGGAAACAATGTTTATGGTATATCTGCCTCAGTACTATATGTCAAAGCTGAATGTTATGATAACTTCAGTAGAAACTATAAAAGTATGTCTTTTATAGCTGGCCAATATTCAAAGAAAGAACAACTGAAAATATTATCAGAAGTAATTTTTATTTCTTGCAGCACATATAACCAAAAGTTTTATATAAAAAATATTCTTAGACAAACAAAGAAATAACTATGAGTAATAAAATGTAAATAACACAATGAAAAACCCAAGAGTAAACTTAAGAATTTAAAAATAAATAAAAAAGGTGGTAAAAGAGACAATTCTTTTCAACACCTATATAAACATGGCATCTCTAATATACAAGTAAGAAAAGTACGCTAAACTTGAAATAAAAGTTTGTCGAGATACTATGAAAGTGATAGATAGTATCTTGACATGAATGTAAACGTGTAATGTTTCATTAATGGTGATCAATGACTTATGTGACCTTTTGAGTCAAAAGTAATGAGTAACTTATGTTACCTTTTGACTCAAATGATGTGAAATTACATTATTTTCAAAAGCACTTGTTCATACATGTCTGTTATCAAAATTCACCTGTTAAAAGCCAAGCACGAGTCAGGTTTGTATTACAAGGGTTCCATACCTATGTTATATGAAATGTTATACATTTAGATATACATTACATACTTTGATAATATGTTTATATTATTCATAAATAACAAACTATGTAGTAGAATGTAATATTAGTATTCTTTGTTTAAATATATCCTATATTTGCAATGTAGATCAGAAATACCACATTATTAAAATAGAATTCAGGAATAGCAGGGATATTAAAATACACCTAATAAAAAAATAGACCTAAAACAAAATGTAAGGTCTCTCAAAGAAGAACATTTTAACACATACATTTTTATTTCACACAAAGAGCATTTTTACGATTTTCAGTTTTGGTTTAATGAAATACACGAAATGTATAAAGTTTAAGTATATAAATTATTCCACTTAGGAGCTAGAGACCAACAGTAGATGCATGAACAGACAGTACTTTGAGAAAAATAGGGTCCCATTTAGACCGTATAGAATCCTAAAATTCTTAACGTTTTGTGATTTTCTCCACTAATATTGGCATGCAATCATCCATTCTGAATATCTTCAGAACCAATGTTTGGCTCTGGAAGAAGCCAAAACCATCGCCAACTATGGAAGAAAATCATCAATGGTGCTTCTACAGCAAAGTACTGGCTAAAAACCTTCCTTTGCCAGTCAGGGATGAAAGAAAATAAAGAAATAAAAGTATTGACATGCAAGCTATCAGTATATCAATTTTATCTGACAATATGTTCATCCAGCTTTTTACTACTCTACTTTTGAGTATGGGGACATTATTCTCAGAGTGTTCCATTCAAATGTTTCGATAATAATTCTGTAAGAATAGGATCGTTTTTTACCTTTAGTTTTTTTCTTGTAGAAAGCTTGTTAATAGTTCCTTTAACTTATATTATTTTGTTGTATGACTATTCTATCATAAGCAATACCGCTGCTAGATCCATGTAAACTCTCCTTTTTGAGGAAAACCATTCAAGCTTTGATTCATATATATCCAAAGAACTGTTTTAAAGTTCACCATCTAATTTCAGTGGCTTAATGCCAAAACTAATCTTTTTTTTTGCTCTGTGTTCACAGATTAGCTGCTAGATCCATGTAAACTCTCCTTTTTGAGGAAAACCATTCAAGCTTTGATTCATATATATCCAAAGAACTGTTTTAAAGTTCACCATCTAATTTCAGTGGCTTAATGCCAAAACTAATCTTTTTTTTTGCTCTGTGTTCACAGATTACCAGTTTTTATATCGCTACACTTTTAAATAATTTATCCTTTTTCAAGAGTCTTTTTACTGTGATTAAGGATGCTGGTTTAGACACGTTTTTATTCACTATAACATGTATTTTTGTTGCTGTTTATTTTATTTATTTGTAACAAAAATATACCAATTTTCACTTTATATAGTCAATTTTGGTTTTTGCGAGTGGTAGATTTTTATTCTTCTCAGTTTGGGTGTATTTGGTGATGAACACAAAATCTTGCATACTTTCCATTGAACACCAATATGGCACACAAAATAACCTTTCTTATAAAGTGCAAGGATTTTAGATTGCATTTCATTACAAAGGACTTCTTTATAAAGAGTTAACATTGTGAAAGTTTTAAAATTAGGTTGAATGATTTTGTTTATTGGAAGTTAGTACTATATTATTTGTAAAATTATTTTTTTTGTAAAAGACTATTTTTAAATAATTGGGCCTTTTAAGGTTCTGTGGTTAAACTAGGAAACCATATAGTTTCAGTGTTGAATTTAAATTTCAAATTGTGTCAAATTTCAGATTTCAATCTGAAATTTGGCATGGTTTTACATATAAATTATCAGGCATACAAAGTTATGAAATAAAATATGAAGTGTAAAATGTTATATTTAAAGAGTAAACATGTAAATTGGGGTTGACATTTTTTTAATCGCTCACCACACTGAAAAATATTAAAACTTTTTCGACAGAGGGATCCATTTACAAAATATTAAACTTTAAGTGGCCATTTTTAATATAGTTACTTCTCCCCGCCCTCTATCAGCTAAACTGCTATTTTTTAATATCTGAAAGTTTTCGTAATAGTAAAGAAATTAAAAGGACCATTATCATAACTAATTAGGTTCTATTAGTACACGAGTAATAGTCAACTTATGACATCTAATTGGGTCTATAAAAGGTTCAGGGAAACGTCATATAAGTGATTTAAATCAACTGTAAAAATTATGTTTAGCTTTCTTTTTTAAAATATATACTTACTATGACTTTGAAAGATATACTAAGCAACTTATTTATATATTTATGTGGTGAGAAATAATATTAATATTTATAAATCGTTTAAAAGAAATACTGTATACGCTTGAATGTTTATATGCGCCTATATATATTCTATATACTTTTTTTATAAGTGTATACGGAACCCTTGTAGTGCAAGTTATACTCGTACTAAAAAGTTTTTTGTATTATAATAGGAAATGACACAATTCATAATGTAATATTTTGAATCATTATATATATATATATATATATATATATATATATATATATATATATATATATATATATATATATATATATATATATATATATGTGTGTGTGTTTGGTAGATTTCAAAAATTTTATTCAGTTTGAATTTTCTAGAGCGTCTAGAGGGAGGGTATCTATCAATAAGATCTTTACCACATTGCTACACCCTTATTATATTTTATTGTTAACGTAACTTTAGTTTACTTTTGAGTAGATTGGTAGTTTTAATATTATTATTTAAGGAAGATAAATGTGCAGTTAATGAATATAAATGTGCAGTTAAGAAATGTCAAACTTAGGCTGAAAACTACTTGTATAATTACATAAATATAAATTAATTGGTGTTGTGCGCAGGTAACTTACGATATGGTTCAACGGCCAGGTGTTTCAAACCTTATTAATATCCATTGTTTAATCTCAAATAAAATACCGGAAGAAATTGTAGAAGAAAATGAAGGGATTAATACAGGCCGGTAAGTTATTTTTATGAACTTTCTATAGATGGGTCTCTTTTTGGAAAATATTGAGAGTCACGAAATTTTGCTTGTCGAAGAGTTAGTGAGTCTAGGAAATTTATCTAGTTAATACTGATTCGTATTGAAATATTTTTGTAAGCGCTTACATCTTGCTTCTTAAAAAATATCTACTATCGTGCACTCGTGGAAGCTAAATTTGGCTGCAGTTTTTGAAAAATTAATTAACTTAAAAACCCAATGACGAGACAGACAAATCCAAACTATTAAATTTTAAATTTTCTAAAATTAATGAATTACTCTTTGTGAAAATTAATGAAAAAGTTCATTGTATTTTTACAGAAACCCATAAAATAATACAGGAAAATAATTGAATAGACTGGAATAAAAACATTCATATTTTCAAATTGTTTGCAGAGTTCACTCCATTGTATTGCACACAGACGTATCCTCCCCATCTTGATTTATTATGGAAATGAGTAAAAAAATAAGTTTCTAGTGTATTGTATATTTTTTGGAAAAAATTACGTAATATTTGTGACATAACTATGTACCAAGCTTCATTGAAATTGAAATGGCGCAGCAAATCTATATAAACAGCATGCATATACACAATAATAGCAGCAAATCTATATAAACAGCATGCAAACAAATAAAATAAACAGCATGCCACATTATTTACATGTTTTTAAATTATTTTTGCTAGTCTAAATAATAGAAGCAAAAATAGCAATATCCAAGAATAGAAAAGAAGGGAAAATTTTTAGATATGTTTTTCATTATTTATTGGGAACTGTTAATAACTAATGCCGACTGTTAACGAAAAATTAAGAATTACTGTTCGTCTTCGAAGGAAGGTACGGGAACATGTTAGAAAGTAGCTGACATAATATTAAACGAGAAACTATACAAAAATTCAGATTTGAAAAAAATTGATTGGCTTCTTTTTCCTTGCGCTTGAGATCTGATCGATTTGAAAAAAATTCTTTGTGACATCAACTGGTAGTAGTTCTGTCTTAAGCATGTCTTAGGATAGTAGTAGCGTGTGAGTGACTTGATTATTTAGAACATCCGTGAAGGCATTTTTTTTCAATGAAAAGGGGTTTTAGTATAATACTGTTTTTATTGTAATTGTATATAAGTGTTTTAAATATTTTAATTCCATACAACAAAATAAGAATTCAAAAAATTGTGTATCAATTTTTATGAATTATTATTGAAATGCTGTTGAAATTTTGTGATATTATATCAAATTGTGTGATATTTTCTGCAATATCAAAATACTGGAATAGATCTAAAGTTTTGTAGAACTTGAAATTTTGTTTCTGGGAAAATTCTGCAAGTTACAAGTCAATTTATTTTCTTTTTCAGCTATAAAAGTTTTATTTTCTCTGGAAAAAATATTGTATATATATATATATGATATTCCTTCTTTGTCTTATACTAATACTGTATGTCTTTGACCATATTAGGCTTACAAGAATAGTGCAGTTGATTTATGAAAGTAAATATTTCTTAAATGTTTCAATTCCACACATTTTACAGTCAATTTCCCATATTGTATCCTTTGCATTTGAAATGTGGAAATAACTTCAAATAATGCATTCTAATTTATTTATAATTGGTAACTTATACATTGCAGATACAAAATGGTCGTTTCTGAAGCTCTCATAGAGTATCTTAAGCCAATTAGAGAAAAGTACTTAAATTACATAGAAAAGCCAGACTATCTCATGGAAGTATTACAGTACGGTGCACGCAAAGCAAGGACAAGAGCGGATATTACTTACGAACGTGTCTACGACAGTGTTGGTTTGGGTGTTCCTACACTTAAGAAAGTGAAACAACATGTTTTGACAGTTTGAAATTAAAGAACTATTATTTATTATTATATAAATTTTATTTTTATTAAATAAGTAACAAGTCTATCTTGGTATAAGAAAGGTGTGACTGTTTACCATTTTAGACACATTGAATAGTCTCTTTTGATACCATTTAAGACACATTGAATAGTCTCTTTTGATAAGAATACCAAGTTAAAAAGGAGACTAAATTAATTTACACTCTTAATTTACAATTATTTACTAATTAATTTACAACTCTCACAGGGCTATCTTTTGAACAATTAAAAATCAAAACAACAGATTATGACTTTATAACTCCATGTGACCAAATTGTGAGGAACGTAAAAAAATGTGACAAATATAATTTAAATTTTTTCCAGTTATTTTTTTAAATTTGTAAACTAAATACGGAATTTAAATAAATTAATGGAAATACCACTAGTTTTAAGTAAGTTTCTATAAAAAAACTGTCAAAATATAAATTTATATTTGAAAAATGGAGATAGTGAGTTTTAAAATCAAGTGAATAATATATGGTCAGGCCAAGTTAAATAATTATAACTTATTTATAAACCTATCCTCATGTTTTACATCTTTGTTATACTTATTTCTAATTTTTGTGTTTAAGGAAACACAAAACCTTTGGTGGTTGAATGTAAATTTTTCTTATATATTAATACAGTTGTCCAAAAATTACTATCAAAAATAATATGAAAAAATGTTTCCCAAGTCTTCTAGATCTTAAAATGTTTTTAATATACCAGCTATAGAAACGTTTTCACATAAACACCTCTAAAGCGATAGATATCAACGCTTCATCAATCTCATTGTAAGACATCTACTGGATCAGTTTGAGCAGATCATCTTATTTCAGAAAGACTTTTAACAACTTTGTTTAAAACTGAATATTGCATCAATTGAAAAAAAAATGAACAGTCTTTGAACCATTTGAGACCATATCCTATATGAGGATATCACAACTTTTTAGAAACGTCAAGACTGTGTGCTTAAAATTCGGATTATGTACTAATTTTCAAAACATCTTAATAGATCCATCGTCTCTCACGTATTGGGTTATAAAAGTGAAAACTTCAAACATCCAAGATGTGAAAGGTGAATTAAGAAAATGGTCAAATGAGACTTATCAGATGTAGAATCAACATTAATTAAAAAGAACTTTGCTGATTTAACTTCATAATATTCATTAGTATCTTTTTCTTATTATGTCAATCACCACATTACAAATATTTGCTGATAAAATGTGTCCTTTTTAGGGATTCTCGTAAATTTTAATAGCTTCATATAATAGGTACTATTGTTAGGAGATACAAGGATTTTTTTTCCAAAAAATTAAAGGTCACTAAGGTCAACAAATTTTTGACAATCTTTAGTAATATATTTTTCCAATTGCCTACTTCTTTTTTATCTTAAGATAGCAATTTAGTATCTATTCTACCAAAAGTTTTATTTTTCATGACGCAAGTCATCATAGTTTGCTTGGACACTATTCTTGCGGCCCAAAATGATTAATATGTTTTCAGTCATTTTATCCACTGGCAGAACAGAAGCTTGCAGTGGAAAGCCTAAATTGACAATATAGAAAAGAAAATGCAGATTTCTATGACGACAAATAAAAGCCATTTTTTAACTGTTCTTTAATTTGCGATCAAAATTCTCTTATTTAAATTCCTCATTTATGATCTGCTATATAAATACTGTGACTTTTTCGAAGTATCCATATGTTACATACATGGAAATATGTAACACAGGAATATTTTGGAGAACACACAGTATTTATTTTGGAAAAAATTCAGGTCCTTTGCAAATCTAAATATTTATTTATTTATATATTTAATTACACAATTAATACATAGTGCGGACTTATTGCCATGAAAGTAATCTCAAACAGCCAACCAGATCACTAGTTCAGCACCGTTCATAATCAGTTAAAATGTTCTTTTTGCCGGTTTGTGTATATACCATTATTAAAATGAAATTTGAATATTAAAAAATAAAATATATTTATAAGGATTAATCTTTTTATTTCGATGTTATATAAAAATACATAAGAACTTGGATTTTAAATGTTCTGTATTTATTTATAATTATATATTTTGAATGCATGATTTTCACGCTATATGACAAATTTGTCCAAAAAAGTTATAATACAAATATTCGACTAGCGGCCGGGAACCGAACCCATGTCTCCGTGGTTCGCCGCACTGTTACCAGCTCTATGCCTTTTGATCGATTTAACACACCACAGCCACAAGAAAGTTAGTATAAGGGTAACCTCTCAGATGGTAAGTATTTAAAGTAAGTAAAGGGAATGTTCCAATCACGTGACTTTTGGGATTGTTTTGGAATAAAGTAGTTTGACAGAATAACCTGGTTACCAGACAGTAAGCTGAGCTACCAATATGAAATTATGTTATGACGAACAGACAGTATAAAACTGTTTTCTAGATTCAAAGGGGAAAACTGTAATTTAATCTTGTAAAAGGTTTCGTTTTGCTAATTACAAAATTGTATACCAGATGGCCACCAAAGAGGGTACACGTTAGGTGGCACTGCTTATACCATAGAAACGACATCTACATTATAGAGGTACATCATGCCAAATTCAAGGACATAGGTAGAATATTACCGAGAAAGGAGGGGCAAAGCAACTCAGTCAAATAGTGAAACATTTATTTATCAAAAACCACATTTTGTTTCACTAGGTGTATATTATAAATAAGAAATAATCAAGGAGTTTTTCCAAAAATTCATTAGGAGATTGCACTGGACAATTCCAATGATGGCTTTGTCATTTTACGCTCTATGGCACTAAAAGTATATTCTAAGATTCTCAGCGATTGTTTTTTCAGATATAATATCTTAGCTAACACTTTCCACAGTTTCACAGCGACTTTTTAGAAGAAATAAATCATTTTTGTTTGGAATTTACACATTGAAGCATGACAATACTTTTAGTCTGTAAAGCTTTAGCTATAGGTTGCAGGAGTGGAGAATATTTTGTTATAAATTCTAAATTTGTGGCAACACAAAGCATTCAATAAACAGCTTTTTTGTCTCGTTATTTCCATCTTTGGATAGTGTTTCCAGCTCATTTATGATACTCAAATAATTTTTCTTAAATTTGGCAATACTTTCATATTTTTGAGACCAACATGTCGCACATAATGGTATATTTTATACATAGTACCGACAGATAATCAATTCACAAACAAAATTAATAATTTCGTTTATTGTAAATAGTTTTTCATAACACTGATATCTCATTTAAATTACTCACAATTTAATCTTTTTGTGGCTAGGACAATAAATACTTTTTGTGCACAATATTCCAAACATCACTATTCTTTCCTGCTATGATTTAACATCGTCTTAACCTTGTACTACAAACTTTTCTAGACTGAAACTGGCATTTTTAAAAAAATTGTCAATTGCAGTGGCAATCACATTAGCGTTCATGATGGTAATTTGCACAAAACCTAGAAATTCATCTATCATAGTTTCCTGTTAAACACCACTTGATAGCTGATGTATCACTACCTTCATCTGCCTATATGCTACAGGCACATGACTTCTTTATATCAACAATGATATTGTCTTTACTAACTGCTCTGCAGACACTAGTTACGTTTTGAATTTGCAGCAATATTTTTTTGTCCTTTTTATGGGTCCTTCAAGAGTTTTTGGTTACAAGTTTTGATCTCGAATTTAAGTAAATCTTCGAGAATTCCAATATATACACCTGTCATATACAGTATCTCCAACATAAACAGTTCTTTACACTTTAAAGGTAAATCATGCATACTACAAAATATTAAAGTCAACATTATTGGTGATTTGATTTTTCTGTCGACTTCTACAATATTTTTTTGGTCTGCAGAATTCATCAGTATATTGACAG
This sequence comes from Druceiella hillmani, assembly GCA_039881145.1. NCBI lineage: Eukaryota > Metazoa > Arthropoda > Insecta > Lepidoptera > Hepialidae > Druceiella > Druceiella hillmani. Next base: position 21,023,270 of record JAYKKI010000015.1, on the reverse strand, counting down.
ACATGTGCCTGTTGATAGCAATCCTCCAGAAACAATTTGCTTTTGCAGTAGCTGATTCTATTCATTGAGATTACACCACTTTTGCTCATTCGTTCCATATCTTTGTAAATTAATAAAAACGATACGCAGAAAACACAAGATGCATCCATCAATCTCTTTGAATATGCAAACTAATGAACATAATTTTACACAAAATCATATTTGAGTTTATTTTTTAATGAAGCATCCTTAAAAAAGTCGTAGCCCCTTATAGTGATACTGGTTGTAAAATTTGTATTTCCGAAATATAATTATAATGGAGGTTTGTTTGACTCATTTATCCAGATCATTATAACAAAGATTTGTTAAACTGCAGAATTACTGTTCCTGCTAGACCTAGCCCTTGTCTTTTCTAATTTTTCCTTGTTCGCCGCTATCATTTGCACCCCCCCCCCCAATTGCACCACTTGCTTTATCGTGGTCACTCTCATGTTGGGGTTATAAATATTCTTGATATGATATTTATGGTATGACAACATGAACTAGTGTAGTTTTCAGGTAAACTTGGAGGCCAATTTCTCTGCATACAATCAATCTAAGACATTGAAAAAATATACATGTACTAAATGATATAAAATGTAATGTTTTATATTTAAGTTGTCCACTGCCTCCTCTACTAATAATCTCCGAGGTATATTTTCCACAAATTTTATAGCATTGTCTGTTAAAAAAACCTCCATATAAGTCAAATTTGTCGGAATAACTCTTTATCAGTCTAAATATTTTTTCTATAATATTGGTGCTTTAATTTCAAGACTACCTTTATATTTTTAACTGGATTTGTTGTGTCACTTCAATGGAATTTGTTGCATCACGTTGCTACGACTGCCTCAAGGCCAGTTGTATCAACCTCATTTTCTGGTTTCCACTCTGTAAAAAGACGGCTTCGATACTGTCTTGCCACACTTAATTTTCGTTTTTCATGGTAATAAAGACCTATGTTATATTTCAATCATTTGGTCGTGTGATAGGTCAGTTATGATTGTAAAATGTGTCCAAAAAGAATTTTGTTTGAAAAATTACATGGTTCAATCATCACTGTTCAAATTTTCCTTCTAAACACTAACCAATATAAAATTTCCAGAGAAATTGCTGCAAAACCTCTCATTAGTAAAGAAAAACAAAGTGTGTTGTTACCCTATACCTACACCTTTTCTCCTATCAAAAGGATGAAGCACGAGAAGATAATAGAAAGAAATTAAGAGCTTGGCCCCTTCTGATAAAGGTGGCATATGTAGATATCTACGAGATATTTTATATATCTCGTAGATTTCTATATAGACTGAATAGATATATAATCAATTGATTTCCACTTGTTTCTTGATCCAGATGAGAAACAAATAGTCTATAAATAAGGACGAGCCAAAAAGAAGTAAGAAGGTATTTCATTAGTTAAAAAAAGGAATGATTATTACAAAAATGGAATTATATTTATAAATTATTTTGCCATTGGGAAAAAATCATAGAAAGTGAAGGGTCATACTGACTTAATTTTTTCCAGGACATCTGTCATTGTTGCTATATATACAACCTATGAAGCAAAACAAAAGTTAAATATGAAATGAAATACATTCAGATAAATAAAACGAAATTGAAAAATTAAAAAGGCCCAAATTAAAGTAAAAAAATACACTAACATAGTCATCTTTCAGGGTCATTGATGCGTCAGTGTATATTCGTCCAATCAATCCAAAAGTTATTCAAAATGGAATTGAACAGCAAATTGGCATTTGTAGATTCCTTACTAACTCCCAGGCACAAATTTATATTTGGCCTGTTAATTACCAAGTTAAATGGAAAACCATTGAGAGGGAGTGAGGAATTGTGATAAACTGTCAGAGGTCGAGTGGGATTTGAATCATTCAAAGATAATGGTAAGGGCAAAATGAATCTTGGAAAGGAGTGTAAGTTTGATAAAAATAGGGTGCATGGAAAACCTAGTTACCTTCAGTAGGTAGCAATCGCAATCATCAAGGTATTGTCGCCGGAGGTGGAAAGGAGGATCAACACATTTTACTTGAATGGTATTTATGGGACTAGTTTTTATTGCATCCAAAATTATCTCCAGTACTTGAGACTAAATGTAGGTCAATTTAACGTCATTGATTTTGAATATGGGATCAAGGAAAAGATAGATCACTCCGTATCGAAGCATTATAAATTATAAGCTGGGGTGGGGCTCACATCCTTCCACATTAAAGTGGCTAGCACCACCACAGTTCAGTAGGAAAATGACACGTTTAGTGAATATTCCAGGATAATCTTGAGTCTAGGAATATATTTAAGAATTGTTATTAGAAAGATTAGGAATCATGGAAAAGGTATGAGAAATAGATATAGGAAGAATAATTCTACATCTATCATCATTTGTTAAAGTTAACATGGTCACAATTTAAAGCATTTTCGGTAACTGTTATAAACTTATCAGAAGAATATAGTAATCATGATAGAAAGAATATACAGATGAGTGGATCATATACAAACATATTGACTGAGAAAAGAACCTTGAGCTTAACTCTTTCTAAAATTAAGGAGGAAATTTGTAATCGTGACCGGAATCCTGAACTCATGAAAAATTTTCCTGAGGTATTTGAAGGTTTACTATTGTAAGCTGAGGAAAGATCTATGATGTTGAAGTTGTCCATCGTACGTTTAGCTTTTCTGAAGCCAAATTGTTTGCTTGGGAAAATAAATGGTGTTCTGTTAATTCCGACTGATTCTTAACTAGATGTTCTGAGATCTTCACTAAAACAGCAGAAAGGGGCTATGGATCTGTAGGATGAACCTATATTGGGATCTTTATGAGGTTTGAGAATGGGAATTATTATTTTGGTTTCCAAGACTTCAGAATATAAGCTGATTTGAATATAGTGTTAATGAGGGAAACAAGATATCAACGGGTAGATGATAAAGTATTTTTTACTATTGAATTTGAAATTCCGTCAAAATCGGAGGAAGAGTTCTGAGAAAGTGCAAGGTTAAATCCAATGCTTTAATGGAGAAATCATCTTCTAAAAAGTGATTGACGTTAGTAGAATTGGCTACTTGACAGTTGTAACAATAAAATATGTTGGATAAGATAGTTTATAGGTAAACAATAATTATTATATTTTTTTCATTATTATATTTGCGATTTTTTAGTTGTTGATTACGATAACCGAAATGCGGCCGCGCGTGAGTGGCCATGATTTTGATGTCACATTTTACAAAATAAAATGTCAAACACGCCTGCTGCTGTGAAAATAAAGTGAAGTGTTTTAGCTTAGAATATAGAGTAATCCAGAAGGCGCATACGCACAAATCTCTTTGTAGTCGCGGTGAAGCTAAAAATCGGTGTAGGGGGCACCGCGCTGCGCCTACTAGCACTCCAGCATAGATAATATATTAAACACTCCAGTCTACGCGCACGGTGTTACCAGCAGAATAAATTTACCCACCAACTTCAGTAAATCGACGCATATAAATATATTTGCTTGCGGCAGTACGATACTCACTTGCATCGATTTATATGGTGCATGGCTTGGCTTATATGAAGTATTATTAAGGCCGCCATGTTCAATTCCTAAAATGTTTATTATGACCACAACCAATTATTTTTAATGTTTATTATGACCACAACCAATTTGAACCTAAATACAAAGTATTTAGGTTCAAATTACTTAAAAACTTTATGTTACATTTTACCATTTTATTAATTAAAATGAATATTAAAATACATTATCATCAAATATGTGTGTTTTTGTGTGTATATGAGTGCGCGCGCACCTGTGCGTGTGTGATCCATGCGTGTGCATATGAGTGTGTGTACAAATTAGTCTACAATTTTTTTTGGTACATATGCAGTACGAAAAAAATTAGCTTAGTGGCTTAAAGTAAAAAGAGAGGTTAAAAAGCCTGTAACAAAAAGTAGAAAATAGTCGGTCAATACTAAAGAAATTCAAAATAGGATGAAAAAATTATTTATGTTAATTAGCATTCAGTGTCGTGATAAATTTTCTTCTCATTTTAAACAATATTTTAAAAAAAATTAAAGATGGCAAAAATGAATGAATGTAACATTAATTTCTTTCGCGCGTCTTTGTAATCCTACATACAATGATTATATATGCGAATAGCTCTGCCTATATTCGCAAGTAAGTAGGAAAAAAATCGTTTTTTCTATCTTATATGTTGCTCCTATATACTGTTACCATACCAAACTTCATCAAAATTCGTCCAGTAGATTTTGCGTGATACCCGTAAAAATTAACATATAGAGACAAAAATTCTAAAAATTTTTTAAATCATTCTATGCGCTAAATCAATATATTTTTTAAATATGTTCCATGTATATAATTCACTCTATTACAATTTTATTATATGTGTAGGTAGGTAAAATATTCTAAAATTGAATATGATAATGGAAATTTCAAATGTTACATCAAACCCTCCAACGACACGTTCCAAATCCTGATTTTTTAAGTGATTAAATTTTACATTTTTCATTACCAAGCAATAAACGTTTTAATTTGGGTAAACAATTTTTTAAGAGGTGACAACACCATAAAAAAATAAATTAAAGAAGACGGCGGAAATGCATGAGTGTAACATGCGTTTCTTGTCGTAATCCTACATATAGTGATTATATACGCGACACGTAAAATATTCTAAAATTTAATATGATAACGGGAATTCAATAGTTACACTAAATTCTCCAACGACATTTTCCATATCCCAATTTTTTTACAAATACAATTTTACATTTTTCAGTATCGAGTTCAGTATTGAGAGGTGACAACACCAATAAAAATGGTGCGCTTCTGTTGATAACAATCCACTTCGATATTTTAAAATTGCATAGTTAATTGAAAATTAAATTAGGTTATATTATTTACGTATGAAATTAATCCCTATTTGTTTCCTTCGCAGTCCAGTGATATTTCTGCAGGTGGGAATAGCACAAGCTAGCATTTTAAGCTATATTGTTACGCAGAAAGCGCACGACCTTTCAGAGCTGTGTCTTAAATTGCACTGACAGCCGCGTTTTGATAATACGCATTTTCTGCGTTGTTTTTTGGACACACTATCCCGCGTGCTCTCGCCTTTTGGAGTACTCATTATTCAAACTATTTTAGTTTAGCTGAGCTTTATTAGAACTACAACGATATTTTGAATTGTGCTTGTGAAAGGTTTTACGAAATGGAACAAGGATATATAAAAGCCGATAGTGCAAATTTGTCCAAAGTCGATGTATTTTTTCTTTCTTTGCATGTCAGTGCTAAATCAGGATTACCTAATCCTGATTTTTGCTTTGCCATGACTATATCTATAAGACGATATCTCGAAAATTAGTAAAGCAATCATCCTTCTCAGTAGTGGACTGAAAATCTGAAACAATCAGAATACTTACTTAGGTGTAACATAGGTACCTACTTATATGTATGACAAGCTACTTAAGTAGGTACTACTACAGATGAAACTATTCTATTTTTAAATCTTTTAAAATAAACAATTATAATTTTTTTACTCGCCACTATCGCTTGTCATGCCTGATGTTGCTGGCATTTCAGTTTACTTCGAAACTATGTCTTATATTATGTCCATAAGTCGCCTTTTGCTTATGGCTGATCGAGGCTATGGAGGCGACGTACGTTTTATTCTGTCTGGTTGACATTCAAATTTCGGTGTCAAACAATCTGGCTTCATTCTTATTTCCAGAACCATTACACTATATTGAATATAATTTTCCATGTCATTAGGCAGCTGTAAAGAAATAGATTATATATTAAGGAGTTTTAAAAAGATGTCAATGATTGATATACCTACAAAGTGTTAGGTTAGGTTTAATATATTCTGGGAGATCGGAAGTTAAGTTGATTAATAGATAAGTTATAATAGCTCGTTCGGAAATATTTTATTGTTTTAGTCTACGACTCGTCATACTACTCATCGCCCTTACTCATTGGTTTTAATAAGTTAGTTTGTTCAAATTGTGTTTTTTTATTAGAAAAGTTATGTTTGAAGTCTGTTTATTATTTAATACACATTGTTTATTAATTAATACATCTGTTTATTATTTAACACGCCCGAGAAAAAGTTCATAGTATAGTTTTTTGAAAAGCCAATAGACGGAAAATTATGTGCAGAAAACGTTCTTTATCTTTTAATATCTATTCCGGGAATACAAACACGATGAGAACATACATTAGAAAGAAGCACCTGTACCTATACTTGACTGCTTATTTATATGAGTTACACGATCCAAGTGATTTTTTTTAAATTAGTCGAGGTTGATAATTCTTATAGATTCTTTATCGTTTTAATTATTTAACTGCCTTTATTTGTCAACAACCCGATTAAATGACTCAAAAATTAACAAGTTCTTAAATAATTGAAATCGACTTATCCGATTATTGTTGACACTATCCAATTATCGTTGATTGTTAAATCGACTTGACCAACTCATTTTGAAACTAGGTTTCCACATATTATTAAATCGACTAACTCGGTTTGATGAATTTCCGATTTGACCTATCTCTATGCTATACTTCGTAAACTACGCGTCGTGCGGCATCATCAAAGTGATATGCCGCGATGAGGTGAATCCATTTTTGGGGTTTAAATATTAAACGATACGAGTATTTTTTTTACAAAAACAAATATCGAATATGCTGGCAATTCAGGGTTTTTAAAAGTTTTTTTTATATAATGAAAGTTCTGTTTGTGATAATGAAAACTTTACTCTAAAAAAAATTCTGTGTGTAGTAAATATAAACCAATATACGATTTGTGAATGGTGCAGTACCTGAAACAGCGTTATTTCGTCAAATTTCATAAAATGGAACCAAAGTTTTCAGTATTTGAAAATTACCAGCTTATAAAAATATTACTCCATTGTCTAAATAAACCACAATTATATGGCGTAATACCATTGACACATTTTGGGATTTTATGGCGGTAAAAACGACCGGGTATCTCATATAATTGAAGGCGATATTAGGGTAAGCATTTATCACGATCCAGGCAGTATTATCTTGAAAACTGTAAGACTTGGTACTAAGGAGGTATATTTAACTTATTTGGATGCAAGCGTCCTCCTTTATCAAATTGAAAGGAATGCATTGATAGCCGCGATAAAGTTATTGTAAAAGTCTGGGTTTTATAAAAAGAAATTATTTATAAAAGGAGACATAGCTAGAAAGAAAAAAAACGTGCAGATAAGTGTATTATAATAAGTATAACACGTTCCACGTGGAAACGAACACGTTTCGACGAGGTCAAAGCGGGTTGTTAAGAGCCGGAAGCTCTCTCTCTTGCTACACGAGCCCTTGCATGCCAGTTTTATACGTTACGTACCGCACGCGTTGGTGCCATAGTAGATATGTCGTCAATTATTTGTAAAAAACAACACTTTTTTTTTAATTCTACAACTTCTAATGGTTGCAAGTATGAGTTTTATGTATTACACCTATTATAATGTCTTGAGCTCTGTCAAATGCGACCACTCCCGCTCGAATCGATCAATGTACTGCTAAGTAGAGATGTGTAACTCATGAGTGAGAGATATAAAATATATAGTTCACATGTTACTATCATATCTATCACTCGCTCACTTGAAATCAAAATGTATCAGTATATCACTAGCTCAGAAGTGATCGGCGCCTTTTTCGTTTCACCAAATCAATAATTTCACTCACTCGCTGCGTTCTAAAGATAGATATAAAAGTATACGTTTTGACGTTACATAAAAGAGAAGGAAAACGATCGAACTGTTTAGTCAAATATGCAACTGGAGCTATGTATACAAACGTTAGCTACTCGCGATCCAATGTGAACGCTGTGATAAAGTATATTTCAGTTCGCTCAAAATATTTGCGTAAACAAACACTTTTTTTGTTTCATTTCAAAATTCTAATTCGTAATTATATAAACGCGCGAATCTATTCCAATTTATTTAATTATAATTAAAGTTATTTTATGTATAATTTTAATCTAGGTTAGCAGCCCTAAATCCTAAACATGCAAAGTATTAAACAAAGTACACTCTTGTAGTATTTTTTTTTTTTTTCAAACAATAGTGCGTAATGTTCAGTCATTACTATTTATCACCACGTTGTATAACCTTTGTTGAACGGTTCAATGTATGCGTAATAAATAATTTTGTTAATAATTCGGAGTACTGAGATACTGAGCTAAAGATATAAATGAGTGATATATATCTTTCCAATCAAATTATATATATCACTCTTTTCTTTTCACTGATACATTTTGCGCACCTGTACTGCTGAGTAATTACCAATTAAATATAGCGAATGATAATAAATTCGGTATGGAATGAGTCGTGCTGCACGTGACTGCAGCGACATTTACATCAGCGACATATTTACTAGCGAGTAATGGCTTCTATCCTCTAAATTATGGTATTAAAAGAATGCCGGTAGGTACTATACTTCCAAAGTTATAAGTAATCTTGCCGTAACATATTTTGTTACATATGGTTTTTGCAAGTGATCCCCCCTCTAACCGAAATGAAAGACGTTTCACGTCAAAAAAACTAGATATATTCACTACCTAATATGAAGAATAAGAATGAAATGTCTAAATTACAAGTTGCCTTTGCCTTTCCTTGAAATTGTGGGAAAAATTAAGCAAAAAACCTTTATGGCACAGAACAGACATGGTACTCTATGGTTTTTGGAATACTTCGCTGTCAAATATTGTTTACAAATGGCTGCCGTAAACTGAGATTTCGAATTTGAGGTAAATATAAACATAATTGTATTACAATTGGTTAATATGACAAAATCATTCCTTTTAACTTCAATGCAAACCTATTCTTATTTTTAAGATGTATTAAATGCTCTGAATTTTTAGGTACAGAATAACATCAATAACCAAGTACTCGGGTCTACTAACCATATAAACTGCGAATGAAATATCGCTTCTAATGATGTTAAACGCAAACTTAATTTTTAGATATTATTTCAGGAGCGGATATTTTAGTAATGTGTGCATTATAAGATACTTTTCCACCATGACTCATTCATTTTTCGGATTATATTTGTTAAATATTTCATTTGTATCAGGCATCAGATCCCCATGACATTATTTCGATATACTTAGAAACTTGTAATTGTGTGCAGTCAAATATGACTTAGTTCTAATCATGAGTATTAATAATTTTTTTATGTCAATTCGTCCTTCGTATGTCACAGTTTACAGCTTTACATTTATGTAAAATTTTACAATTTGGTGCTTCATATGGAGATTTTAAATAATATGTAGCAAAATATTAACAATTTTTTTTTAATGTAACCTCGCTAGATACGTAAAGCGGTGACATTTTTGTGAACGTTTTTTGAACATTTTTTCAGTGCACCTGTAGGAGAGTAGAAAATCACCTGATAGGTTTTTGAAATGAAATTGCAAAATGTTAAACCCCTTTGCCACATATTAAGGTTCAAAGTATCATTGAATGTGCCTTAATCTCATTTTCCAACCATGGGTTCAAAGTATCATTGAATGTGCCCTAATCTCACTTTTCAACCAATCTCAAAAAAGTCATGTCCTAACTAGTTTTTATTTAGCACTTTCAATTAAAATGATTTTGTCTAGCTTGTGTAAACAATTTAAAGATATATATAGACAATATGGCACCATTCTATATTGTTTGAATGGTGTCCCACTTTCATCCATCAATATTTTCATTTTTATACTGTGCGTAGGAAATTTACTTAATTGTTCATAGATGTGCTAGATTGTGTTTATTCAATATAGCTTATTTAGTTTTTCCTCAGGAAATTTTCACAAGTTAAAATGGATTTGATCTTTGTAGCTTTGTTTACAGAGTTTTTAGAGCAAACAACATATACTTTCATTTACAGAATTCTCATCAAAAATGGTTAAAAATTCTAGTAGTCTTTGTCAAATATTTTTGCAATTAAGTCTATGTTGAATTCATAAACAATATTTAAACTTATTGCTTGATATGTTAACTATCTGGTGATCAATTTAAAAATTTGAATTAATTAAAAAATTGAATGCCCTTGCAATAATACTCAGGTCGTTGTTAAGTTAGTATAGTGCTACCTTTTATGGGTTATCCTTTATTCAATTTGTAATATTGAGTCATAAGAGTGTAATTTTACAAAAGAAAAATTCGCTTATACTTATGATTCAGTGTTTTTTCCATGGAGCTTTTACTTCTGATAATGAAACGTTGAACCGTTTGAGAAAATATTGAAGATAAAAAATATTTTCTTATTGAAAAATAAATTGTATCTCCGTAATAAAGGTTTAAATCAAGTATATGGATTATTTCAGTAATTTTGTAGATTATTCTTCTTTTCGTCTTATATTTTCATCAGGAAAAATTACAAGAAAAATTCTTATCATATCAATTAAACAATATTCTGTATATACGAGGTGGCGTTTTTAAGTTTGCGGAATGGGTGTAAGAAGTGAGAATAAAAGTACAAATGAATTTTTCTTTTTCAATATATTCACTTGCTATCCTAATACATTTTTCTTTCATAAAAAAATGTTTTATCTTTGTCCAAAAAGTAAGCGGAACCTGCGTCCTTCACTTCTTTATCGCTTAAAAAATTCTTCCCATGAAGTTCTTTTTTTAACTTTGGGAATAGATGATAATCGCTGCGAGCCAGGTCGGGAATGTAGGGAGGGTGATCCAAAATATCGAAGTCCATCTTATGCAGGATAGCCAACGTAACACGACTCTTGTTAATAGGCCCATTGTTGTGTAGAAGGAGGTCACCTTTGGATAATTTTCCCCTTCTATTTTCTTTGATGGATTCTTTCATTTGCTCTAGAATTGAAGCATAGTATTCTCCGGTTATGGATACGGCTTTGTTTTTATCATTTTTTAACAGGATTCCTTCTGAGTCCTATTGCCATGATTTTTCCCGCCGACTGTGAAACCTTAAACTTCTTGGGTTGTGTGCCTTCTTTGTGCCATTGCATAGAGTCCTGTTTGGATTCAGATTCATAATGATGAACCTAAATTTCGTCCCCAGTAACAAATCGACTCATTAGTTCGTCTTTTTCTTCTCCATAGAAGTCCAAAAATGCATGAGAACATTCCACACGGTGTTGTTTTTGAGGTAGAATAAGCATTCTTGGCACCCACCTTACCCTGACCTTACTCATCCCAAGATGATCGTGAAAAATGGTTGTATCCGACCTCTAACCATTTTTGCGAGCTGTTTCTTTAGTCTAAACTTCTAATTTAATTTTTGGACTTCTTAATGATTTTCTGAATAGTCACTTCTATTGGCCGTCCGGGCCGTGGGTCATCTTCAAGTGAGTCCCTGCCTTCTTTAAAGATACTGTGCCACTTATAAATGGTTTCACCCAGGCAAGAGTCTCCATAAACGAATGCTTTCTCTTCCAGTATGGTTTGAATTGAATTTTCTTGCTTGGTAAGGTACTTTATAACAGTGCGGTACTTGATTTTCTCCATATATCTCACTTTCTTCCCAATTGCTCGGTCAATGGTAGTTTAAAGATTAATGGCCCGATTAAAATAAAAGTTGGTATTTATACGAGTCACTGAACTCGTTACGGCTCATTAAAGTACCCTTACTAATGACCTCATTATTAATTCTGTGACCTCATTATAAATTGATATAATCTTGACAAGATACTTAAACTAATTAAATGAAGTAATTAAAGAAAAATATAGTAATATTATCTTTTCTTAATTTACTGTCAATATAATGAATTGAAAATGTATGTAAAAATTAAGAAATGCCGATAAGTTTCTTAATTTAAAAGGACAAATGAGAGGTGAACTTCACACAATGAGTGTTGTGTACCATAGTAAGTACGGAACTCTGATGATCACTTCATTAAATATACATACAGCAATATTTGTAGCAATTTTAACTATAGTTAGTAGAGCACTGTTATAAATTCGTTATGGTAGTATAAATTCATTATGGTGTTAAGATTCCAAGTTATTCCCTTTTTACTTCTATCTTTTTGATATTCTTCAGAATAATATGATACACAAGAACTTTCATTTTTATTTCGCATCTCAAATTAATGCAATGATTCAAAATTTTTGGATACACCAAACGAAGTGAACTGTACAATTCGAGTGGCAAAGTGGAAATGATTTTAAAACTTAGAACTTGAAGATATATTGACCATCCAAAAGAAATAATATCAATTGGAATCCAAGAAATTAGCTTTTTACAACAATAGTAACAAATACCTGGGTCGTGTCATTAATTGTTCTCATTGTAAAAGAATCAGGTACTGCTTTTATGACATGAACAATGAATGCCTGGAGTGTGGCAATAATTGTTCACAATGTAAAAAACCAGGTAACAATAAAGCGTGGCTTTGAATGTTCTTAGAATTAATGGTTATGGTATTGCATTAATGGTTCTCATTACAAAATGATCAGGTCACGCTTTCACAACAAGAACAATAAAGGCCTGGAGTATGGCGATTGATTGTTCTTGTTATAAAAAGATTACGTGGAACATGAAGAGTCCACTTGGAGCCCAAAGGATCTGAATAGGAGACCCAAAAAATCATCATAGTTTCAAAGTCATGAATACAAGTTTCATTTCTAGTCGTAATTCCCTCGAAAATAGAAGTTTTTCATCTCATAGGTTAAAAAGCACTTTGGAATTTCAGCACATTTTTTCTCACGTGGCGTAAGCATGGCATATTGAATTAAATTTAAGCCTTTTGTAAACTATGGTTTTACTAGGGCATTGCTCTTCATAAATAGGTTTCGTCTCATCCAATATGGTTTCAGAAATCAGTTTTTCATTTAATAAACTAAATGTTTTATTAACATTTTTTATTGGTAAGGAACTTCATTACAACATGATACTGTGTTTGCTCTATTGTTTTACAATTCAAACGAATTTAATTATTTATAGTGTCACATCTCATAAAGTAATGATATCAAAGGTATCTTGTAAATAGTAGTAAAAAAGTAAAGAATTTTAATGATAATTTATTCTTTCTGGCAAGCTTTGCCCCATCATTCTGTTCTTATATTGTTTTTATTCTCTTTAATCATTGATACCTGTACAAATTATTTAAATCTGCGATAATGGCATATTTGATGTCACTGGATGTCACATATTTGATGGACTATCATTGGCGCGCTCTGTTTCTGAATATTCAAATGTTAGTCAAAGTGTTAGTCCATCATTATCATCCATCCATCATATCATCATATATAGATAATTTGAATAACACAAGATGTGAGTCAGCTTTGAAGATAATCTAGATCTAAACATTCAAACAACTGCTTGAAAATGTAACTTTTAATTTTCACTTGGATTGTTTTCTGTTATTAAAGCAGTAGTCGAATTCACACTAGAAGAGTTCGGTATGCACTTGGGCATTTACGTTTATGTTTTACACAAGCATTGAAATATCGTGTATATCATAAAAAATATGAAATCTTGAATTATCATTATAGTTTTTCAGTAACCTACTATTACAGCTGTTTTCAACATTTTGGTTATAGCTCTCTTGGACATAGCCTTACATAAAAAGCAGAAACAATAGTTTTAGAGTCCTTATAACATGTTCTTTTAATTGATATCCCGCACAGTATGAGAAATGAGAAAAAACTGTTGAATGTTTTACTTGTCCCTCTAAAAGTTTTATGTGGATATTTTTGAGTTTTAGAATATTGAGATGTGGGTTAATATGGTTTATCACTATGCCAAATTTGTAGCTTCATGTTAAACGTTTTTGGAAAAAAATGTTTTTGAGATGGGTTTTTTTTTTCATTTTGACCCTTAAAGAAATAAAAAACAATTAAATAAAAATATATTTTAGGAGAAATTTAGTTCAAAATTCTTACAATTTGTCAACATCATGCTATGAAATAGATAAATGTGTCCTTAATAATTTTTTGTATGGAAATAATATTTACGGTGTACTATTACAATTTAATCAATATTGTATTATTTTGATTCATGAATCAATTAAAATATAATTTTTTTTATTTCTTTTACATCAAAATCTTTTACAGAAATTATTACACATATTCACACATTTCAATTTTTTTTGTTTATACACAGTATTACTATATAAAAACCTATGTCCGTGAAATCAAAATTTGGTTTTGATGTAAAATGTCACCTAGTTACATGAATATATATATATATAAATATATATATATATATATATATATATATACATATATATATATATATATACATATATATACATATAAATATATAAATATATATATATATATATATTCGAGCGACAAATAAATTTCGGAAAGGAAGAAAAATGAACTTTTTTCTTCCTTTCCGAAATTTATTTGTCGCTCGAATGATCATCACCAAGATGCACTTATGCAGTAAAATAGAAAATCCACTGGAAACAAAATGCCAAAATTTTACAATTGGTGCAACAATTAGGTTGCAAAAAAAAAATAATATATTTGAAGATGGTAATGGTAATATTTTCTTGTAAATCTGTTCTCTTTTATGTACTTAAAAAGATGAGTCACCTGTAGGTGACATTGGGAATTCCTGTGTTAATAAAAGAAAAACTTGTAACTCATGCAGCAAACTGTGTGGTATCATGATTGTATCTGAGATGCTGCAGTTAATAACTTAAACTACAAGGAAAGAATGAAATTTTGCAAGAAGTTTGTTTCGAAGTTAATGGTGTGTTCTTTTTTATTTTAAAATTATACTTAACTGTGTTTTGGAACCGTAAAGTTAATTTTTAGCAATTAAAAATAAAAAATTGAATTATTTCATAATTACAGGGGTGTAAAATGAATCGGTATGTGACGCTCAACCAACTAGGCGATGGGACATATGGAAGCGTGGTGTTGGCACAAAGAAAAGACACGGGAGAGAAGGTGGCTATCAAGCGAATGAAAAAGAAGTATTATTCTTGGGATGAAGCTATGAACTTGAGGGAAGTCAAGGTGAGGTATTGGCATTGGTTTAGATATCTGAATCTTTCTGTCTATATATATAAATATATACACACACATATGCACACACATATATCGGAAAACATAAATAAGCTTGTCTTGCAGGGAGCTATGCAACACTAGCATTTGAAACATATTAGGCAAAGAAAAATAATGTTAATACTAATAATTTTATGGTAAAATAATTGAATGAGTTTTTAATGATTAAATATTATCATCAAAATCAATTATTTGTTAAGGTTCATAACTTAACAATAATACCATTAACTAATAGAAGTGTGGGATCACCTTCAAACCCAAGTGGCTTAATTTTATCAACATTTACGATCTGTCACTGCTCCTGGGTTAATTTAAGCACACAAGTTCAGTTGAAATTTGTCATACACAGTTGTTATAAAGCATACAGAATTTTTTCTTTTAAATATTTTCAGCACTATGCTAAAATGATAATCAAAATTTTTTATCATTTTAATTAAATATTCAGCTGTTGATGGAGCATATATTTTTTAGAAAGTAGCAACTGGGCAGATTCACACTGTTACAATTTTTAATTCCATATGACTTGGATATGAATTCCTGAATTATATCATAGTTTTAGTATTTATTGGTTTATATAATATTTACTTAATTGTCGTATAATTCAAAACAAAATTGTGCCTCTCGAAAGAAAATTGTGCCTCTCTTTTTATTTTTTTCTAAAAGCAGGGTTCGAAAATATTTATAATATTTATAATAAATATCGTATATTTTTGAAAGCAGGGTTCGAAAATATCCCATATTTATTATAAATATCAAAATATCGGATATTTATGATATATATCAAGTTTGATATATATCCATTTTGTATGAAAGTCATGTTGTTATTTTATAGTATTATTTATGTATATTATTTGCATATGTTTTACATAAAATAAACTAAAAACATAAAATCTTATTCATCAAATAATCAACTCAAAAACATAAAATCTTTTTATAAATAATTCTAATCAGTCAATAATCATACCCACACTTACTTAAGTAACAAAACAATTAAACAATAAACATTACAAATAATAACTCTAGAATATAATCAAATAAGTCTTTTAGTCAGTTTTTGTAGTAATCAGTCATCATCAGTCATTCGTAATAAACTGTTAATTATGAAAAAAAATAAATAATAAAAATGCCGTATTCATAATTGTGCTTGGTTTGACCGCAGGGAATATAAAGGTAGGTCATTTTCCGATTCTGAATCTGGTCTGGATACAACATCAACGACATTTTGAATCATGTCATCCATTACATCAGCAGATTGAGTAAAATCATCATCGTGTGTAGGATCCGATATCCAATCTAAGTTCCCTTTCTTTGCTGGAGAGTTGTTGAGGCGTTTAAGCATGTACACCAATTTATTAGCTTTGTCAATTCCCAAACGGTTCCTCAGCTTCGACTGCACCAGACCCAAACTTGAGAAAATCCTTTCAAGACCCACTGTTGAAGCAACAGCTGTCAAGAGTTGTTCACACATATTTAGGAACTTTTTTTTGTGTTCCCGTTGCTCCCATTGAACATCTGTGGTATTCAAGTTTAGAAGCTTCTACCAATCCAGCGGTGGGGGTTGTTTGAAACTGAGACCCAAAAAGATATTGTGGGAAAATTAACGATTCTGTCATTATTGATGTTACCATCGCCATAAAATCTACATCTAGTTCAGTAAATGCTGTGTTACGCTGTTCTGGCGTCAAATGTTTGCCTGCAAACCGTTGGTCTACAATATTTGCTAAGTAGTGCGGCGCACCTAAGGCCATATCGCGCCTTTTGTTGAAAGCAGACTTCACTTGAGTCGGTTGACTTGATAAATCTTTCTCTAAATTGTTCCAAATTTCGACAGCTACTGAAATCATCATGCCATCTCGTTGGGAGCGATCTAAAGCTCTTGCGATTGGATCCAGTCTTGCCAGCAAATCTAATGAATTGTTAGTTATTTGAATATCGTTCACAATTCAGTAAATGTCACTATCAATTAGCTCTCGGTGATTTTGGCAAATCTGCACAAGAATTCCGCGATTTTCGACGAATGATCGCCCTGTATCCTGAATCGAGTTCCAACGTACGACAATAGGCATGACCAATTTTTTGCCTTTTACTTCTTTGTACCACGCTGCTGGCAAATGCTTATTTCTGAAATATTTCACGACTTTTATGATGTGTTTAGTGACTCCTTTCACTTCTACATCTTCAGCAAGTAGATTTAACAAATGTGCACTACATCCATATTGGATAATGTCAATGTCTTCTTGCATTTCCAACTCACGTCGCATCTTAGTCACATTTCCAGTATTGTCCGTAACAAAACTGCGTACCTTAACTCCGAAATCTTCTTCAGTCTTTTTGATTGATTGCTTAGCAACAGTTGTCAAATATTCGGCAGAATGCGAATTGCCAGACGTATCAACAGTATGGATGAGAACAGAATCTCCTTCAGCTGTTGTAATGCTACAACAAACCATCGGTTCGTCGTGTATATTCGACCAGCCATCTAAGGACATGGAAACTGTTTTGCCACGTAAACATTCTTGATCTTTCTCTGCAATAGATGTGTGTTTTATTCAGTAGCGATCCAGCTAACTGGAATGCGGATGGTGGTTTGTATCCTGGTCTTAGAGCTGTGATCATTTCTTTAAATAGTGAGTGATCTGCATGACTAAATGGTGTATTTGTTGCATAAAAAAATGTTGCAATTTTAGTGTCAAGCTCTTTTGATAAAGCTGCAGAAGTAGATATTATTTTATCGTCAATTGAAGTTTGTTTCTTTTTTTTTGATTCAACTTCAACAATACAACTTGTATCAGCAGGATGTGTTCTGGAACTTATGGACGTACTTTCTAAATTAGGGGGTTTCGTGGAGTTAGAGCTGCCTGCTTGTATACAGGTATCTCGATGTTTCACCATACGCTCCGGGATGTCCTGCAATTCCTTGGCGCAATGTTTATATTTCGCCCACTTGCCCGTGTTATTGGGCTTTGCTATTAGCTGAAAGTCAGCCCAGACTGAATGAAGAGACTTTGGCATGGTTGGTGTTATTCCTAAAAAGGACAAACAATCATTGCAGTTAAAACCATGGAAATTGAAAAAAAAAATGGTCAAAATAGTTTAACTAAAGAACATTCGACAAAAAATTCTATTTTTATTAAATTACCTAGAGAAGAGAAAAAATAATATTTGACGAAAAATTGAACTTGATTTGAAAGACTTGATTTGAGCTTCACAATTCTAGGTAGGTATTCTACTTGTTAACACCAAATTCGTATGTACAATTTTTAGCATATCGACACCTATTCTCTAACACGAAACAAATAAGTACCTACTAGTGTGACCCGTGCGAAGTCTTCGCATTATAAATTATTCAACTCAATTTAATAAATCAAAATTGATTGCAGGTATTCAATTCATTTCTAATTTTGCACACTGCTTATTACGTTTTTATTCCATTATGAAGCTCAGATGACAGATCAAACAAATATTTTACTAAAATTGACATATAGAGGCGCAAGTATCAAAAGCATTGAGCTAAAGCGCCACTTTATTTATACGTGAGTGGATTTGAAATTAAACAAAAATTTTACCGACCGTCAACCATATTGACATTGAGCCGTTAGATGGCAGCATTGCTGTTTTGTGTATATAATTTTAATAATTAATTAATTTGCAAAAACAATAGCAATAATAAATTTTTTAGTTGTGGATGCCGGTAGAGCAAGCAATTATCTATAAAATGATATATAATTTATGTGGATTAGTTGTGAGGTTTTTTCTAAAAAGGGAGAGTAACAATTTAACCTTAGCGTATTAATATATATGATGATGATGATGATGATATATAACTTAGCAAATTCAACATTCATTTATCAGTCCGAAATTTTTACATACAATCTATCAGTGTAGAATCTTCATATAAAAGGGCCGGCTTTTTCAACACATCATAGCCTAGCTCTTTGATAACGTTTTCTGTTTAAAGACATAACCTAAAAATTCATAATTTAATAAACAGTTATATTCTATGAAAACAAAAGTTATTTAATGCTTTTTAAATACTCAGTAGTAAACTGCAATTTGTCAATTACTTTCTTTGTAAAAAATAATAGAATAAACACAAAAAAATTTACCCTTTCGTGACAAAATTTTTCGGACCCGAATGACGCCATTAATGCCGGCAGAAGTGTTGCCATTTATGGATTAGAACTTACGTCATCTACATTTGCGAAATAGAAATACTCCAACGCCATCTAGAATCTAGTAGTACATACATACAGTAGTATTTCTACTTCGCAAATCTAGATGGCGTTGGAGTAGAAAACATTTTTTATAACTACAGTTTTAATCTACAAAACCCATTTTCATTTAATATTAACATTTTAACGTATATTATGAAGAATTTTGCCGAAAATAGTTTTATTATGTTGTTAAAGTTTTTTACTAATTCAAAAAGTACTTTCTAAGTCCATGTCCATGTCTTGTAATGTGTTGTAGTGTGTTTACTTAAGATCAAATGTAATGTACATGTGTTTCGACATGCTTTTACTTAAGTCTAAAATGCATTATGAAATGCAATAAAATTTATACATTGGTATATGACAAATGGTTTTGAGAGATTTTGTTTTGAAGATTTTTGTGCTCTAAACAGATGATGAAAAAGATGGCAGAAAGTGGTGACATAAAAGCTAATACATTGTTGGTTAAATATACAAGGTTTGAACAAAAAATATGCAGAAATGTAATTTTTCTCAAAAATATTTATTTGTTCATCAAAATTAAGTTTGTCCCTTTCAAAGTAATTGTAAATCGGATATAATGTGCTTGTGCCAGTGCTCTTTCTAATTTTCCATCAAGCACTTAACAAATGCAGTTTTCGGTATTTTGGAGTTTCTAGATAATACTCCTCAGTAATTATTTGATTCATTGGCAAAAATTCATTGTATTCTATGCCATTGAAATTGAAAAAAATCCCTTGGACCGAATCTTCATACTTAATGAAAGTTGACAAGTTTTTTGGTATTGAATCTTCAACAAGGTTCCATTAAGATGGTTCGGTCTTAGTTTCGACGCTATATCCTTTCACCCATGTTTCATTTCCAGTTATTACCCATTTGAGCAGTTGGAACAACTTCTTAGCAATGTTCATTCGGCGAAGCTTTTGGTTGAAATTTTACAATTATGGAAAAAAATTTTACTGCCATATATCTTATGTCCATAAGGTCTGAAAAAGTTGCTTGGCATGAGCCAAATTCTTTCTGATGGTGATTTCGACGATTGTTCATAACCATTTACTTCACTTTTTCGACATTGTCTTGATTGTTGCAAATCTTTGCAATGCTTTAAGTGCTTGTTTTATTTATAGACTCGATTAGAGCAACATTTGAAATTTCCAATAAGGGACTATTTTAATATGGTGCTAGTGGTTCTCTACCCCATTTTTAAAGTAAAATGTAATTGAAATTCTTTGTTCCATTTTTGTTCACAAGCCAAAAATCACCGAGCTCACTCCAACACAGTTTTCGATAGCAGAAATAAACTAAGAATCCAATAAGGCAGCCCGCATCTAGATACGTTCGCGACAAGTGTAATAGAACAACAATAAAAATATTTTGATAATAGGAGAAGGGTATTTGGCTAATTTTTTTATTTCACAAATCCCAATTTCTAGCTTTAAAAGCTAATAAGGAGTGAAAAAAATTTTAGAAGATTTTAAAAATTGCTCGAATGTTAAAGGTTTAAACTTAACATTCAGAGAAAGAGGCAATGTGTTGTAATTTTTAATAATGCTCATTGTATTCTACGAGAGGAAATGAGACAGAGAGATATCGTCACTTAATTCATCCTCATTAAACTTAGGAGCTCATGCCACTCTTATTTTTTTAATAAATTTTTCGCTGCTGATTTTTAATTAATCTATATTTTCTTGGTATTTTACTAAAAAATAGCAAATTTAGGTTTAGTCATCTACCCTGTAAAACAGCCTGTGGAATTAAACAATTCTGCTTACTTTTTCGTCAAATCTATATTGTTTTTTGCAGACTTATTGGCTAATTTATTTTTAATTTCGTTCCTAACCTCTTCTTTTGCATATAATCTATGATTAACTTAAGGACTAATTAAAGCAGAACAATTTTCACATGTGTCATTGGATAACAGTAGGATAATGTTTGTATCAATAATTCTTAATGAGCAATATTATGATGGCCATTTATTTTCTAATATTTGCAATTTTTGTTATTCGTTTGAAATTTACAAAACGCAACTAAAAGCTTTAAGTTGATGTGGAATTTAATTTTTCAGTCCTTGAAGAAACTCAGTCATGCAAACATAATTAAATTGAAGGAAGTAATAAGAGAGAATGATATACTTTATTTTGTTTTTGAATATATGAAAGAAAATTTATATCAGCTGATCAAAGATAGAGACCAACATTTTCCCGAACCTATCATAAGGAATATGATGTACCAGGTGAGTTCAGTACTATAAATTATTTCGTCTTTAAGTGTAGTTTGTGTAATGGAGGAAAAATGTACGTCTTTGATATATTTTTGGGTATATTGTAAGTTGTTATTATTAGAGTTGGAATACCCCACCTTTAATAAATAAAGAAATTTCAATAATCAAAAGTATTTGTCTATTTTATACATAAAGGTCGTTGACATAGTGTGGAGCACTGTTTTGTAGCTACCAAATGCATTTTGGACCTATAACTTTATTAACATGAAATTGATAGTAAATTATTAATATTTTTCCATTTATTGAAAAAGACCTTTTACAGTGTATCATCTTAATTATATAATAGGTACTTCAAGGTTTGGCATTTATGCATCGACATGGTTTTTTCCATCGAGATATGAAGCCAGAGAATCTGCTGTGCATGGGACCAGACCTAGTAAAGATTGCAGACTTTGGTCTAGCGAGGGAAATCAGGTCTAGTCCTCCTTACACCGATTATGTTTCGACTAGATGGTGAGTATTATTGTTGTAACTTTTTCTATTACTCTGCTTTTGTATTGTCATATTAAATTGTTTGATATACGTCATATTACATTTTTTTATTTCTTTCAAATTCATATTTTTCCAAACACAATCTACTTATTAAACAGCTATGCAACAAGAAAAATTCTTAAATCGTACTCTACAGTATATTATGGCCAGTAGAAAATATGTTAATTTGCCAGATGAATTCCATAAATGTAACAAATATTTATAGAATATTCACAATCAAAAGGCATCAAAAACCAATAACTAATCTAGTAGAAAAATAGTATTATGTTTATTTTGTTATTACCATAAAAAAAATAATGTATGTCACATAAAGTGTGTTGCAGTGGCACAGTTTGTTTTCACAAGCAAACTCAATAATTTGAGTGGAACATTTTTTGAAATATGTTCATAGCCTTATCTTTCCACTCAGACTTATATTTGTATTGGTAATATGGACATATGGGTATTCTAATTTAAAGCTCTTAATTGTGTATTTGTATAATTGCATATCTGTACCAAAAATATATAATCCAAGAAGGTTATAATCCTGATATGCATGCAGTGGTATGATGGCGGTTATGATGCTAAGTAGGTGCATGTCACTACAATGTTATGGGATTTTTCATATTGGCATTATCAATTTAGAGATATTGTTAGAGAATGGTTTAGTTATGAAACAGAAGTAAACAAATAAAATGAATAGAATCTATATATAAACCTATTTATGGTAATATTCTATGGTTTGAATGTAAAGGTTAAAGTGTTAAAATGTCATTTTTAATGAATGTTTATTTTCCTGATCGTAAGAAATATTAATTACATATAATTTATCTAAAATTATTTCTTTAAAAGTACTCAAAAATGTCAAATAAAAGTTGAAATATTAACTTTTACCTAACTTTCCATTCATAATATTTTAATTACTTTGTTGAAGTCTATACATGGAAAATATTTTAAAAAGACTGATTGATTTAGCGTAAAAAATGATAATAGAAGCTGTGAAACCTGTATTTAGAATTTGTGACGGTTTGTTGTTATTTGTTTGTCAATGATGCGTAATCTACTAGAAGGTTTTTGATGAAATTTGGTATGGTTTTAATTTATATCAAAGAGCAACATATAAGAGAAAAAAAAATTCTAATAACTTTTCTTCTTCCATATTTCACAAACGAAGTCGTAGGCACAGGTAGTATAATAATTTATTAGCAACCAGACAACTTTACAGTAATAACTGTGAATAACAATGTATAATTTAATAAGACAAAATGATTTGTGGCAGTACTAATTATCCGCACGTTGGAAGTGAAACTCGTTTGTGAATGCATGCAAGTACAAAACGTGAATTTATGGTACATATTTTATATTATAATAATTATACACGTACAAAACGTGTATAATTTGATTTTGCTTGTAATCCACCTAAGTACAACATACACACGCGAATAACACAAATGGTTAAAAATGAAATGTGAGTATTTAATACGAAATAAATAATGCTTTTTTTTTTAATTTCACTCATGATACATGACAGGGACATCTGCTGTCAGTTGACATCTGTGTTTCCCAGAGTTAAATATTTTGTCATGTTATATAAATTAAGTTATATTATTGAAATTAAATATAACATTTACTATCTATGCCTATGCTCTATGATTGTTTATATTATTATCTGCTGAATACCCTCGTAAATATATCACAACACGGGAAAACATACCTTAACATTGGTAGCATAATTAATAAAAATAAATAGATTTCGTACTTTTATATTTAATAAAACAAAGTTATAATTTTCACAAATAATGTACATATAGCCAAATGGTTATAAATAGATGTATTATACATGTAGAAAGGTGAAACCATTTTGTTAGCTCAGCGTTTTACCAATTTTTTCTCTGTTATTTGTTAGTGTGGCCACCCAGCAGTATTAGAGTCGCTTTATTATGGATATAACGTCAGAAATTTTACAGGTGTTTTACTGCCAAGGTATTCCAATCCATCAAACCTAAAGATGTTACACTTTCAGAAGATCTATGTTGGGGTGACAAACTGGCTTTTGTCTGGTTTCATCCCATGTTGTAAAAATATATATTTAATATGCATGACTTGCGTCTGTGCATATGTGAGTGCGTGCGTGCATTCATGCATGTGTGCCTGCCTGCGTGTGAGTGTGTATATTATATGCAATATAATGTCAAAAAATTAACTCATGTAATTTATTTTTACTAATTAGAACATTGAGGAAGTAAAGAGACAAAGTTTAAAATTGATGTTTGCAGGTATCGTGCGCCAGAGGTGTTACTGCACTCCACAGCTTACAGCAGTCCCATAGATTTGTGGGCATTAGGCTGCATCATGGCAGAACTTTATACATTCCGCCCCCTATTTCCTGGCAACAGTGAGATTGACGAGATATTTAAGATATGCACTGTGCTTGGAACTCCGAAAAGGGTAATGAATTTTGAAATTTTAAATCGGGAACATTTGTTACTCAATAAATGTAAAGTTATTAAATATTACATTAAAAAATTGCTGTCATAGTTTTTGCATATTCACATAATTTAAAGTTTTCTTCATGGTTTGAAATTTCGGTTTAAATAATCTCTTTTAATGATTCTATTTGCGGTGATTAATAAAAGAGAAATGTGACCTATTTCTTTCTATATTATATGTGTAAACATTATATTTTAAAATCAGCCAGCATCGTCTAAACAAATTATCGCTGAGATCTGGTTGTTGACCCTTTTGTCCATAATCAAAGTCTTTCCGTATGCTTGCTTGGATTTTTATCCGTTTTGGGTGCGCGTAAGGAAAGAGATTTCTTGCAGTCATGTTATCATTAACCTTGGAATTAAAAACAATGCCTTGTACAGTGGAATGAAGTCTTCACTTATTAAAAGACACAAAAGCTCTTGCGCAAAATCCTTTATAAATACTGATAATTTATTCTCTTTCCTCCTATGAGTTTGGCGACATGAGTATTATAATTTCCTACTATGTACATTGTAGCTTAAACTTGTAGATGATGGGCAAGATTTTGGCTTGATTCTGCAAATTTGGGTATAAAGCAAGACATTGTTATGTCAGTAATTTGAATTTGTGCGGTTAACTCATAAGTGTAGAAGTGCAGAAATAATTAGAACAATTCCTGTCTTCTCTGTATATGTGATAAATTTCAATAAGGATGTAGCAAAGTAACGGTTCGTAAACATTAATATTCACCTTTCACAATATTATTTGCTCTGTTTAGAAACTATGTGTCTATGGTCTATAGCTACCAATGCATTACGATAATTACACAATAGATTATTTTTGCATTAAATTTTTTCAGAAATTACTTTTGCATGGCTGTAGAACTAAAATTTGTTCCTGTAAAAGTACTTGTGTCTCTATGAGATACAAGTTTTTCATAAATCAATTCCCGACTGCATATTATTAACTTTTAAATCCTTCCAAATATTAGTAGATTTTATAATTTTGAAAGTGCTTATGCTCAGGAGATAAAACATTCTTATTGCTAGACATAAAAGAATGCACTAATTGTTTTTTTATGTCCATATATAAGAAGTAATGCATAACTTGTGTTATGTCTAGCAATAAGAATGTTTTATTTCCTGAGTACAAACACTATATATCCATTTTTCATATTGAATTCCACAATAGCAGCAGCGCCAGAAAATGCATCATAATGTCTTTTGTTCTCTTGGATCAACATCAATCAGTGGATGTTGTTATTTTTGGAATTCCTTAACTGCTTATATTATTAATTGATTTTGTATAACTTGTCCAGCGAGCCTGCTATGTAGTATACTCAGCAGCTTGTTCCCACCAGTTACACACGGTATTATGCACACCCTATGCCATCACCAAAAAATACCCAGAATATTTAAATTTGCACCAAAACTTTCAAAATGTATTAAACCAGAACTGAATGATATAAAACTAGAAACAGTGCAAGAAAAAATGGTTAATACTCATTTTTTTCTCGCACCCTTTTGTACTTAGAAGACAATGTTCCATATATAGGACAAATTAAATTAAAATCTGGTACAAAACCAATTATGTTTATTGATTTAATCCGTATATGGCTCAGATTACAATGCACAGTTATGTGTGCCGATATGGTTTATAGTTGGGTCAACAGATAAGCATAACTATCTGTCGACATTTGACTTCATAATCATTTATCTGTAAAATTGTAATATATATGTATTGCATGAAGATATTACTGACACACAATATTAATCTATAATTTCGTTATTTATACTATAAAGAAAGAAAGTGTGTTTGTATGCTTGATACAGTCCGTTAAACTACACTGATTTAGGTAATTCTGTCATGGCGGGAAGTTTATTATTTTATGATGAATATAAGTACATATGTATATATATAAATATTTGTAAACCTGTCACCATTCAGTGTTTTGGGAACTACTCTCTATGTGTACAACTGTATGAGTATTCTTGTGTTTGCAATAGTCTTTTTTAAGCTGTGTTCTCCTCATAGCAATGTCTGTACTTATGTTGTCTTTGTACTTGTTATAATATATTTTTGTTGCATTATGTGCTGGTCTTTTGCTTGTTATGCACACAATATTTGATTAAATTATATAATAAATTTAAAAAAATTCAGCTCTGAAAACATGGGGTTAAAGAATGAGCAAAAAATTTGAACTTGTTTATATTGTTCCCTTAGACAATAAATACAACATCAAAAAGTTGGATAGGGGTGCCATTTGATATCTTGTTTGATTTTTGTACAACAGGCTGTTTAGCAACAAACTATACAGGAGTTGTGGCCATTTGATCACTTTATAACAATTAGTATTGTCTGTGGTCAAAATTCAGCCAATTGTGTCTATAAAGTAATAAAACTCATCTTGTTTTTCATCAACTCGTTTTTCACGTAATTAATTGGATTTGGAGGAAAGAGTGGGAAAGGTCATAGAGGAAGCGTGAGGGAATTAATGACAAAACTATTAAACGGAAGGAGAATATGACAAGTAAACAACCATAAAAGATGAATTCATTTGAAAGAAATGAATAGCTATGAAGCGGATTCAACGATTCAAAACTTCAGTATAAAGTTTATTTTCTGTAAATATTCTCTCATCATTCTCTAAATAACCTTCTTCGCTATGTTCAGATGTATAAAAAATCAAACCATCAAAAGATTGAACTCTACTTGATGTGACATGAAACTGACCGTGGATAAAAACTGATTGTCTTAATAAAACTGTGACTCATTAATTGTAATTGTAAATGCAGGTTACACTGAAAAATAATACTGGGATAAGACAAATTTGTACGCAGAATCAAAATTCGCTTATGTCACTCGATTCCAGTTAATACTTTGTAATCAATAGCATTTTTATTCAAACATTGACAAGAATGCGTGTGTTGTTCCATTAACGAATGCTTCCTTTGTATTTAAATTTGTAATGGTAAGAACAATGCAATTAATGTTTAATTTTAACTTATGTGGTGATAAACTAATTATAGAAAGAGAATTCAAAAACTCTACCGGATAATTATTGATTTCATAATTCTTTATCACACAGTATTTTATCATAGCTATGATAAATTTTTGCGTCACCTGGCATACTACTGAGTATACTGTTATTTATTAACCTTCATTTTTTGGTACTAAAAAACTGAATTTAAAATGCGTTGTGTTAAAATGTTTTCTGTAATGTTGCCATGAATATCATTAATGATATTATTGTGACCGTCATCTAGTTGCGGTGGTATATCAATAATATTTTCAACAAACTGTGGAAAATGCCTTGCTTGCGCTTACTAATTTGTTTTAAAAATTCGACAAACTAATTCATTTGGTAAAGCCTTCATATTTTGAGTTAAAGAGATATGATGAAATGTAGCAAACTCATTCTATCTTTAAAGCAATTTTCATGTTGTAATTGATCCATGTGGAACAACCGATAAAATTTATCAAAAATAATCTTATTATCTTCATCCGTACACAAATCTCTGAATAATCTTTCTATAATTTTAAATACTTGAAGTGGACACATGGAAACTTCATCAATAAGAATCAATGAACATGAATTAATGTATTGACCATAGTTACTATTTGCTGTGATATTGGCCACTGAAGTTCCAAAATTGGAATCAGCAATTTACATAAGAATACGTAAGAATACATTTGACATGGAGCGTAAAAGCTATTAGTTGCAACAAAAGTTTCCAAATAAAAACACTGCAATAGAACACAAATTGTATTTTTTTAAACAGAAATAATATGACATTGTTAAGCTGTTGAAAGATTCCAATAAACAAACAGCGAGAGAAACAATATACTTTTGTGTCAGTATTTATTATAAAAGACGAGGAATGAAATTTATATAATTTGAGTACCTTATTTACTTAGAAATACAATTCTTAGTTGTTACCTTGACGCTGTGAGGAAAAGAGTGGGAATGGGCAAAGAGGAAACGTGAGGGAATTAAAGACAAAGATTTGGCAAACATAAAATTACTTAGAATACTTCGACTATTAAATAATAGAATAATATAACAAAAAATAAAGGTAAGGTGATTGGAAAAAACGCTATGTGTTTGTTTGCATAACGCATAACTTTTTTTTAATATCCTCCTGAGCAGGAAAGGCAAAGGTTCACTAAGCTCATACAGCCATTAATGTGATTAAAATTTTTTTATTTATTTGGTTAAACTGTTTTGTACGGAGAAGTCATGTGTGTATGTTCACTTTATTTTATGTGCCTTAACAGCAACATACACACATGATTTTTTTGTGCACATTTTATGGCACAGTACAAAGGTACTCGAATTATTTAAGTTTCATTCCTCGTCTTTTATAATAAATACTGAACAATGTATGACAATTTTCCATGTTCGTCTATAATATATAGAAATGAATATAGTCACCATATTCCAACTAAAAATTACAAATTGCTCTGTGTTCCTTTTTCAAGTAAGACAAGAAACTCAAATTTTTTAAATTCCCTCCATAACGTTTAGAAGCCCTTTAAATGTATGTTCTTGTGTGCGTGAAATGATGTCACACGCCCAGTCATGCAAGCAAGTGTGTGCGTATGAATATATGTGCTACGCAGGTGGGACGAGGTGTGGAGCTTGTAGTGGAGTGTCGCACTTCCCATTCGTGCAGTTGCATCGCATCCAAGCCAAGACCTAATATTAAAGACAAGTCCGCTATGCTAATGATATGAAAATAATGTAATTTAACTATTTCAGCTCCAAGTATATATATATATATATATATATATATATATATATATGTATATTTATATATTTGTGTAAAGTCAAATTATACACTACACGCCAAGCGACACCTACTCCAGCATTAATTATAGCGAGTATACATTTTCATTGAATCAACAACATTGGATGCCAGTACAAAAAACTTTTAAAAATAACAAAAGCCACGAGCCACACAGGTGTTGATGTAGAAGTGATGAAAACTCTTTACATGCTGATTTCTGCACGCGGTCTATACTTACGTTTTTGTGTGCGTGTACACAGAAATGTGTATTCATGTTTTTGGCCCAATTTGTTAGTATGTATCTGCTCACACTCCTATCTGTGGTTTTAACTACAGTTTTGAGTGCGTGTGTGTAAAGGGTACTATTGTCAAAATCATATTCAAAAACAAATATCTTTGATCTGCGGCCATATCTGGATTCATTTTCTGTACTGTTGCTTCAGGATTTAAATTTTCTCTTTTTGAAACATTGTTTAGTTAGTAAAACGTAGTTTAGTTGAAAAGATGAATAATATCCAAAAATTATATATCTGTAGATTAAGCTTGACATTGATCTATTTCATTACTATAAAATAAGGATCATACCTAAAGTCAGCAGATATATATTTGAAAGAAAGGTTATGAAATTATATTATAATATTAGGTTAAATACAATAAAATTATATTATAGTACAAATAAAATTATATTAAAATGTTAGGTTAAATAAAAAACGTAATAAAATACACTGACAAGTATAAAACAAGTAATAAAGTATCCATGACCGTAACCCAACCTGCACTATTATGATGATACATACATATCCATCGGATATAATATCAATATTAATTATTATTTACCTCTACTTATGACAAATTATACAGAAATAAATAAATGAAGAATTTTAAAATTACACCATTTTTATTTTTGACATCGATGGGCTGCATAAAATACTTTGAAATTAACCCTTTTAATAATTTACTCTTGCATTGTTTAAATTCTGAGCATAAATTGGAAGTAAATCACTTGGCAACACCTTAGACAGTAACCAAAAATTCTTCTATAATATAACTATATAACCGTCAAAGGACGATTTTCCAACTAAAATTTAGTATGCCAATATTCATTTTATAAATCTAGTATTTGCATACCTATAATATGAGGTTTTAAGCTTTTACATCTCGGAATATGAGAATTAATAAAGTACTTCGTGAATTGGGGATTTTTATGTTTTCACATTTATTTTTTTATATTTGATATAATTTTAGTTTTATGAGGTGTGTTTCTAAAACTGAGCTCTTTCAGTCTCAAATGTAGTCAAACTGTATAATACTGCAGATAAATACGTGTTTAAAATACAATACTTACAAAAAAGAAAAGCATATGTACATATACAGATGTCCCGTAAGGAGTGGACCCACAAAATGTAGAGATAGAGGGGGTGATATGGTGGGAATGGTGATAGAGGGGGTTATTACACATACGAAACAATAAATTTTATTATTCTAGGCCTAATAGTTTTAGAGAAATGATTTTTAATTTTTTTTTAAATTTTTGTTACCGCACTTGAAAAACTTATATGGTTTTATTACTATTTTTTTTTGAATTTTTGTATTTTTACTATTTCAGCTTTTTTATTCTCCAAAGTCTTTAAGAGAACATTTGTCTTCCTAATTAAAATGTTATTCATTCGTTATTATTGGCAACATAAAAATTAAACGCAGAAACATATGCATTTTTTCAAGTACAAGACATGAAAAGTAATTTTTGAACAATGCTAGTGTAAAAAAATGTATGGCAATCTTGTGGAACTTTCTTTGAAATAAAGTTCGACAAGATTGCCATACAAACATAAATCTACAATTCATACAGATTGTTTCGTATGTATAATAACCCACTCTATCACCGACATTTCGTTTGTTCACTCCTTACTGGACACCTCTATATCGGATGTACTTCGTTAGACGTAATTCAAGTTAACTACTCTCTTATGTGCTAATTTCGATGTGTACATTATTTACACTGTGATGTAAATATTTAAATAATACTTTATTATGTGCTGTATAGCAGCAGCAATCACAAATTAGTGGACTAAACTTTTTTTACGTACCGGGTTATCAGGGTCTGTAGTGTAGTCAGTTTATCAGGGTCTGTAGTGTAGGTTATCAGGGTCTGTAATGGAAAAACTAAGAATATTATTAAGACACTGAAAATGATGTGATGCATTATTAGAAAGTTGTCTAGCCGTTTCCACTTTGAGTTTTTAAAAGAAGAACCCCTTTACTTAGAAAGGGACGTGTTTTAGAGATTCACTGGCAGTTCCACTTTGACTCTAAGGGTGAGAACACAAGAATGTTTTTCCCGACATATCTGAGTGACGAATAACATCTGGTTCAATAGTGATTACTACACAGCATAGTTTTTGATTTGGCACGATATCTTTTGTGCAAGTTTAAATCATTTGTACTGAAGACAACCTAGTGTGTTCCTACAGTTTTACGATGTAGACCACGAATCACATTTTGTTCCATTGCAGTAAGCACGATGATGCACATAACATTTTGTTAGGGAGCTCGTGTTAATAAAGTGATAGAGTAGATTCACGTGATTCCTTTGAATGTGGTATCTTTAGTTACTGTGAAATGGTTGAAAGTGGGATAGATTTAGAGGCATTTAGATCATTCCGAAAACTTGTTCTAGACAACATGGATGGCTAATTGAGCTGGGACAGTCTTTAACACTTTTAGGTGTAATCTTTAACACTTTAGTAGTAGATATGGGAAAGTATTGGGTATATTTGAAGGTGCACACTTGTATGGCATGAGGCGGGTCATTATGGGTCCCTGGATGGGCCCCGAGATAACCCGGGAGTAGCTTGGGAATAGTCTGTAGTAACAATGAAAATTAAACATAGGTTATTATTATCTTTTGAAAAACTTTTTTGCGTTTTATGAAAAATAAATATTTGCTTCACAGTAACTAATTTTTTTCTTACCTTAAATGGATCAATTGTTTGGGAATATGTGATTCTTAGCCAGTGGTGCGCGTGCTGCTTTATCTACTGTTTTAATCTTTGTTTCGTGACTCTTATTTTTTTAGTCATATTTAACTTACCCATTTTCAGATTATGCTTTATGTTTTACAACATTTTTGTATTTATTGAAATAAACTATATGGTAATTACAGAGCATGTGGCCCGATGGTTATCAGTTAGTGGAAAACATGCGCTTCAAGTTTCCTGTTTGTTCAGCTGTTCCATTGTCAGCAGTGGTGAGCGGGGCGGGTGCAGAAGCGTTACGTTTGCTTCAACAACTACTGGAGTGGAATCCACGTTCGAGACCCACTGCTCAGCAGGCACTCAGGTAAGAGCTTCCGGAAGCTATTATGAATGTAGTCAGTCAGGTGTTAAAGAGCCACTGCTACATACCATTTATTTGAGATACGAGGGGGCGTTTTTAAGTTCGCCAAATGAAGGGTAAGAAGTTAGAATAAAAATACAAATTTATTTTTCTTTTTCAATATATTCACCTGCTATTCTGATACATTTTTCATTCTTATGTATACCTTCATAAAAAAATATTTTATTTTTGTCCGAAAAGTAAGCTGAAACTGCCGATAATAATCACTGGGAGCCAGCCCAGGACTGTAGGTTTGATGATCCAAAATATCGAAGCCCACCTTATGTAGGGCAGCAACACAACACGACTCTTGTACATTGTTGTGCAGAAGGAGGCCTTTGGTTAATTTTTCTTTTCTTTTTTTCTTCGATGGATTCTTTTAAATGTTCTAGGATTGAGGCATAGTATTCTCCGGTTATATTTTCTCACTACCTGTGCATAGTGAGCAGAAGGTTGGAGTGCTATACTTCCTCTAGTATGTCTTTCTATGTTTTCTCTCGAGGTAAATAATGGGTTTTAAATGAAAAAATAAGTTATTTCAGCCAAATTGACTTTATTTTTTTCAACATAATCTTTTAAACTCTCGATGTGAGTGGCTTTGTTTTTTTTAGCTACTTCTTTGAGAAGTGTCAGAAAAAGTTATAAAAAAAGTTGTGGAACATAATTCCTGATTTAAGTTCATCTGAATTTGAAAAGTTTAATCCAGTAGACATTTATCTCAACTCATTTTAAAATAATTTAAGAATGACGTCACCTTTAAGTGGAGAAGCCACTCTAGAATGATCGGCTGATAAAGAGTTTCTGGCTCAGGAAATGTCGACAGACAAAGAAATGAGAAATAATAAATCGCTTTAAATTTGAATAATGAAGGCCAACTAAAAAAAACGATATTGCTAAACTGTTATTGAATAAGAAAGAAGGTTAAGGGTAGAGAGGTTTTTTAATAAATGCACATAACGGGCTGACGAGAATAGTCTTGCTACTTAAGTTATATTGTTGTTGCATTGGAATTGAGCTAATATCATAATCAAAATAATTGGTAAACAAAACCAGGAATGAATATTGGACTACTTAATAAAATAGATATTTTATTGTTTTCTTTAAATTTTTATTGTTTCTAGTTCTGATTTTTTTGTTGGATCTGGTTATAAATGTGTTTAATGTACAGTAATATAAGCATAGTTCAATAGTAGATTAACATAGAAACTAACATACATATATGTCCATGCTTCGTTAATTGTTATTTATAGAAGCAATGTATTGTTTAATATGGATATATCTTTAATCCAAACCCTCCAAGTGTGTTCTGAGTTCGTATTTATATGACTTCCCTTTTTTTCTTGCATGCTCTAGATCTACAACGTAAGAACTTTTAGTTTTCGCTTTTTGGCGGTTGTGGCAATTGTTCAAATTTTTTTTTTTGGAATTCAAAAGTTGATTTATATAATATTTAAAGGATGTAATAGATTGATAAAATTTTCACAAATTGTTAAACATACTGAAATAAACATTTTTGAATTTACAGATCTTTCTTCCTTTAAAGGAATGAACTATTTTTATTTGTTTTATTTTTTATTCACAACATACTTATTAGGGATGATATTGCAGATTTGTTTTCGACTCGGGTCACATTTACCAAAATTATTTATTTATTTATTTTTATTTTAATACAGTTGAGAAAAGCACAGTTTTAAAAATTGTAAATTGGTGATACTTCATTTTTACGTATTAAAACCTATATTTTTTAAGTTCTAGTTTTCTTTTTTACACAGTTTACATTTAGTCTTTTGTCAACATTGTTTCATTTAAACAATTGCAACTTATACTTATCAGTTTTATGGAACTACTATACAAACATACAACTCTAATTGACACTGAACATTGTTTGCCATGACTTTTTGGGTAAGTTGTGAATACTAATAGATTTGACTTTCAATAACTCTCCTTTGAATGCGAGTTGATGTGGAATCACATGGATCACTTGTGTAGAAATTAAGGTACTCACATTATTGTGATATCTGAAATTTAAATTTTCTTGCCTTACAAACCTTTCTAAAATTATTAACATGATATAAACACAGTATTGATGATATAATCATATCGATAATTAATTATTAGTTTAATATTCTCCTTGTTAGTTACCTACCTCTAAATCAATGTACAATAGAAAGTATGTTTTTTTCAGATACCCATATTTCCAAATAGGTGCTAAGTTGGGCAACGGCACGATAGCCCTGCACGCTATCCAAATGAATAGTCGGTCCAAAGAGGCTCCAGTGTCAGCTAACCTCCTTGAAAGTGCCGGCGATGGAGACAAGACTTCTACCTTACGGAATAAACCACCTGTTCGCACTGACGATGCACTTAATAACCTGTATGCGTCATTGCTTGCCTCCAGCAACTACGATCTCAATGTGAGCGCCCACCGAGTGCTTAAGAGGACAGGAGAGAATCGATCGGGAAACACAGTTATTAAGGTGCAGCCTGTCCAGCCGACAGTAATTTTGGCTAATTCTGCTCAGAAGACTAGTCTCACAAGGTATCTATAGACGTTATTCTCATTTATAGAAATATCATAATAATTGGCATAATATTTATCAATATGTTGTTGAGCACATGATGATATAAAGAGACTGCCTGGTTATATAAATGGCTATGGAATATGATAAAATAAAAAAGAGTCTGGGAGATGAAACTTTGCTTTTTGTGTTGTACACAGTAACTGTATAGTTAGGCAAAACATATACCTAACAAACGTATGTTTTTTGTATATCAATTTTAATTTTGATATTTAAATAAAATATCTAAATTATAAATAGCAAAATATGTTTCAATGATAAATCTGTGGATGGAATTAGCAGTGTCTCTTGTTTGTAACTAAAACTCTAGATTCAAACACAACTAAGTAACTGTTTATCATTAACATTTACAATAAATGCTCAAATTGTTTTCTTTGCGTTTGGTATATCTAAATAACACATTAAAATGTTCACCTAATTCTTTTGTTTATTATTCCTTGTTTTTTATTATTCCTTATATTACTTTTCAAATTTTCGTCTTCATTGGGGAAAATTTG
This sequence comes from Druceiella hillmani, assembly GCA_039881145.1. Classification (NCBI taxonomy): domain Eukaryota; kingdom Metazoa; phylum Arthropoda; class Insecta; order Lepidoptera; family Hepialidae; genus Druceiella; species Druceiella hillmani. Next base: position 20,987,584 of record JAYKKI010000015.1, on the reverse strand, counting down.
TTAAACCACCAACTCTTTGTAAGTCTCAAAATGAAGAAATCAATAGGGACCATGGGTGTATTTATGGACAACTTACCTAGCTGCGGTGACCAATTCACCCTTTGAAGTCAAATATCTCAATCATTACACAGCGTGCATAGTGATATGATGGATCATATCATGCCGTCAAGCAATATTGGTAGATTGTCTCCTGCATTTAAATGTTTCGGTAACTCAAATGGCTCGATTTAAGACTTCTGATCACAGTTAACACAGAATTGATACTGGAAATTATCAGCATGCATTAAGTTGGGATTTTTAATTAACCACAATTTTAGTTGTTCATTTTGAAGTCATTTTAAAATGTGACTTGTCGGTCACATTTTAAAATGATAAGATGCACAGTGCCACAAACTACAATTAAGTTATGAACACCAGTTTTCATTTAAAAACTTATGATAGTTTTCTAAAAACGCTGATGCATACAAGTTATTAATAATTGGGGAACCGCATAATAACATAATAACCTTTTTATTGAGAAATTTATTTAAAAAGTAATTTATAACTACTTCATAAGTAATTGTGCATGCTTATGTTATATGGGAATGCGACTTAATAATGGCTATAAGTTCTGTTCTAGCAATTGACTAAATCAATGTAACTGAAAATTTATAACAAATTGGTGTATTTTTTATTTCAAAAAATATTACGATTGTTGTTTCAAGGGGAAACTCTGGTTTCTGTTAAATGCGCAGGTTCCAGAAATGAACAGTATGAGATACATATTACACAATATGACAAATTACATTTTTCTCCTACTTTGCTTATTCTAGAGATTAGTTGCATACAATTTCTTTGACATACATCGTAGTGCTCCATACATCTGTAAGACCTAAAGTTTTGAGACATAGAAATTACATAATCCATCATTCCAGAAAATTATTTTTTTTTGCCAGTCACATGTCGCTTTCTATATGAAAAGTGGGCAGGTCATCTTGTGAATATTTCATATATCCATATGAATTAAAAGTTTTTCTGGTATTTCATATTTCATTTATAGTTTCTTTGTCTTCGCCGACTAATAATACTGCAAATTCGTTTAATGTAGATGAATTGTATCTTCCTTGATGTTGTGGAGTGCAGTTGGCCTTGAATTTTAAGTCATCTGATGAATAGTTACGCTCCAAATTGTATTTGAAACTGCGAATATATAAATTATGATGACTCAATGCAGACTGCAATTGGTTTTTTTAGGTTGGGAGAAATGTTAGATCGCAATAGATATTATAATCGCAACATAATAATTGATCGGCATCAGATATGAAAGAAATCTGTAGGACTTTGACCTGAAGGTGGAAGGAGACTACCAAACAAATGGTACATCTGCCCTTCTACCATAAATGTAGGCATAAAGTTTCCTTCGTATATTTCTTTAGCACCAAATGACGTCATCTGAAACGGTGTACCATATCTGCGTATGTTAATTAAAAATTGCACAGATAATGGATGGCTGCCTTACAAATGATCTTTTATTGATTGTGGTGGTTCCTGTATATTAGGAAGAATCACTTTGTCCCCAGCACAATATACCGTTTGCTTTTTCACTCTGTTTTTTAGCAAAACACTTAGGGCAAATTTCCTTCATTTGTTCAATTTTTACAGTGTTTTGTTGGGCATAACCTATACTTGGATCATAATTGAAAGCTGATCTATTCCCGTGAGCAACAATTCGATTACGTGCTCTAGTCGTAGATATCCGTAGTCTTTCTGCAGCTAGGCGCTGGAAGCGTTTGGTGCTAGATTCCCTATCATGTGCATTTGAGACAGCTGTCTAAGATTATCAAGCCATTCAAAGAGTAAATCATACCTAGATTCCCTAGCACAGGCCTACGATGTTATATTTTGGCTAGTGTGTTGCCGTGAGCTATATATATATATATATATATATAAATGCATAAATAATGGGTCGGATTTTACTGTCACACCATTTTTATCTGTCAGAAATGCCCATGACAAAGTCGAAAATTACTTAAACGGACACTACATAAGCACGTCGTAAGCAGTGTGGGGACTGTTGAATTCCCATTCATGAAAAACAAAAAAAATTGTGGGAGTGAGAATCAATAAAATCTTTGAAGGCCGTTTGGACGGCCTCATCGGAAATGAATTTTTTCCCTTCCAAGAAATTGTCCAAATTCCGAAAAAAGTGGTTATCAGTTGGAGCAAGTTCCGGGCAGTAAGGTGGGTGACGGATACATTCCAGCTCCTCTAATTTAGCAACTGTCTGGCGGGCAGTGTCTGGTCTAGTGTTTTTCTGAAGCACCAGTGGGCTGGAGCAATTGACCAGCCTCGGTTGTTTAACGGCTAACTTTTCCATCATGGTTTGCAATTGCTGACAATACGTATCTACCGTAATTGTTTGACTAGATCTTAGGAAGCTGTAGGGGATGACACCAGCACTGGTCCACCAAACACTAACCAGTACGTTTTTTGGGTCAACTTTCGTTTGGGATAGGATTTGGCCAAATATATTTGTGTATATGTACATATATATATGTCGGTACAGGTAACCGAGAATCTTGTTCTGCCATAATTATCTTACAATATTTGATATAACATAACCTATGAGTATGATTACTACAATGTTTAAATTATTGTCCTTCGCAATAGTTAGTTACGCTTAATATTATAATTACATTTAATACCTTAATTTATCTTTACTTATTAATTTAAATACTCAACACAATAGTCTCGTGTAACAACTTAAGCGTCTTATTAGCCAAACTCAACATTAATTACTATTAATATCGGAATATGGATACAGATGAAACGTAGGACAGTAGTTCCTTAGCACAAGCGCCTAACATGGGCCTTCTATCCATATTGTTTTGTGTTGATCAATTCTTATTCTTGCGTTTCGTAATATCCATTTGGTAATGACTATTCTGACTTATATTTTTTAAATTATGTGCCTTTTTTTGACACATCACTATTTTCATCTTATATTAAAGCATGACAATATGATTACTTTCTTGCAGTTGCTTCTTAAAATTTAGCAGACTTTATGATTAGATAATCAGTTTATTAACAATGTTTTTTTGATAACAAAGAAAAGTCTAGTAGTTTTCAAACTGACCACTTCGGGAACCATAATTTTTGTTGTAGGTAAAAGAAGATCTTTGGCTAATACACGCAGTTTTCCATTTTTTTGGTAAAAGTTGAAGAAACTTCAAGTGAAGATTTTTCCATATTTTAATTGCTGCTTATAGTAAATTGTTTACTGTGTTTTTTCTTTTTTCGTTACAAATTTTTTGTTTAAGTCATCGCTGGGAGGCCCAATTGGTTGGTACTTTATTTTTTTACTTCGATTTGAAAACAAAATGTATTTTTCAATTCATAAATTGAGAGAAGAAGTCTGTTATTCTTTACCGTTTCTACCTCAATGGGTAGGATTGGTAAAGTATTTCCATATAAATTGAAGAAAGTGTAATTTATTCTTTTATGATATAATGTGGGAAGTTGCTCCCTAAGGGCAGTGGAGTTTGGACAAAAATGCATTGAAAACTTAATGTTATAAATGGCAGTTAATATGTAAAGTGTGTTGTACTTAAATTATATTAGGCCTCTCTGTATTAAAAATTATTTTAAATGTACTCGGGTGTCCAGAGATAGTTATAATTAACACACAGTAATTTCCTAAAATTTAATTTACATTCAATGAGGAGACATGATCAATAGATGAAATGAATAAACTCAGCTATTTCTAGAAGCATTACAGAAAATTAATATATAAACTGATTAATTTTTTTTATGCCTTTCCGTAAAAATGGTATAGACTACTACAAATAAAATTAACTGTTAATAATCATGTGATGTTATAAATGTTAAATACATTTGTTTGGTAGGAATTTAATTGTGGATCATTATTTTTGATTAGTAAGACTTTAATGGTTACAGGTTGTCCAATAGGCTGTCTTCACAGGAAAACACAAAGCCACTGCCAAGGCGACAGAAGCAATTAATAGCGAGTAAGGAGAATGAGGACGATGATTTTGCTGATATTTTAGGGTGCGTATAATACATTTTTGAACAATCAAATAAATGCTATCGTAGGTCTGTTTTTCCCTTTTAGAAAAGTCAGTATTTTACACTTTCAATTTAAGATGTTTTCAATTATCACTATCATCTTGGTATGTTACTAATGACTCAAGTGAATTAAAAGACAAAATAATTAAAAAATACATTTTTGGCAATGAATAAACCGTACAATAAATAATCTGCCTAATCATTTAACAGCAGAAATAAATTTATAAATAATTACGTTAGATGTGTATTAAGGACAAACAATGCAAGCAAGTCTGAAATATTGCAGAATGTAATAAAGGTATGCAAAATATAAATGATAATTTAGATGTCTTTGAGGTATTTTATCAAGGTAAATACAATAATATTAAATTTTTGGGATGTCAGGATTTTCTGATATAAGCACCAAATACCAATCTCGTGGTATAAAGTTGTATTTTAGTTAAGTTTTGGATAAGAGGTTTGTCATTATTTTTCCCAGGAAAATGAGTTGTCGCATTTTGCTGGCAATCACTTCAGTACCAAATTATTAGTTACCGATTGTCACAATAGTGGTTTTGGTGCTAGCATCTATGAGCTTGTTGTGTTTTTTGTATTCTGTTAGTGTTTTAAAAACAATTTTCCCCAATGTTTCCACTTAGAATTATTTTAATATTGTAATTCATTATTGTAGGAATAATTGCACATCTTTGTTATTTACACATTAATGTACACACAAAAATGGTATCATTTTTCCTAATTCATTGGAATGAAAATTCATAAAAGGATTAACCATAGGAGCTCTTAATCCTTTTATGAATTTTAAGGTTCACTTCTTTTTAAACTAAATAGGTATATATAATAAACTTGTAAGAGTGAATTCAGTACATGGAAAACATTTTTTATGAAATGTGATTGATTTAGCGTACAGAATGATAATAGAAGCCAGAAAAACCTTTTTTGTAATTTTTGTTTGTCTGTATGTTAATATTAATATAGTTTAGTAAACAAAATCTGTCCAGTCATTTAGCAAAATCTACAAGATGGATTTGATGAAATATGGTATGGTAATAGTATATAACCGGGAGCAAATTATAAGAGAAAAAAAATACAAAGAATTTTTTTCCATACTTACACGCGAACGAAGTTGTAGACACAGCCAGTGTCCAATAATTGAGTGCAATCATTTTAATATTCCCCTGCCTGGGTACGTACACTCCGTAACTTTAATCTCTCGATAGAGTCTTTTGTATCTTTAACTTCTTCTTCATTCAGAGTGGCATGATTATCAGGAAAATAGTGATTTCTTAAAAATCAATTATTTATTTTTATGAAACATCTCATCTTGTATAATTTTTCTAAAGTGTGATCTAACAAAAATAAATTTTAGTTCTAATCAAAAAGATGAGTGTTGGATTAGTATCCGATAGGGGATCCATGAAAATCAGCGAAGGAAAGTGTTTTAGAACAAAATTAATGAAGATAAGTATGAATAATATCAAAGAATGTACATCACCTCACAGAGTATGCACCCTTAGCACCATTTTAAAGGCTTGTAAAAATTGAATGGAATATTTGATTGCCTTCAGACTTGTTTTGTGTTATAGTGTTTGGTGGCATGTATAAATAAAGTATGTATATATTTCAGGATTTAAAAGACCGTACCATTCTTGAATATATAAACCTTTAAAATTTAAATATATGTCCTCCAAAAGCTTGAGAAAAAATGATTGTATTTCAATTGGATAAACTTAAGATTTTTGTTTTGGCATATAAATATTGCCTATTTGTTTTTGTTCAAAGTAATTAAGGAAATTGGCCAAAAAACTTAACTTTTTTCCTCGTACGTCAAGCATATGGTTTACTCAAGTGTTGTTCTTGATCAATATACTGTCGATTAGCACTAAAAGAGTTTAGAAGCCATGCACGCACAGTAAAAAGATGGCATTGCTGTTATTGTGGGGATTACAGTATCAGAAAGTTAAGATTTGTGTGGTAAAATTTGGTTGTGTGATAATTTTTTATTTTTATAAACTTGATACTAGAAAATACTTAATAATATGAAGAACATATGAAGTCTTCAATTTTATTAATTATTATTTGTTCCATATTTATCATGAAAATCTATGGAAATGGAATGAAAGTAAAATTTTTTACATGTTTTGCAGTGGTAAAGTGATGTATGATATGCATGAAGATCGAGTAATGCTAGCCGGTGATGAGGCGCGTGTGTCAAGCAAGAATTCTGCGCGCCCCTTCCATATTTCCGCCGTACGTTATTTACCATCACAGCTTTCCATCAAATCTAGGTAAGGAGAATAAATACTGTTGCGAGTTTGCTACGATTTTTGAATGCTGGTTTTCATCTATGTCTCTCTCCTCATTGTTATTATTGTCTTATAATGAGAATTTTTAGTGATATTATTGTAACTGATGGAATGTAATCACCTTGTAGACAATGTCAGTGTCTAGTCGATATTTATTTCTAATCCATCCATTCTTTTTAAATCACATTATTATAATATCCATGAAATGTTACTTAATGAATTTCAATTGGATAAATTTAAGATTTCTTATTTTGGTATACATGGTGTCCGGGAATAAATGTCGGACAAAGAAAAACGTTATTCCTTGACTGAAAAATAGTAGATTGTCTTTAAAATAAAATTTAAAAGGTGACTTTTTTTCAGAAAATAATATTCGTAATTATTTGTCATCTTTTTCATACACACGATACTTGAAAATATGATGATAATATATGATAAAGTATTATTTTTGATCTATATTATACCAATTAGCACTAAAAGAGTTTAGAAGCCATTTTGTTACTTGGATAATTTTAAAACTGGAATTGAAGTTTTATTTTACTCCTCACAATAAAATACTTAACTGCCATGTAGACTGCAGGATTGAAATAAAGTTCCATAACAGTCCAATAAAGTTCCATAATAGTCAAACAGTCAGGTAGTAGTTTTATGTTATCTGAGTGCAAATATCAGGCAATGATAATAAAGTATATAGTTTGCTGAACTTGTTTGTTTGTTAATATCTTTAATAAATAGTCTTTTAGCATCACTGTTATATTAGATGTATTATTATAAAGATAAATATAAAATAGTTTGCATTTTAAAATTAAATATGTTTTAATAGTAAGCATGTCATTACAGAGTAGCAGATACACCAAATAAACGGCAGCGCAGCCTGTTGAGTACGTTGCACGCACACAACAATATAGCCACTGTCTATCCACGTGTTTCACACGTCTACGATACGTGGGGTACATGGGCCACTAAGGTGAATATTTTTTTTACAATAGAAAGAAACCTAGAGGTGATTTTAGGATACTCATAAATATCTCGGAAAAGAAAAGCTTGGAAAGATTGTAGGAAATTTCCTGCATTTATCAGCAACGAATCGGCAATCATATTACATTGTTAGGTATAGATAAACGTGTGAATTGAATTTAAAACAAAATCTGGTAGTAATACAATATATATACATAGATCTGTAAAGTGAAACTTGATAAAGATCACTACTGAATTCTACTCATTATTTGTTTAACCATGCACTTGGCTGATCTTTGATGTGATCACAAGCTGAAATATGCTCAACAATACGCTTGTCAAAATCTACAATTTCGGTCGAATTACATGCTGTGATTGATATCCAAACAGTTAAAAGTGGCCACTGACGAATAGCCTAATATTGCAAAGGGTTTGGTCACCAGCCAGAATGGCATGGTGCGATTGATTTCCAAATTGTTTAAATTCTCCCACTTTATGCCAAACGGCATGCTCGACATATGGAATGTGTGAGGGTGCAGTACGTGTAATATCACCGTCCTGTTTTGAGTATACGCATACGGCTAGTATAAGTCTACAGTGGTGTGAGATTTTGTGACAGATATATTTGATTAAATTAAATAATAGCCACATCTATGATAAATAATGATCAAAAGCTGTCACAATAAAAACAAAAAAAATATGTTTTAATTAATTTTGAGGTTAGCAGTTTCGATTGGCAGTTCCGTAAAATTTTTAAAAATATGGTTTTGTATTCTATATAACCTGTCTTTTAAATTGATCTATACAAAATAGGAAATGAAAAATTAAATTACTTCTCTTCACCCATCTAAAATTTTTATACAGATGTATCATATCTAAATAGCGCCATTTCAACCACTTGTGCAATTAATCACGTGTAATGCGGTAAAATGTAATTTTTTTAAATTTTATGTGTAATCATAATTATGTGTAAATAGCGCCAATTGTCAGTTTGGCAATGTGTAATGTATTGTCAATTGTCAAATGTCAGATAAATAGTCATTATGAAAAAAGTAAAAAGATGTGTGTTTAGTTTAATACATTTGCTTCCTTTTATAATTTATTCGTTTTCTAAGAATACATTTCACTTCATGGCATCTATATTTGTATTTTAAAAATGTTGTATATGCGTACACAGTAATTAAAATTAAAATTATTTTGTTATAGAATGTATTTACATACTATTGAAATGTTTTGATTGGTTTAAATATACATTTGTGAGTGTTGCCATATATGACATATTAAAATTAGACCAATATTATTACTAAGAAGTAAATAATATTTTATCTAAGTGATAAATGAAACAAAATCATATTAATAGTTATTTAAGTAAGTTTATGTTAAAAATCGATGAGAGTATTTTTTATATTATATTTGGGCCAACTATGGATGTTGAAGATTTTCAAATGGCAATAATTTAGTTTTACGAATTATAAACAAAGTTGATCTTGAAATTGAATTGTGTTATCCTTTATCCTTTATTAAAGGGATAGTTAGAAGAGTTAAATTAATTATCGATCGTTAAGAAGGGTGTTTATGCAATATTGGCACATTTCTTATGTTTATCGAATATAAAACATATAGGTTGATGCATTTCCATGTTAACAACTTAACACAATTTTTAAATTACACTATGGTTTTTAAAAAAAATAGGTGTCTTGCCATCTATCCATGATGCACTTATTTCAGACTGAATTGGTGCTATTTAGTTATGATATATACTGTACAAATATTTTTGAATGTTACTATTGAAATATATGCGAGTAGTATATTATTTTTCACCATATATTCCCCACTATATCTTTCACGGGCGTAAGAATATTGTGAATTTTCCAAAAACAGATTTAAAAGAATTGCCATAGTTATTTGGTTTATGATGAATTTAGTAGTGCTAATTTTTTCATAATTTTGCGTTTAGCAGTTTCAGAGATGGGGCGAGATATTTTTGTCAGATATTTTCAAAAATGTGTTTAGGAACTATCTCACAAAGTAATACCCCATTCGATACAGTAAAAAGTTATTAGACTTCTAAAATTTCTGTGTAAACATTTTTTTAAAGTTAATTATTGAAACGCAATCAAGTTAATATATGTTATCACAATTCCAAGTTTCTTCTTTTGTAAAAAGGCTGTGACAGAGAGATGGATTCATGAGTGGTCTTTAAATATTTGCTATTTTCCTTTTTCGGTGCAAAATCCTAAAAAAGTTACCCCCTATGGAAGTAGTTTTGTGAGAAGTCAATAGGTGTATATTTCAGCTCTAAAAATGGATAACTTAAACATTTTTAAAAAGTTGGACGTATTAATAACTCCTAAATTACATTTTATATGCCATACGTATTGTTCAAAAATAAAAAATGACTCCATTATTTTGGCTGAAAGTTAAAAATTTGATCATAAGTTTTCACATAGTCGAAACTCCTAAATAATTGTTCACACTCCCAATGGTCAACGATCCTTAATAATCCTTCCATATCAAATCCAAGGTTTTTACTTAATTAATATAGTTACAAGTTCTAGTCATTTAAAAATAGTTATATGTCCATTCTTATGTCATTTCTCCAATTTGGTGGTTCTAAAAGTAGTTTGTTAAATAATTTCGCATGTGTATAGGGATATCTTTACACCAGTTAGTTTTTTTTGTTTATGTAAATATGAGTAACAGTTGCCTCAAGTCACAAATTATTTCAGGAATCTCAATTTATGTGAAATTATTTTCAATTAAAATTTTCAAATTTTTCACAGTGAAATTAAGTATACAGGTGAATCAAACGTCAAGGTATGTTATGGTATCCATTGGGAGCTATGTCGAGTTTATACACTCCGAATGGCTTTCCATCAGCCAACTTAATCATCATTCAATAAAAATTATTAACCCCTGTAGGGCCTGGCCACTAATTAGTTAATCAATGCAGATGGCTCAGAATAGGGAAATCTGCGACAAGTGCCTTGTTAAAATTTAATTATTAACTAATTGCGAAAATTTCTTCAATGAAAACTATGTTATTAAATTTTTAAAAGACCAATTTGTCGCCCGAATTTCAATTATTTCACTATATTTCGTGAACTATATATATATATTTCGTGAACTATATAGCAGATATAAAACTAATTTATCATTTAATATAATGTCAAATAAATTTCCAGAAGAAATGTTATAAGTTATATAAATCTAATGTACATACAAATAATCGAAATTCATGATCATTTTGAAAAAAAGCGATGCGTCTAATCAGTGTATGTCATTGGCATAAAAAGCTTTATTTGTGGATGTGATAATGGTAATAACAAAAAATGGGCAGTAAAATGCCAATAAATATAGTATACATTATTTATAATTATAAATATAAAAGATACACACAATGACTCTTTGGAACAAAGATGGTTATTCTATATAATAGCACTTGTAAAAATAACTTCTAATGCCTTTGTGAACACGTCTGTTTGTTCATTTAACAAATCAATGGCATCCTGTTGGTTACAGTCACACGGTTGAGTGAAACAATGATTTTTCCGAATAAATATTATTCAGTAAAATATCAGTTGTAAAAATAAATTATATATATATATATATATATACATATACATATATATATATACATATACATATATATACATATACATATATATACATACATATATATATATATATATATATATATATATATATATATATATATAAATATTAATAAATATGTATTGAAAAAAATTGTTCGTTCATTACTCCATTTACTGTGAACAGCTTATAGAAACAAATACACAGTTTAAAAATGACCGACAAGTGATTTCCATAATATGTTTTTACCATTTAGTCATTGCAACAACATAGTAAAATGGACTAATATGATACTATATATCTAATATTGCCCAAATAATATTACGAGGAGTATCTTCCATTAGACGATCGCAACGCTCAAAACGCTGACTGTATTGTTCGACTTGGCGACCGCAGTCGTTGCGGTTGTGTTCAAAACATCATTGTTCACAACCGCTTTGAGCCCATGCCGACGTTCATTGCGGTCGTTTGTCTGTTCAATTTGACTTTGACATATTGATATATGATGTTTACGTAAATAAATTTATATTATCTATTAATTTTAAATATGGCGATGAAGAGAATCACTTTATGCAGCTCCGAAAAGCGCATAATAGAAGTAAAGTTTATACAAAAAGACGCAAAAGGTGCAAACGTTCTGTTTTTTTATTCTCTAATCGGTTTTTATGCATAACAGTCATACCTCCATATCTCAAATAGTTCAAATAACAGAGTGAAATTAATGTACACATTACATTCATGTTTTCATGAGTCCAACTTGTTTAGTTGTCTGGTGTAATTGATTATTTATTTTTCTGTTATAGTGTAAAACTTATGTAAACAGTCTCGAGATACCCTTTCCAGTCTTCATCGGAGACAGACTTCAGTTAAAAAGACTTGCAAAATGAAATTAAATCACATTTTGCAAGTCTTTTTAACTTTATCAATGGAAGTATATTGGCACCAAAGAAGTTAGATAGAAATATATAAAATGTATATTGTATATGGTGATTCTCATTATGACCCATCTATTGACGTCTTGAGTTAGTGATAATTTTAAAACTTGTCACTGTTACATACTCTGCCAAAATTGTTGCAATGAGAACTGTTACTGTGCCGACTTATTAGAACATTAAAAATATACACCGAGCATTCACAAAAATGTTATTGTAATATTTTAATTTAATCCTAGAATTAATAAATTTTAACACGAACATTCTTACTTGCCACTTACATTAATAAATTTTAACACGTAATATTCTAACCTCGGACAAACACAATCTCGGCCAGAAGAAAAATATTCAAAAAGAACTAAAGTTTATTAGTCAGCCAATTATATTTTAAAAGTATAAGAAGTTGATTTAATTTCTAGAGTTTGTTTTAAATGAGACATTAGTACTTTTTATGTCACTTTTATTTACATATAAAATATAATAAGATATCACTAAATTTAAAACATGCATATTTTTTTAAAATAGTGTTTGGAAGTGGTTTTTGAATAACACCTTCAATTTAATACATGCTAAACTCTTGATGTTTGGACTTTCTACTAGTTCTTTCGATGCAATCCAGAAACCGAAAATGAATGACAAATTTTATATGTACATGTATATACATCAACGTTATACTACCTGTATTGTAGGGATTGCATTAATTAATATTGAAATTACTGTCTACTTCATAATGCGTTACTATGATACAATTTTATGAATCATGTCTACCTATTATGGAATAGTTACCCGTCAGGTTCAATTAATGTCTTTGAAACAATTTAACCCAACTTCGGTATAAAAAATATACAAATGTTACATAACTTTAAACCGTTGGAAAATTAAAGGAGAACCTAGGAATAAATTAGCATTGTTAATAGAAAAATTAAACATAATTCCCAATTTTTTAAACTCTTTTTTATTTTTATAATTAAGTAAAATTACAATTCTATAACAAATAATGTTTTGAAAACGTCCAAAAACATTTTTAAAATAGATTATCCCGTCATTATAACTAAACTTTTTTAAATGGCAAAGGAAACCAGCAAAATGACCTTTTTAATTTTTTTAAATATTGTAGTATGCCACTTGGTTATAGAAAAACATTTCCAATTAAAACTCCTGAATCTTCGAAACTTTGTGAACTTTCAATTAAAACTAATATTAATATAATAAAAATAATCATATAAAACATTCTGCCATATTTAGCAAAAGCTTGCAGGTTTTAGGCTCTTGAGCTATGTGACCAATAGATTTAATATATGTTTCGTACTCTCCATTGACGTGCTGTAATATTAATTTTTTATTATTGTGAAGACAGAACTTTATCCTACAAGAATTATTTGTTGTGTTAAAAGTGACCTATATTTTAATTTGAATCATGAACACCAAGATCTACACCAAGTATTATATATATCTATCCAATGTTTAGGTGTGATTGAGTAAAAAAACATTGAAAATAATTTTTTGATGTTTCTTGAAAAAAAAATTAAACCAGCAAAATTTGAAATTTAGGATATAAACAATTATAAAGTATGTAAACAATTCTTTACAAAGTGCAATTTTTGGTGTAGATAGAAATTGCTTCCATTAATTATTATTTCATTGTTATTTATAATTCTTTGGTAGTATGCATAATAGTACATAGTTATTATTAATCTTTTTTCTAAAACTAAAAAAAAATAATGATTTCATTTTGAAGTGAAACTTCTTAGACTTTTTTTTAGGTATTATTAATATTTATCATTGTGTTTTGAAATTATTTTAATTGACATTTGTCTATGTAAATTCATATTAAAATTTAATTAGATGTTCACGTCGATTTATGATATTTTATTAATTTTTCTGAACTTATAATATTCAAGTCTTCTTAGACCAATTTAAAATAATCTCTGTTTTACCCTTACTACGTTCTTACAAATTGAAAACTTCTATCACGCACGTGTGTTGCGTTGCACGCAATTAATTTCTTTTATATAGTATCAGGTCACCAAATAAAAAATCCAAACATGCTATTTGCAATTGACTACTGGAAAATACAAAGTAAAAAAAGACAGATTATAACCATTGAAGATCCTACATAATTTTTGAAAATTATACAAAACTTTATTTAATATCAGCAATGAGAACAAGCTTATTTTTCTGTCGCCGAACACGCCCCATTTATTTTATTTTTTTTAATTAATTAAGTAATTTACAAAACTTTGTGATGGAAAAGTATAAATTTTATGTGTAGTTAAAAACCAATGAAATGACATTGAAGTTACTTTCCATCTGTCACACGTCATTGTTTATCTGCTATTGTCATAGTTCACTTAATTTCATTTTATGACTCGGTCTGGATAAATTTATTTGCTTTTGGCAGGTTCCTCTACAACTTGACTTATGTATGAATGAAATAAATATACTTAGAATATAGGGTGGAACTATCCCTTGCACAACGCTCTATGTCAATTGTTTTCTAAATGTGGTAGAGTTCTCAGTAGTCCAGATGCATACAAAATCACAGTGTGATAGTTAAAACAATGAAGTAATAATAGCAAGCCCGCCGTCCAGGTTAGCATGATCATTGAACTGCGGAGTGTTCTGATTATCTCTACTATATATTTTATTTCACGCCTTTGATAAATTTGAATGTTTGTACCTCTTTAAAGACCATAAAGTACATTTTTGTTTTTTGTTTACCATTTAATGCTTTATAATAATATTTTGGTATACTAAAATAAAATTTAAAAAAATTTTCTTTATCTTGTTACCAGTTGTGTCTTATATGCCACTTATATGCCCATTATTCTTAATTAAAATGGATATTTTCAATGAATATCAGTAGCTAAACTTACATATCAAATAAAACTTTAAATTTATTACTTGACACATTCATGTGTGGTAATTGTTGCTAAAAATATCCCGTTTAGATGATATGAAAATATTTCCATATAACTGTTTAAAACTGTGGTAAGCATTTTGTGGAATTAATACGTTTTATATTTAAGAAGCAGACACTTCATTTACGTGGATTTTTTTTCTAATCGACAATTTTTTTTAAATTGAGGTTTCTCGTTTCCCTAAGCAAGTGTCTTTACTAAGTTACTTAAATTGCCATGTCATTTGTTATCATGTTATTGGTGATATAGATATAGTTAGCACATTGTATGCTGGTATGACAACTCATAATCTAAATATGTAAATTCACTCTCTCAAGAGTTTGGAGTGTGTCCATCTTCTCTACTACCACCAGAATATATAAATTATATTATCTTAGTTTAGTAGTATTATGGTCATGGTTAGGCGTATAATTGTTTTTGTTCGTTTCTCAAAAATGATGTAAATAAAGTTCAGGTAAAATTTGAATGAAATACAATGTGTGTTATTTGTGCAATAATGTGCATTCTAAGCCATCGGGCTACGGCCACATTTTTTATTAGGATTATATGAGGTATCATTTAATTAAAATGAAAATTATAATTTATAGAATGATGAAATACCAGGCGGATGGCAGGGCAGTGAACTGAAAGCGGCGGAGCAGTACCTGGGCAACTCACGGTATGTGGCTGGTCAGCAGATAGATACCACACTCTTTGGACCCAACGTAGCAAACAATCTTAGGATAGGTCAGTTTCTTTTCAAACATTCCTCATGTTTGGACAGTAGTCCTGTTTATCAGGTGCCAGTTATATAATAGTACTTTAGCCCATACATTGTACAGTGCTGTCATCATTACTTGGTCTTCAGTAATGTGTTTAGAGGAACCTTATGTCGAATGTAATTTTTTAAGAATATTTTCCAAAATTTTAATTCAGAATGTTCTTTAATATTGGGAATTGGGGAGTGAACGGATCAGTTTTTATCCATATTATTATTGTAATCTTTTCTTCATTATTGTAAATTATTAAAGCAGAGCAAAAATAATATATTTTCTAAGTTTATGAACTAAATTTTAAAGTTGCGAAATTTGTCTCATATCTAAAATTTTGTACGTAGTCTATATACTTGCGAAATTTATCTCATACCCAAAAATTTTGTACATAGTTTATATACTTTCTAAATCAATTGTTTTTGCTAAAGTTAATAAAAAAATTCTCCAATAAAATAAATTTACGTGTATTATAAACATGGTTCATTAAGCGGATCACAACTTAAGTAAAAATTGCATTTAAGAAGGCTGACTATATAGATGTATTGCTTATTTTAAATTTGAGGTTTAATATTTGAATATTACTAAGGAAAGTTAAAATTATAATAAAAATGCTTGTATTTTATAAAAAAAGCATTACACACAGTAAAGTAAGGTATATCTGTTTATTGTGTATATTCGATGAGAGTTGTGAGCGGGTAATATCATTCATTGGCATTTGTATAGTAGAATATTTTCAAGTCGTTATTATTAACAGCGGCAAATAAACATTAATTCTGCTTTTGGATGAACATTAGTTTCCCTTTTGTTTTCACAAAGACTAATATTGTGTTTTTAATTTGCAGACAAACAACTGGATGAGAGTTCCAAGACACTGAACAGTCTAGGCATAGTTGGTCAAACAAATTGGGCATCAAAATATTTAAAATGATAGTTGCGTCCTTATATTCACAAATAGTGCATGTTCTATATAAGCAGTGTTCATTCCGTCCTATGTAATTATAATGTTTTTAGGGTACAATATTTTCTAGTCAAATATTAATGTTTCAGTATTAATTGTGCACTAGTCATATGATCTCATTTTGTGTAGAAATTTACTCTTTGAACAGATGAAAAATGGAGTAAAAATTGAAACAAATGATTGTAATAAAATAAATTTTGTGGGGTGGTAGTAGCACAAGTACATGAAGGAATGCTTTTGTTAAAAATATCACAACATTTAAAATAAAGTTTTTCAAGTCTGCAGGTTTGGTAATACTATACTGATATTTTGTTCATTAGTTTTGATCTTTAATTGAACAGGAGAATGTAATAAAACAAAAAGTAAATTCTGTTCACCAATGTGACGTTTGTCAGTGAGATTAATTGCTGTCAGGCTAATTAATAGTTACCATCTAAGTTCACTGGGTAATAATTAAAGATTGTATTGATAGCATTCCGATCTTGTCTCACTGACACGACTCAATTAAATGATATAAGCGAGAAAAATATCGTAGTACATTTTATAAATGTCATTACAGTATTTATGACAGAAATTATGCAGCCATAATTTCTGAAAAGCCATAATGCAGCTACACATAGATACACAAAAGTATAAGTGATATTTATTTATCAATCTTTTGTAATTATTAATGATGAGAAGTTGGCATCGACGGTGAATATAAAAATGTTAAGGATTATATGTGAGTGAATAAAAATTTTATTTCTTCAAAATTAGCTTTGAAAATTAAGAAATAAATTAAACATTAACATTCTTAGAACCTTTTAATTTACCAATGTATTATTTCTAGTATTGTACAAGATGAAGGGTAGGCATAAGTATTTTAATGGTTTTCGTATAAATGGAACAGTTCTAAAAAAGTGCGCTGTGGTTCAGCACCCACACAATGTTGCCAACAAAATTTTAATTTTTTAATATCTTAAATATTCTAAAAGTTATCTTTTGTAACAAAATATTTATTTTCGGTTGGCAACTGATACACTCGCCGCTTTTTCTCAATGATTTCTGGAATGTTTAGAAACTACTTGTATACATCTAGTATATATATAGAGTGTTATATTCAATCTTCTGTTTGAGCAATCATGATGAGTGAACAATGAACAAAGTATGGAAATTTCACGAAGAGAACGAAGAGTGCTTTTGCTTCGTAAATTGTGTTTAGGGTGACCGATGAGCGAAGTGACACGTAATATATGCACAACGATAAGTGAAGAAGGAATTTTGTTCTCCGATAATCTTAATAAGCAACCTTATAATAAATTTAGAAAAATTATAAAACCTTGTTGAAACAGATTCCAGGTTAAGTTCGTGCCACCTGTTAGAGTTACCCTCATGCTTTCGTACAGCAATGGAAAAATATTTTCATATTTTGGGGTAGAAGTGAAAATATCCTGTTTGCCTTCCTCATGAGCTAACTCTGATTAATTTGAGAAGGTGGGTTTTTTAGTTGCCAACTTAATATTTAAAGTAAAAATTAATGATGATATATCAATATTTTATGTCAACAGTAACTTAATATAAAAATAATAACTACTAAAAATAGAATATATTTTAAAATGATGATTTTATAATAGTCTTTTTATAATATTGTTACAATAAGTATTATTGACTTGTTTTTGGAACTAACATGTCTTAAAAGCAAATTGAGTAAAATCACAATTATTTACTTAATTCCGGACATAACATTTCACTAAGTTAAAAAATACACTCGTTCAGGTGTTTAGTAAATTTATGTTAAATTTTAATGAAACAATTTTTTCGCACGGAGAAGTCTTTTGTAATAAAAAGACGAATTCAGCAGCAATCTGTTCAGGGAGTTGATATCTGTTGCAACTGGGAAACTTTATCTCCGATAATTGGCTTATTGATAAAACATAATGCTCAATAATATATGGACCATGTAATTAACATTTGTGAATTGAAGCCGGAAGATAAAAGAACTGAGATGGTTTTCTGGCAGTTTCCAATTTTTCTAAAAAAGCAAGGGCGTTTATCCAAAGAAATGTGCGCCTTTGTTGATAGATTTTTGTAATGTGGAATTTATATTACTTATTTCTTGAATAATCAAATAAGAGCTACAAAATTTGTTTAAAGATATATTAATTGAAATTGGTGTTTAAACCAAACATTTATACATTTTGTCTGTTATATATAACATTTTGTCTTGGACAGGTTGTTGTTTAAAATGCACTCATGGACATATTCAGAGGAAGGTAAAAAAAGGTGTAAATTTACGTAAAAACAGATTTATTTGTGTTATATGAGCTTATATTAATAATTGAATTGGATCAATTGTTTAAATTAACATTTTTAGAACATAAAAAAATTTAGACTTGTGAAAAAAAAACAAATTAGAGGTAGTAATCTCCATACCTTAATTGTGAGGAGTTTTACCTACCATAGTGAAAATTCAATATTGTTCTAAAGACAGATTTTTTTCATAACGGGTGACACAGTCAATATTTAGTGTTACCTCCTCTTGCTGTAAAAACTGCCTGCATAAGTCTGGGCATACTTATTATTAAATCGTCAATGAAACTTTATGGCATTAAGTTCCATTCTTCCATCAATGCACTCTTGAGGTTTTATTTTCCAGCTTACCCTAAACATTTTCTATCGGATTAAAGTCTGTTGAGCATGCTGACCACACCAAAACTTCAATTCCGACCTCAGTAAGATGCTCTGAAACGACTACTACAGTTTGAGGATGAGCATTATCATGCATTCAAAGAAAATCATCTTCAATCTATGGGAACATCTGCTCTAAAATGTCCGATACATATCTTCCCACAGTCATGGGTTAGTTTTCTACTATGTCTAGTTCCATACGTGCTGGACCGAGCTACTCGATTACCTGCAGTGAATAAAGGTCCTCCGACGGGCAAGTATGCCTCTGTTACAGCTGTCTTAAGTCTTCTTCCAATGATTTTGGTGCTGTCACTTGTCGAACTTCCTGAAGTTTGGTTCTTATCTCTGAAGAAGGCGAAGTGTGGTTTCTTAAGACACTGTTTACAATAAATCTGTCGTCCCTCCCTGTTGTTACTCTTTTGTGTCCTTGTCCTTTACATCTTGTATACTCAGAGTGAGTCTACCGGTATCAATTAACATAGTGAAAAATTGCAGATTTGGAAACTTGTAATGTTTGAGCCACTTCATCGTAAGCGTAACAATTTTCTATTAAATTTACAGCTTCCGACACTTAAGCAGTACTAAGGTCCGGCATTATTTCCTAAATTTATTAAATAATATTCTTTTAAAGCAATGAAAATAAATTTGTTAGAAAAACAATAAACATAAAGTGTAAAATTTCTTACACTAATCAATATTGAATATTTTACACAATAAAGAAATTAACAAATACTAAAAAAAAAAGCAAGTCATAAATGAAATTCAATTCAAATCCTTCTTTTTTAAAATTACTTATATTGGTATAGATGGTCAGTGCGAAATGTGAAAAAATTTTATGTTAATGTCCTTTTTTGCATTCCTCTAATTATGTCTATGAGTGTATTATTCCTTTGCTACAGTATCTTTGTGGATTCCTTCTGAAATGAAATCATCTTCCGTCTGCAGCATATTATTGAGACTGGATGTGGAAATTTTCAAACGGCTTTCAGTTTTATTGTTGTTGATAAAGCAACAAACTTTAGTAGCATGTATAAAGTCAGAAAAAGGATCTCTGTAAGTCTACCAATCTATAAATGATTCTTTGATCTCGTTATATCCAACTTTTACATCAATTGTTTCTCACAGCATTGTTTCTCAAACAAAATGAGTTTCTCAATTGATTAATTAGAGATATATATTGATTAATTAGAGATAGTGTCTATAAATATTTTCTGGGACTTTAATATGTGCAAAGTCATAATTTAACAAATTTACAATTCCATTTTTGTGCTCTAATTGATTACTGAAATATTAATAGATTCAGTATAAAATTGTTATTTGTTAACGTTACTGTGCAAGTTTGAATTTCCAAACTCCTAAATAATACATATTGACTTTAAATGACTTTAAAATTCCAGTGCAACAAAACGACCTTTGGACTTAAACTTGGTTGGTAGAATTTAATAATATGTCACTTAGGCCCATAAAATTAATCACTGTTTAAACAAAGGTTTAGTCATGATTTTATAAGATCAATAGCGGTTTAATTTCATTGAAAGTTTAAATTGTAGATTATTTTCAGTGGCGGGACTGGGTAGTTTAAACTCCCCTTTATATATCAAGCACGGCTGTCAAGCTACCAGCATTTATGTTTCTGTCACTCGGTAGTAATTTTTTCAGAGGTTGTTTAGAAATTTTTTAAGATATTAATAGTTTATAATACTAATAGTCATATTATTAGTTAGTAGGTTTATTAAGTTAATGAAAACAAAATGTAAAATGCAGGTGGCGATTTGGTGAAGAAATTGTGTTAAAATTGAATCGTCTTAACAATAATTTCCAGTACTAATATCGAGCGCATTAATGATTTTAATTGTTGGAATGACAAAAACTAATTGTGTTAAAATTTCCATCTTACCTTTAATAAAATTAGGCACTCTCTTTTAATCTCGATATTAAAAAATTAAAAAGAAATATATTCATAAAGACACTTCTGTTAATCAAGTATTACAATTATTAACAATTTTGACATCTATTCTCTGTATTTTAATATAATTTAGTATAGTCAGTAAATCTTCAGTGTTTTAAGTTACAAATTATCAAGTTTAGCTAAACGGAGGTTATTTTATATTGAAATTAGCATTTGGATTTAATCAACAAATTAACTGTAAACAGAGATTTGTTGACAGTTTGTATAAACTGTGATTGATTGTATCGTCTTTAATTTTGAGGTATATTATTTATTATGTTCTGATATTTCAGCTAATATTGTTTTTTATCTGTAGGTTTAAAAAATTTTGAAAACTTTAGACGGACGCAGCCGCATTTGTTGCTTTTTGTTGGTGAAACGCTTGGCTTTGGCATCTTTTCACTTTTTACGTTCTAACCAATAGGAAGATGTACTTCAAAGTTTCTATGATATATTTAGTAAAATCAGGGTGGTGTAGCAATATTACAGAGGAATTTAAAAATAATATAACACAAAATAAATATTAAAATATTCTATGTATTACGCCTTACAACTTTCATTGTTAAATAATTGTTACAATAGTTTTTAAAGAATGGAATGTAAAGAAAGGTAGTGCGCAAATAAGCTACTGATAATGTGGTTAACACTATGTCTATGCACACATTTCTAGAGCTCGAAGATTATGAAATTTACAACATAGGGGGCTACTATTTATATTTAGGAGCAGGGTTCGAAGCCAAAATTATCTTTAATAATTATCAAGATAAATATAAGTTAATAATTATCTTAATAAATATAATCAAAAATATTTAATTATTTACTAATAGACATATTATACATACTACTTAACCCATTTTTTGACGGGGGTTTACCCGGGTTGTGTTTTGTATCTGTCAAACTGTCTGTTATTTGTCATTTGTATCAGTTATTGCTGTAACTCTTAGTCATTCTTAAATATAATCTTAAATTAGATTTAACTTCTCTTCAGAGTAAGAGAATTGCCAAACAGAAACACTCATTAATTTTATTAATTAATAATTAGTTTTATTTTTGTTAGAAAGTTTTGTTTTATAAGTTATTAATTGCAAAATCGTGACCAAAATAAATAAAAGCTTGCCTTGGTTGTCAAACGTGGATAATTTTACTAAACTACTTGCTTCTAATGTAAAAGTTGATAGATAATACCAGTTAGATAATGATCAATTGATATATATTTGTTTGATAATTATTGGATAATTATCATAATAGTTATCACAAGATAGTTATCTTGATAATTTCGAACCCTGTCTAGGATTGCTTCGGTGGTAATGCCAAATAGAAATTTTTTTATTTTCAAATGAAAAAAAAAAATTTAGAAACACCAATGGTTTTTTTTTGTATTTATCAACTTTTATTATGGGTTTGGACCAAAGTGGAGTGCATGGTGTGAAGTTAACCTGCATTAAGATCTAAAAATTTAATGATGTAATAAATTCATAGAAAGCACTGTATTATTATATGAACTTCTGATATAACTATTAAGAATATTGGTGGTCTTATTAGGTCAAGAAATATGCAGGTGTTTTCACAGGAGCAGTTCAGTCGTTTATTCTGAACAATTTAAAAAAAGAAACAGTAAATATTTTAGAAAAAGAAAACTTTATTAGCTCCTTTGCTTTAGTTTTTCCTATCCTGTATAAGATAATGAATTGATATCCAATTATAATGAAAAATACGGAGAAAAAATTGGAAATTGATTTTTATTTTTGAACTTTGAAAGCGATTATCTTTGAAATGGTTGAATTTTTTCACGTTCATCAAAAATGTTTTACATTCAGGATCACCAACTAGACGAATCGTCCTTCTGAAAACATGTTATAGGGAAAAATACACATTAGGTACTGCATAAAAATGTTATATTAAAGCTAAAAATTTACTTTTCACCACCAAGCGCATATATATATATATATATATATATATATATATATATATATATATATATATATATATATGTATATGTTTTGTCAGATCGTGTCCCACATGCCAAGCACATATATGATTACAGGTGATTTAGAGAAATTAACTAAGACTGTCATTATTTGTAATGTCAACTATTATAAAATAACTAGTAAAAATAATAAAAACGATGTAAAAGTAAAAATTCTTCCGTCATGGCGTATACTAATATGTCGATGCGTTAAGTTACTGCCTGACTATTGGCATGTTGCGTCAGTATGGAAAATTCTGTGTAATTGGTCGAAGTTAAAGTTCACATTTGATTGGCCTGAATTATTTGCGGTTTAATTAAATTGTAATTTTTCACTGGCGGTGTGGGGGGCCGATATAATCGCTTGGCGTTGAAAAGGTTAACTAACTTCTTTAAGAGTAAGCTCATAGATTCAGCTAATAGATCTAATATATTCATATTAGATCTATTTGAACAGAGAACCAGTTCTAAGCGCAAAGCGTAAAGAACAATAAATGTCTGATATATGTTCATAGCTCACTTCTATTTATTATCTATTTGAAATGAATTATAGGTATAGCTTGAAAGTATTTAGGTATAATTTGAAAATATTAAATGAATATCTTAAAAAAATTCTTTAGCTGTCTGCTGATAAGAAGTTTAATTTTATTTATTTATGTTTGAGTAAAGAAACAAAATTAACATGAAAATGTGAATCGGTAAGTACAGTTCTGTCTAATAGCTATATTGTAAAAAAAGGTTAGGTCTCTCAAATTATTGATAATTTATTTATCATGCTATCAAGTAGATGTTTATTTGGAAGAAGCATTTCGCATTCTGTAACTAAATGACGTTTTTGTTGTATTCCAATAATAAGTATTTTCAAAATATATATGGAGGTTGTAAATGCTTTTAATATCGACCATTACGATGAACTTTTATGTTGGAAAATGATAATGTAATCTTCTATAATTGTCATGTGTTTATGCTAGTCTTATTTTTGTCAAAACTTATAATGTAAGGAAAATTTACGGAATTAATTAGAAATGTACTTTTACCTATTTTTGATAATTGGGTATTTTGTTTAGCGAATTATGTTCACTTAAACATCTTGTCTTGAAAAGTTTATTAAGTAGTTATTGTAAATTAAAATTTATAATTATAGTATATATATATAGAAACACCAATTATAAATTATAGTATATATATATATATATATATATATAGAAACACCAGTAGATATTTAGAAACACCAATTTTCCATAATCAAGGCCGCTGCCAGAAAAATGTTTGAGTGGTGAGGGAGTACGGAGATTTGTGAAGGGTGTTATTATATTTTATTTTAACGTTAAATAAGTACAGCAATAACTAAACCGAGCTGCAGTTTAGTTTTTTAAATTTAATTTTTCTATTAATGGGGTACACTTGGGCATACCAATAAGATGTACATTTTCATACCAACAAACATTTCAGAGGATTTAGGTAAGAGGAAAATTAAACCTCAATATTCTCTTTCCCCTTGGTTACGGCTTGTCCATAATGATAATCTTGCAAAATCAGCTAATCTTGCCTGCCTGTGACCAGAGTTGTAACATGATTCATAAACATCTCTTGATAATTTGTAATAAATAGCAACGGAAGTAATAATAGTACTTTATATGTATATATCAGGAAACATAGTGCAGAATTCTTTAGATGCTTTTATTTCAAGTTACAAAATACTTGTTGAACATTTTAGTTATTAATTTCGTTTTAATCCACTTCAATACTTATAAACAGATCATATTTATAAAATAAAGAATTGTTTACAAAGCCATTACAGAAGTTTTATTTGCCTTTCAAAATAATTTTTTTCCATACTATATTTATTAAACTTGAGGAATATTAGCGATTTGCTTATTTGAAGGAATTAAGGTGTGTCTGTTTTTTCAAGAAATTAAGGGTTTAATAACCTCATAATTATTAAGTAATTCATTTTGAGAAATAAAAGTTGGAATATCGGAAAATTTTAAAATTAAGTTAGGAATTTTTTTCTATATTCACCGCAATTTTGAAAAATGGTACCGAGCCCATATGAAAAATTGATTTAATTGTGGAAAAATATCTTTGGTAATTTTTAATTAGAAAATGATTTTCGCAAAGATCTAAATGAAAATATTTTGTTCGTGGTATTTTAAAAAGAATTTGTGGTTTTGAAACTTAAGATTTGGCTCTAAGGAGGTTCCAACAAAATTTATATTTTCGCTTAACATAGTTATAAAAATAGACATCTAATATAGTCTATTTTACACTTTACACTGCTGAATTTACACTCACCTTAGATCAGACTGACTGAATTGAATATAATAGCTATGTGTACATTTTTCTTCTTTCTATAGACCTTTTACATTTACTCGGGATGAAAAATATTTTTGAGACACTGATGGAAAAAAAAAATGCTAGTTATGTATATTACCCTTATTTCATACACTGTTACTTTTAAACAATTATTTTTGATTTCATCTATAATAATAATTATAATATATTAACCTAAAACTCACAAACAAGTAAAATTTCTGGAATATTCTACATGCTTAAATTCTGGCATTGTTGGAGTTTTAAAATATAATAAGAGTTAATGTTAGTCTCTGAAGATGTGTATTACTTTATATTCTTTTAATAAAATTGAAATAAAGTTAGAAATATCATATTCATTTTAATTATCAGTGCTCAATTTTTAATTACATTGTTCAATACCTTCGTTGCAGTTTGCGTGGTGTTCTTTTAGGTTCCAATTAAAATGTTTGTTGTACTTAATACATAATTATTAGATGTGCAATATTAAAAGAATTAATCGTTCAGCTAGTTGCTTTGCCATGTGTCGGCTTCTCTTTATTCCGTCATCATTCCACTCTATATTATGTGATATTTATTTATTATTACATTAAAATCTATATTGATTTAGAGACTATTAGAAGTAAACTATTCCACATAAAATTTTATCAATTTGTCGTATTATTTTCTTTTTAGTTTTGGAATTGGTTATGATGTTAATATAATAATAATAATAGTTATGGACTTGAAATTAATATTTAATCAATTCATAGAAACATAGTCTTAAATGTGGATAAAATTGCATCTAATTATAAATAATGAAATTATAAATTTTACTTTTGGATAGATAACCTTACTTATCAACTGAAGGTAAATTCAATTCCTTTTGCTATAAATGCCATAATTTAGAATTATTAGGAGATAGTCACTTTATTTCTTTAGCATCAAATAACATTTATATGTAGATTATTGTTTTGAAGATAACCTGCGACGACGACCTTCAGCGGTCCAGGTAACAATAAAAGGCTGAAAAACTGTTTTTAATGTTATATTTAATCAAATAATTCTGCTTGATGTAATAAATATAATAACAACAATTAAATATAACATGGTTTACACATTCAAAGTAATAAATAAAATCTACAATGCGTACCATTACAAACCCACAATCGATATTTTCTTTTCAAATGTCAATGTACTATAAAGACGACAAACAAGATATAATATGTATATATAAGAAATGTCCTTCGATAAAACTATGAATAAATCCAACCGTCAAAACTTACAAAAATCAAACTCAAATTCAAGAAAAATTTGCAAACGGAGCAACAACAGTATAAAAAATACAATATAACGCGGACGCGCGCACGTACTGCATCTATATATTTACTTCCTCTCTTATAAAATTTTTCAATAATTTGCAATAGTTGTACCATTTCACACGTTACAGTTACCTTATTCTCTACGGCACTTATAGCAGATTATATACATTATGTACAGGTGGGAGTGGCATACTCACTCATACTTGATGTAATTTTTAGAGGGTGCATCGGGTTGTGGCCATGCGGGCGCCTCACCCCCGCCCCCACCAGGCACCCAGTTGAGAAAACCACGTGCACCCCCCGCCTCCACTAACCCCCACCCCGCTTGGTTCAATGCTGCTGCCACCATGGCCTGGTTTACTGGCAGTGAACCTAGACCCTGTGCTGGTGCAGGTGGCGCTGGCGCCCCACGCACCTCAACGCCACGTGTGCCAGACCAGCCATACCCTGCACCTGATCCACATCCTGCCTGGTAGGCGCGTCGTGCCTCTGTAGCACCCGCGCCTCCGGCTGTGCCCGCCCCACTCGCCCGCGCCCTTGCCGGTGGATTCTTCCAATGTTCCTGTTTCGGTGACGCTTTTGAGATGTTTACTGAAACCCCCTTTATGATGTGGTCTTGCCCGCAGAGTGACTGCGCTACCTCTGGATCTAGGAAAGTTACAAAGCTGAATGCTCGAAATGGCTTCGGGATAAAGACGTCCGTCACCTGGCCATATGCGCTGAAGTATTCTCGCAAGTCGTCTGCTGTCATGTTTTCTGTACAACGGCCTACAAAAACCTTGCTTGGGATTTTGGGCACAAGACCCTCCTTCGAGTTGGGGATCCGTACGTCACACCAGCGCCCATCAATGATGTGCCGCTGCCCAAGTGCCTTCAGCTGTGAGTCATAATCGGCAAATTTGATAAAGCCGAAGCCTTTGGAGAGACCTGTCTTGCTGTCCTTCTTGATTTGTACCATGAGGAGCTCGCCAAAGGACTCGAAGTACTCGCGAATGGCGTCTTCCGTCGTCTTCCACGGTAGGCCAAGCACGATGAGGTCCGAGCAACGGATTTTGTTCTCGACGGAGCGGCGACGCTCGTCTGTACGTCGGCGCTCGTCGCGCGGACGCCGTGGGAAGACACAGATGTAGGCACCGACGTGTTCGCCCCAGCCGCCCTCGGGTGGGTATAACCGTTCGTCGACGAGCCGTACGCCGCGACACGTCTTGCTTGCAAGCGGCCGGTACTTCAGGCCGCAGCAGCCA
The DNA here is from genome assembly GCA_039881145.1 of Druceiella hillmani. NCBI lineage: Eukaryota > Metazoa > Arthropoda > Insecta > Lepidoptera > Hepialidae > Druceiella > Druceiella hillmani. Next base: position 20,959,663 of record JAYKKI010000015.1, on the reverse strand, counting down.
GGAAACTGTGCCGCGACCGTGCTCAGCAACAGTGTACCATCCTCCTCCGTAGGCAGCTCGATCGGTTCCTCATCGTTGTAATCGTCTTCGCTCACTAGTACATACTCGATTGACATTTCTTTAGTTGAAATCGCATGGAAATGCAAGTATGTTTACCTTTGTAGCATGTGGCACGTGTTAAATCATTTTTACAGTTGAACTAGATTCTTTCACTAAATTAAGATCACGAAACAGACATTAACCAAAACAGGGTATATTTGTGACGTTTTCATTTCAATAATGTTGCAACACGTTCAAATAAATATTTGAAAATTGCCACTTCTTAAAATATAACGATGACATTTCAACATAATTGGTACAGAAATTGTTTTAAGAATTAGGTCAGCCATATTTTTAAATTACGCTATTTTAAATTTATTTCATTTTTTAATAGTATATTTCGTTCTAATTGTTCCATTATCTCCCGGAAGTCTTTTTTTTCATTTGGTCGTTGATGTATATATGAAAAGAACAAAAAATTTTATTATTCTTAAATTTACAAATAAATTTTTATAGTATGCAAATTAATTTACCGCTGATAATGATAAAATATTCACATGAAAGTTTCTTGAGTTCAAAAATAAAAATATTTTTGAAAGTGGTGACGTAAGCTCTTATCAATGAGAACAAACCGTAAGTTATTTAAGGAACATTACGACAAGGAAAATCACAGCTCTAATAACAGATGGCGCTCTAACCAAATTGTATAATTTTAATTATAGAACAATAAAAATAGGTTGTTATATAAATTATATAGGTCAATTTGTAATAAAGTACATTATTTTTACACTATACGTTTCATTTTTAAAATAGTATAAAGTTAAGTTAAATGTCACTACGAACTGTGGCATAAAAAAAAAAAACAATCTATTCGATATTATTTGCACTGTTTCAGGAATTACAAGGAAAATCAATCGTAAAATGTCATTGGAAATTGGCGTCATCTATTACTAGTTTGATAAACTTTATCAAATTTATTTCTATTTGTTTAAAAAGACTATATCTAACTAACTAGTTTCCTGTGGGTCCTGTTGCGTCGCCATCGTCGCTTCTTCATAACATTTCGTGCTTACGTGCTTTCTAGGATACGCCTCACAACTTTCACGTGCTCAGTAACTGAGCACCATAATGATATACATATTTTTATGTAATAAACGTCTTGCACAACAGTGTAAATTGCATCAAAATTCTATTGTATACAAGTGATAAGCGATCAGATAGATAAGTGTCGCAGAGAATCGCGCTGATTTTTCCAGAAAAAGTTGACAGTAATATATATAAATATAAATATATATATATATATATATATATATATATATATATATATATATATATATATGTATATATGTATATATATACATATATATACACATATACATTTTACTTGTCTGTGAGTTTTAGGTTAATTTATTATAATTATTATTAAAGACTAAATCAAAAATAATTGTTTATAATAGGAGTGTATGAAATAAGGGTAATATACATAACTAGCATATATTTTTCTCCATCAGTGTCTCAAAAATATTTTTCATCACAACTAAGTGTAAAAGGTACATAGAAAGAATCAAAATTTACACACGGCTATTATATTCAATTCAGTCAATCTGATCTAAGGTGAGTGTAAATTCAGTAGTGTAAAGTGTAAGGTAGACTATATTAGATGTTTATTTTTATAACTATGTTAAGTGAACATAGAAATTTTGTTGGAACCTCCTTAGAGCTAAATCTTGAGTTTGAACACCACAAATTCTTATTATAATACGAGATATTACTATGAATGAAATCTTTTCATTTAGATCTTTGGGAAAATCATTTTCTAATTAAAAAGTTATTTTTCAGCCATATTTTTAAATTACGCTATTTTAAATTTATTTCATTTTTTAATAGTATATTTCGTTCTAATTGTTCCATTATCTCCCGGAAGTCTTTTTTTTTCATTTGTCGTTGACGTATATATGAAAAGAACAAAAATATGTATTATTCTAAAATTTACAAATATATTTTTATAGTATGCAAACTACTTTACCGCTGATAATGATAAAATATTCACATGAAAGTTCAAAAATAAAAATATTGTTGAAAGTGGTGACGTAAGCTCTTATCAATGAGAACAAACCGTAAGTTATTTAAGGAACATTACGACAAGGAAAATCACAGTTTTAATAACAGATGGCGCTTTAACCAAATTGTTATGTAGGCGTATTATTTCTTACGACATATTTTCTTTGTGAAAAGTGACCGCGAATGTATATTTTTAAAATGTTTCATGTCAACACTGCTAATCTCATTAGGTAATGAATTAGGGATATTTAATTTTTAAGAAGGAATTTCCAACAGTTTTAAAAGTTTTTTTTACTTGGGAGAAGTAGGATAATAAACTATTAAAAATATTTTATGATAAGATATTGAATTTTCTTAAAATTCAGAATTTTCTAGGCGATTATCTCTGAAACGGCCGAGTTTTCACACTCAACAGAAATTGTTACGTTCAGTATGATGACAGGAATTGGTGTTGCGAGAATATGTTGGAAGGAAAAACACAGGAAATGAAGGAAAAACATATTAAGATAAATAATAGGTTTAAAAAAAAACGGAAATAATATTTAATTCAGTATAAACAAAATTTCCAGGTTTAATAATACCTGGGGTTGATAAAAGAAGTTACTTTGAGTTGGCTGAACTTAACACTTTACATAAAAAATATTGTGTTGTAACCAATCGAGATTTCTATATTTTCGGAATTATATCGAATTATTAGATATATATGAATATTCTCTAGGAAGAAATAGTATAAACAATAAATGTTTGATGAACAAATTATTTACATAATAAATATATAATTAAAATGAAAAAAAAACAAAACATTTAAAAGATTATTATATAGTATACAATATTATCGTATTTAATCACAAAGTTAATTAATTTGGTAAGCAATAACATAAAGGAGTGTCACAGTTAAAAAGGTTAATTACTTTCTCTTCAATTAAATAAAACTCAGTATGGCAACTGGCATACCAACCATTCGGGAGCGATGTTACAATAAAAAAATGTCAGCATAGTTTTAACCGTGAATTTAATCACAAAAAGCAACTCACAACGTATTACTGTTACATGTCTCTTCAAATTATACGTTAATTTTTATTATATTATTTTTAAATATTTATTCATATATACACACATGAAAAGAAAAAATCAAATAGATTGTGGCGTAATCCTAGTTTGACATTATGATACAATTACTCTTACGGCACAGAATATAGAGTACAGAATGGACACTCTGCATGGTAACCCACACTAGAAAAGTGGTCGTAATTTTTTGTATGGATAATAGGAAGCCGACTCACCAGGTAGCGCTTCGATTATTATCATCGCCAAGGTAGATGGTGCTGTTTAGAAAGAATATCACCTATAGATGGCATTATGATACAACATTGAATTCAAATGCATTAAATTTGAAAGCCTGTTAAAATATATTAAAAAATAATTTATTAAAATATTTTTTAATATATTATAAAAATAATTTTAATAAGTAATTATAAAAATAATTTTATTAATAAAAAAAAATTTAATTAAATAAATTATTTTTATAAATTATTTTTATTTATTAAATAATTTATAAACATAATTTTATTTTCATAAATTTTTATTAGAACTTATAATAACTAAAATTTTACGAAACACATATCTGAGATTTTACAATTATAGTATTCTAAAAGGTAATTATTTCAAAAATATATCTAGATTCTCAAGTGACTTCAAATGCATTCTTCAAGGTTTGTCTGACTGTAACGCTGTTCCGGTTAATTATGAACTGGAAGCTTGCAGCGCTGGGTCCTTAATAGTTTATGGATGACTTCTACTGTAGAGCTGAAAATAAAAAAAATACATACATAGGTACAAGACATATACCTATATGAATTTTATTGCATATTCTGTGGTGTTTATTTCTTTGCGTGCCTCAATGGAAGAAATTTATTTCCAAATTTTGGTAAAGATTTCAATTCAAGTTGGTAGTTTTACAACTATTAGAGTATACATTTTATTTGTTAAACTGGTTCGCGTTCATAAAAATTTTGCACAAGAACGTTTGCAAGAAAGTGGGTTATTCTTTTTAACTCTGTTATTTTTTTTAAGTTCAAAGTTTTTGACTCACGCTAGACGCATTATTTGTCGTTAAAATAGAAAATGATAATGTACATGTTTTATAATTAGTGAAGTGGTTAGTATTATATTATTGTTAGTTTATAATTATCAAAACGAATTAAATAAAGTGAAAATATTTATTTATAAGCCTGATATTAAGTATGCAATCAAATTACAATCAGTACATCACTAGTTTAAATATATTTATGTATACTTAATTTAAAGGTTCAAGGGGTCATAGTTTAAGTTCCAATCTCATTTAGGCTATGAATAATTTTATTGATTGTATCTATATATGTATATAATCGTTATATCACATGTTTCTTCCAATTTGTCTGGCTCCAATTCTGTCGTATACCATCTTAGGTTAACGCCGACAAATTTTGACTGGGATTTGCATTCACTTGTAACAATTTCCTAATTTAGTTTTAAAATATTTATTTATAAAATGCTTCTCGCAAACTTTTAATTGTGTTATTTGTATTCGATTGCTTTGCAAAACAATACATAAATTGCGTTATAACTTGTAGTTAAAGATTTAAATGTCTGCGTTAACGGAATTTAAAATACATTGTGATATTATTTGGTATGAGAAAATGATACTACAAATAATACTTACCGAGTTTCACATTTTGGAGGTCAGAAAATAATTTTCGTATGCGTTTGCATTCAATATCAGTGTCATGATGACATCTATGGATATAAGTGATTTTTCAGAGTGGAGTGACAGCACGCCATGTTGAACAACGTAACATTATACAAAATAATTTGATACATTTGAATTCAATGTTGTGTCACGATGCCATCTATGGATATAAGTGATTTTTCGGAGTGGAGTGACAGCACGGCATTTTGAACAAGGTAAAACAATCAATATATAATTTATTGGCATCTAAATTAATATAAAAATACTTATGAAAGAGCAGTATCAAGATGCATTAGCACTTATGAAATAGCAGTATAAATATATATGACAGGCCACACAAAAAATTTCAATATTATACTTTTTCGCAGGAAGTAATACCATGCGTGTGTACACTAGACAGCGAGGAAAAATATTGCGCCAAACGGAAATCCGCCCAGTTGGATGGGTTTAAACGTCCTCTGAGGAAACCGACATTAGAGTTACAAATTTACGATTTTCGGTTCTTTCGAATTTCTTCAAAGGCAAATGTCAAAATGTTCCCTTGTGAAGAATTTTGATTATACAACTATTACCAGTAACATTAATTTTTTAAATCATGCGGAGAGCATTTGATTTTAATTTCTTGTGATATTTAGTTTTCATTTATTTTTAATATTGTACTTAAATGGAAAAGAAAAATTAAATATCGTATGTGATACAAGTAAGTGTAACAAGACTAAATGAATATTACTTAAGATGTATTTTGTAGCTGTAAAAATATCGTGAAAATTGATCGGAAATACTTTAGTTTTATCACTCGTACCTTTTTTCCTAATTGTTGTTTAAATACAGGATATGAAAAGTCGAATTAGAGCTTTCTGCGGTTTTTGCGATAGACCTGGCAACAAAATGTCTACGAAAGGCAATATTGTTTTCTTTGAAAAAAAAATTAAACAAAAATATTTTTACACTACTCAAGTAGACTCAAATTCTTTTTAACGACACCTCTAGTGCTTGGGCAATTTTTTTTGTAGCACCATACATTCGGCAGTCTCTTCAAAATAACATTTTAAATATAATTTCTAGTTTTTGGTCAACATACTACAAGTGAATTTTCATTCGATACCCATGTCTACGGAAACTGTAAAACTTAAACATTCACAAAAATGAACCGTTTTGAAATTAAGTTTAACCACCAATAAGTTTCGTTACCATATTTAAGATTGTTCGGGTAAATTAATTTTTTTTTCTTATACTTTTGAAAGTAATAATATGAAATTTATTTACATAATATACCTAATACGTGTATGTAATAATTGATATAATATTTAAACTTTTCACTGTACCTCAGCGTGTAGGGACAGTCTTATTCTATATGTACTTAACATGGTTATTTAATTATTGTTTATTATAAATGGGCTGTTAGTTTACTGTTACTTTTGATGTAATGCTATGAAATTTATATAAATAATATATCTGATACGTATATGTAATAATTGATATAATGTTTAAACTTTTCACTGTATCTCAGCGTGTAGGTAATAAATAGTATTATTCTACTCGTACTTAAGATGGTTAATTAATTGTTGTTTATTATAAGCGGGCTGTTAGTTTACTGTTACTTTTGAAGTAATGCTATGAAATTTATATAAATAATATATCTGATACGTATATGTAATAATTGATATAATATATAAACTTTTCACTGTATCTCAGCGTGTAGGTAATAGTATTATTCTACTCGTACTTAAGATGGTTAATTAATTGTTGTTAGTTTACTGTTACTTTTGAAGTAATACTATGAAATTTATATGAATAATATATCTGATACGTATATGTAATAATTGATATAATATTTAACCTTTTCACTGTATCTCAGCGTGTAGGTAATAGTATTATTCTACTCGTACTTAAGATGGTTAATTAATTGTTGTTTATTATAAATAGGCTGTTAGTTTACTATAGTTTATAATAAATAAGCTATTATTTATCTATAATTGTAAAGTTTATTCCTATAACGATATATATGGGCTGTAAATAGATCATAAATGGGCTGTTAATTAACCAAAGTTTATTATAAATGGGTTGTTAGTTAACTACAATTGTGAAGTTAGTTCATTCGAATAACGGCATACTCAATAGACTATAAACAGGCTTTTAGTTAATTTTAATTATGAAGACAAGTCATTCTAATAACGTTATACTCAATACCTATTGAGTTACATTTATATAACACGAATGAAAAATGTGGTCCCAGAAGCACCACAGACAAGTTAGGATGGTAGAAAGAGAGTCAAAGAAGGCATACACATAAAAGAGATAGTTGTATTGAAAACAAGACAATTATTCGTCATTTGAAAGTAATTTTAAGAGCGCTAAAAATAATAGTATAAATTTAATATAACACCATTGGTTCATTGATGGTACTAAATGTAATTAATGAGCCAATTGTGTTATATTATTTACATTTATATCAATAATTGTAAATTTTTATGTGGATAAAATTAGTCAGCGACAATTTGTAGAATTGAATCCTAGAGAATATTAGTTTTGCTTTTGATGTCCGGAACACTTGAAAACACAAAAAATAATTTCTATGTATGCACATTGTGTTTTAATTTATTGAAAATGTAATGGTCGGCAGTAAGCGGAATGGATGTGATTGAACATTCGCATAATTATTTTCTCAAATAAAAGTAGAAAAATAAAAAAAATATGAATGTGATCAAACTTGTGAAAGATTTTCTTTAGAGCATTTTCAGTAATAACACACTGAAATGATATACGAAACAAAAAACCAAAATAATCATATTTATGTAATTATATGTTATGAAATAAATAACAAGATTTATTGAATATACATTTTGTTATATTTATTTGATCATTAAGTGTCTACCGTCCTTAAAAGGAGCGGCGTTATACTATGTCATGTTTCATTTGCCCGCTCACATATACTCTTAAGTCAACTGAAAATAATAGGGATAAACATAGAAGAGTTGGTAAAAAAGTTATTCAAGGAAATAGTAATTTGACCAAAGTTAAATTTTAGACTGAGACCAATCAGGAGTCTGTAAAGGAAAGACGAGTGATATTTCACTTTCCTGAAAATGATTATTATTCCGAAGAATATCCAAAGTGCGATATTATCTTTATTGGATATAATAATCAATAAAATCAAGAGTTTGTTTAAAACTAAAAAGTATGAATTTAAAATTAATAGTCACTTTAAAATTAACGAATTTAAATTTCAAATAAATAGGTACTTTTCCAACTCTAATCTTTGGAAAAATACAAGGTGCCTAATGGCGAAAACGAATTAATCACAGATGTTGGAACCAATAAATTATAATAGGTCAAGCGGTAGAAAAAAGGGATTAAAAATAAGAGAAGAAGGAAAGGGAATGCAAGATGAGAAAGTAGAGAGTGGTGAAATGGCAGGAGAGGGATCGGAGAGTAATGGAATGGCAGAATATGATTATGAGGTCAATAGAATGAATGGAAGAAAAAGGAAGGTTTGCACAGTTGCACTGTAGGGTCAGAAGCTGTCGCTCTAGTATTTACGTCGCCCCGGACAAACATACAAATTGCTGTCCGTTAAACAATAGAGTTTATGAAAAAAAATATATCTTTTGTTTATAATAAAAATGAAATTTAGAATGAAACATATAATATAAAATTACCAGCTAAGTAATGTAGAATAGCGAAAAGTTAAAAGTAGTTGTATCTAGTTACAAATGATTAACTAGGTGCATTTTAATGCTATTGTAAAAATGAATTCTTACCCAATCAAACAAAAAAGGCTTACATCCTATAAAAATTAAACAAAAGTAATTCAATCTAAACATTTTTTATTACGTCTTTTGACGTTTTTAATCTACGATTTCATACACAATTGCCAAAACGGGCAAACCATAAAATAATTCGATAGGACGATCTTATTTAATTTTAATTTAGATCAACTTTCCACATTGTGGTATAATTATTGCTGGTCAGATATATTCTTAAGGCAATATTAAAGTAAAATTTAACATTATTATTAATTTTAATATATTGCTGAGGCTTTTTTACCCAAAAGTGGAGATACCAAAGACATTTCCTCTATTAATCCTATCTCATTTATGTCAATAGAATCATATCAGTTGAAAATGCTTTCCAAATTTTTGCAATATTTAATAGCATATATTCAGACAAGGTTTTTAAGTCATATGGATTATACAAAAATTGTTCTAATCTAGAATTTAGCGAATTTAGTGCTAAATAATTTAAAAAAAATTGTGTTCCACTAATACCGCTCCTTCAAGCGTGCTTTGGGCATGACAAGGTCTGTCTGTGATAAAGGAAATGAAACTTCATTCATTACATGCAGATGCATACATTTTACAATGCAATGTCTTTTATTTTTTTTATTTGGAGCTAACTTAATAGCAAAATTTGAGAATAAATTTAATGGTTTATATAAAAAGTCAAGTTTAACCGGCTGAAACTAACTTCTTTTATCAATCTCAAATATTATCTATAAGAAAAATTTTGTTTACGCAGCATTAAAAATTATTTTTAACTTTTCAAAACAAAATTATCATTTATGTAATCTAGCTGTCTTTTTCCTTACGACATATTTTTGTATGATCGATTTCGGTCACCCATCTGAACGTAAAATATTTTTATACGTAAAATGCTTCGTAAAGAAAAATACGTCATTCATTTCTCTACACCTTTAACCATAATGGCCTTCAAAGTTCTAAATTAAAAAAATAATTTAATTTGTCTTTGAAATACAACGTTAAATTTAGGACGGTGATATCATCAAAAATAAGCATTCTGTGGTTATTATAATTATAAGTTTTGCGATGATTACTGACTAAAAATAAAAATTTAAACTTGCGATATTTACTCTTTCATCTAGTATCACTGGGTGGTTTCAAATTTATTGTTGGACATTTTAAATGTATTGCCCATTGAATAGTAGATGCCAAAAAAATTAATGTATTTTGGACCATATTGAAGAAATTAGTGGCTTTGAAGGATGCTTTTGTCATAGCATTAGTCATTAAATTAGTAGAGAAACATGGAGCGTAGAATGTGTCTGAATTTGAATGTTTAACTCTAGATTGCACTCTTGTTTCCATCGTCTTTTATATTAGAATTATTGTTAAATCCAGGACATTAATATCCTACAAATTTTGAACGCAAGTCATTAAGTTCTCCAATAATAATTTCATATATTCGGTTCTTTGTGGACCTTTTAACTTCCGGTTAAAAGATAAGCTAAAAAAGTTATCATTAATTTTTATTTCGACCTCATTACAATTAGATTTATTGATTAAACATATCTGTTTACAGGTGTCATTTGCATTATCTTACAAACATCAGGAGTGGAATGTGGACTTATTACATAGTATTGGGCTTTTTAAATTCATTAATAACATGGGGTTTCGCACTTTAATAGAGCAGATCTATTACCTTCTTTCGTATATTTTTCGCCAGATGTGAGCTTTTGTCTCTTTTTTTGGAGTTCTCCATATACGTGTTCTACATATAAAGAATTTGTGTGGTAGCTGATCACTTTTACCTTGAAAAGCCAGATAACTTTAATCAAGTTTTAGAAGCACTTCGTACCGATAATTTGTTTCAGCATTAATTATAATTCTTTGAACAGCTGCATATATAGTTTACAACACTTTCAGCTTTGAACTCAGTTTTAGTCATATTTTTTAGGCTTGAATAAGATTTTTAAAATTTCATGGTATGTCAAAGTTTCAAGGAGATGTTTCCAGCTTTTGAAACCATTCTTTGCAAGAGAACCGGTCAAGCACCAGAGAATTTTGCAACGGACGCTATATATGCGGTTTTTTAAATCAGAGTACATTAGTTAGTCTCTCACAACTTACTCCCCACACCATAAATTTCCTGTATAATAATTTGGGCTAAATTTTCGATCACGGTTATCGGAAGGAAATTTGAATTACATAATGACTTCGAAGGATCTTGCCTCCTTTCACTTCTTTCTTCTAAAATTGTTACCCACAATGTTGGATTTGTAGCTACTTAAAGGAGTGGAGAGCTTTCCGCAAGCAGGTTGGTGCCAATCTTCATAGTACATTCATTTGGTTACGGAGTGGTGCCAGTTATAGCGGGTCTAGTAATATGGCCCATTTATTGATTACTCTCATATCCATTGGTTATCTATTCCGTGTTTTTTTATTATATGGTTTGATGTTGGATTATGTATGCAGTCTTTTGTTTTGGTACTATTAGATGCACTCTGTATGTAATTTTTTAACTTGCCAACTGGCTTTTGTCTTTGGACTTCTATTCCAATCTTCGTCTTCGGTACTGGTAATCAAACAATTTTATTAGTCTATCAGACATTTCGAAATGGGCAGATATCTCAAAGTAAACAATATAAATTATTAATAATAGAAATAAAAACAGACTAATTTTTTCTAAAAAGCCGAAACCATAAGTATAACAGAACATAGGAAATATTTGATTTGATAACACAAAACGTTGACAAAATTAAGAAATAAACAATTTAGAAAAGTGGTTGCATTGAGATGTAGAACCATTCTTCATTTATATACAGTGAGTTAATTTTATTTGTTCATTTAAGAAAAAAACAATCAAGATGAATAATGCAATGTATTGGGAAACGACCCTTTTCTAATTATAGACAAATAAGACACTGCGTTATATTCCTTCATAATCCTGTTTTAAACAAGTTTACTGTAGCGTTGTGCTATGCGGTAGCGCGATTCTCTATGTGATGATGATAGATTGATTTTTTCGTCATTTCATTAATATGTCGCTCTTCCATGGCTATTTTCTTTAGGATTAAGGATTACGGATATTTTTAGATTTTCTTATTTTAGGCAAAAAGAGCATATGCGAAATTTAATTTTAAAAGGTAATTTAAAAGTTAATTTTAGCCAAAAAAATCGACAATTATATATTTTGGATAATGGCGTATTTACTATTTCGAATAATTTCGTATGTACTTATCACTACTGACTTCGGCTCGAATATTTTCTTTAAGTTGTGTCACAGTGCTCGGATTTGTTTTGTAAACAACGAATTTTAAGTATCCCCATAAGAAAAAGTCACATGAGCTTGAATCGGGTGACCTAGGTGGCCACGGTACGGTACCGTTTCGGGATATGTTTTTTTCTGGAAATAACTGCCGCACTGCATTCATGGACACATTAGCAGTGTGAGCTGTGGCCCCGTCCTGCTGAAACCATGTGTTTTGGTTGAAGGATGGATTATTCTGTAGTTCTACTCTGAAAAAGTCATTTAACATCTGGGCATATCTCTCCGAATTCACAGTTACAGTTTGGCCAAGTTGATTTTCAAAGAAATGAGGCCCTATGATTGCAGATGCAGACATGGCACACCAGACTGTTACTTTAGGCTTATGTAAAGGCTTTTGATGCATTTGTCTCGGGTTGTGGACATCCCAGTAACGAAAGTTCTGCTTATTCACATATCCTCCAATGTGAAAGTGAGCTTCGTCACTAAAGAATATGTTGCCCATCCGGGTAGCAGTACGAAATCTCAACATCACCTCCGCGTAAGTTTTTCTTAATTCAAAGTCGGAATCGTGTAAATCTTGAACAATTTGAATTTGATATGGATGGAACTTGAGCTTTTTTCGCATTATTACCTGTAAAGTTGATTTCGGAATTCCCAATATCGATGAACGTGTACGCAGTGATAAACGGGGATTTTCAACGACAGAAACCATAACACGCTCGACATTTTCATCCGTGGCTACCAATGGTGTAGGTCCTGGCCTGGGCCTATTTAATGTTGATCCTGTAGCTCTGAACCTTGCTACCCATGCCTGAATGAGGTTGATCGATGGTCCATCACGTAATCGACTAATACTGTAACGATTATTAAATCGACGGCGTGCTACAGGCAGCGAAAATCCACTCGAAATGTACGCCTCGACGGCAAAAACACGGTGCTCTCCACTCCACTATTCCATGGCTACTAAAACATCCGCACCGCTTGCGCTTCTAACGACGCCTCCCGCGCCCCTCTTACGTGTTGCGTTCAGAAACTATGTTTGTTCAAACTTTGAAATCTCCCACTGGATACCTGTATATATATATATATATATATATATATATATATATATATATATATATATACACATATATATATATATATATATATATATATATATATATATATATATATATATGTATGTATATGTATATAATTATATGGTTTTCAATGTCGATAATCACTACCGCTTTAGATTACCCATGTAGATTTGTCATTGGATTTCCTCCCGCGTACTCGTGTTTTCAAAAAAAAGACCTGAACTACGAGTGAGTTAGAGCGACGGATGTGGATACCCGGATATAAATTTCATCCTTTCATGCAATATTTTGACTAAAGAATCCTTTCGAACGGAGGAGGACTTTATTAATTTTCTTATTGAAAGAAAGCTAATGGAAGGCGTTCGTTATTACTATTTGGATTAGATTTAGTTCCACTAGTTTATTATTATTGCATGTATAGTTTTAATGAAAGAAAGTTAATGGTCTATTTAAGTACATAGCCATAAATATTTTCTGTGCAAATGTTAAATATTAATCCATCATCATCATAAACCATCATCATCAGAATCATAAAACATGAATTGACGATTCTCACTTTAGTGACCTATTTACATGTATACATATGAAATAGCTACGTTATTCAATACTCATGACTGAAAATATGTTGAATTCATAGGCATAAAAATACTCTTGCGATATTGTATTAAGGTTAATTATGGCGATAACTAGTTACAAATTTTAGTAACATCTTATGAACGAATGGATACTAAATTACTTTATTTTGATATGGTGTATTTACTGTGGTCACAAAATGGTTATTGCAGAGTGTGTATTACCGGATATTTGGTATTAAAAAGAGAAGAAATAATGGTTTTGGTGTATTTATCGAACAGTGCGTGAGCTAACCGAAAAAAGTCGAGTGGACAAAAACTACATGATAAAATGGTTTTAAAATGTTAGTTGCACACAGGGACAATGAAGAAAATAATTTTGTGTTTCCTTGTCCCCTTTTCTGTATAATTTTTCATAACAATTATACCGATCGATTCACAGCTTGAAAATAGCCCTAAAGTTTAAAAATAAAAAATACATGAAAATAAAGGTTAAATCCTCATCCCATATTCCAGCAGGTACTTTTTAGAAACAACCGTTATTCGTTTACGAGGGGATTATGAAATTTCTTGAATGGATTGATGACTACTGCCGAAAGAGATAGAGCGTTCTGAAAAGATAGATAGATAGATAGAGAGAGATAGAGAGAGAGAGAGAGAGAGAGGGAGAGGTGCAGGATAATTCTCCTATCTACAATCTGCAGCCTTTTTGTGCGACCTTTAATTGTTCTTTTTTACGGAATAGCACAACATTACAAAATATTTTACCTTCATTTGCATATTTATTGTCACTTTTAACTCTTCTGCATCTTTAATTACGTAAAATGAATATTGTTATTGAATGAAACAAAATTATTGTAATCGTAATAAATTGTTTATGTAGGTAAGGTAGGAAGCAAAAAATGCTTAACCGCTATAAGAACCTAATTGATAGTAGTATATCAGTCTAATTAATGATAAATAGTTCTAACCATAGTTTACAGATACAAGCAAATCTTTCTTTCTTTCGATGTAACGTTATTATATTTAACTAGTATAACTTTAAAAGTTACGTGTAATACATTAACGAAAGTTTTATCTGAATTAGGTTATATTTTTTGGGATTGTCCGTCATATAAGAATAGCATTGATTATAGGATGATAAAATAAGTGTATATTCATTTATACGGGCCTCACCTTATACATTTTTTAAATGTTATAAGAGACACTTGTGCCAAACCAAATATTTCTTTAATTCATAATAAATTATAGCAAGTCCTAAGTTTGAAAAATTTGTGGAAACAAGGGGTATATTTCTAAAATAACCATTACCTAATTATTTTTTTATCCACTCTTAACAATTTAAGGATTTTGTTAAAAATAGTTCTTTATCTCTAAAGTGCCTTGATTGCATAAATTGGATATAGGTTTAAGCAATATGAAATGAATTAAATGAAATATTTTAATAAATCCCATTTTATTATATATATATATATGTATATATACATATACTTGGCTTTTTAAACTTAAAATTTTGGCGGTAAAACTTTAAACTGCTGTAAATCTATTGATAAAATTGTATTTGAAAAAATGTACGAAAAGGGAACAGAAAATATTATTCATCAACTTGCGCTGAGATGCAAACATATCTTCACTGTCGCTCTGTGTACTAACGTTTTATGCTGCATCTTGACTTCTTGCAGTCAGCTCCTGGACTTAAGAGCCAACTAGTACCCAACTATCAATTATCTACTATTTATAATGAACAAATTGTTATGAAATATTGTATTACTTTTTACATATTAATTAATAAAATTTTAGAATGCTCAAGTTTATAACGCTGTAGATTAATCAAAAGATTTATCGTTTTAATTTTTTATAAATGTTATTAAGTAAGAACGTTTTAAAACGTTGAATTTCTTTTGTTTTTCTGTATAAAAGTTTTCTATGAACTAATGTTATCCAGTTAATATTAAATTATCAAATTAATTATAAAAACAAATTACACGTATCACGTTCTTAACAAAATTATACAGTAGACAAATTATTCTAATGTAATTCAAATTTACATCGAAAAATACAAATGTTTATTTATATAGTGTTTGAAAATAATACCAATTAAAAACATAGACTGAGATTACTGAAATTGAGTGCTGAGATTACTACAAGCTTCTCTACCTGAATTAAACAACGCTGGTAGCGTTGTAATTGTCCGGGAACACGAAACATACACTTTGTCAAATTAGGTTGTTTTTAACTTATATCGAGTACGTTACCTTTGGAAAACGAGTTTAAGAAATGGCGCGTTTGCTGTTATAGTCGTTACATAAATGTAATGAGTTACATGCTATAATGTATAAAGAAAATAATTGTATTTTTATTTCAAATTGTGTCTAAATATTCTCGGAGCACGGACTACGGTCCAGTCGACCGCTTTGTGTCTTACGTAAAATGTCTACCCTTAGCAGTTCTGCCCTTAATTGTGTTACAGCACATATTTTTCTTCATGATATATATATATATATATATATATATATATCGTCTAAATGATTAAATAGAAAAGAGCTTACATTTAAGACTTATACAATAGAAAATATAACTAATATTTTTTTGTAATATAAAACTCAATTTTTTATGTTAAGCCTATATTCTCTGGACGATGCGATATTTGTGATGTAATGTTGTATGTATCGTACGATATTATTTCAGCTTTAAAGTTATCAACAAATTTTTTGATTAAAAATGAATAATACTTTGAAGAGATATGATTTGGCGTGATGAAACTTAAAAAAAACAGGTTGTCAGGTTGCCGAAGACTGCTGGATATGGAATAAATCTTCAGGAACATTAAGCAAATAGTTTGCTCTGTATCGATAAAGCAGTTTTGACAGAAGATTTTTGCAGACATACTGACAGCTTATAATTTACCATATTTTTGGTACCAGATACTTTACAATATAACGTATTAAAGCATTGAAATTTAAACTCAAATACATTCTGCGTTAGACAATAACGACTTACTAAGCACACATCTGAATTACAGTACAATATCCTCCTCTATCTTCTGATTATAATTATAATTAACAATGTTTTACTAAAATTCTACAGTATTTTCAAAAAGAAATTTTACCTTTTCTTTCTACTATCGATCCATAACACGATGAATATGAAAAATTACTTACGACACACTTGAATTGTAAAATAATATCCCTATAATCTACTGATTATAATTAATATAATTTTTTTTTATTATTAAAATTATATGGAACTTTTAAAAAGAAGTTTACCTCTTCATTTTATATTTCGATCCGTAAACATGCTGAATCACCTTCTCTATCAGTGCCATAAAATACCAGAGCAGTACTATCAAGACCCTAAATAAATATAAGAATTATTTATACAAGTTACAAAATGTCGAACGTGAGTTTGCTTAGCTCCTCCATGAATGGCACTTAAACACGGAAGGCCCTCATATACTAATTTAGCGCCGTCCATAATAAATCACAGCATATCCTAAATAAACAAAATATGGACATATTTATTGGGACAAGGCTCGAGTAGGTATATGTATATTGCAAGGTTTTACATTCGTCGTTCTTATTTTCATGAATAATTAGTAATGTCTGATATTGTAAGAGTAGAAAGGGGAGCGCCATTTCAATTCAGAGCGTAACCACCAGCAAGGGCTTTTAAGTTCATTTATCCCTTAATAGTCTTAGCTAGACGTATCCGCACAAGCCCACGGTGAGAAGGTTGCAGACAACACTGTGGGAAGGGTGTTGTTTACAGCCGTGACAGATAAAACTCATAATAGCAAAATTAATTTAAAATTTGATAATATACTTGTAAAAGGCAAAATACATCCCATCATGAACCGAAACTGCATTTCTAGACCGGTCAAAATTATATGAAAACAAATGAAAACGTTTTTTCAGTAGATGGTGCCATGTTTTATGGTATCATGTGCGTGCCGCCCGGCACTAGCAAGCTTCCCACTAATGCCATTATAGTAAAAATGTGTCACCTATTACCATAAACTGTAGTAGTGTGCATGGGCATGAGCGCGCTGGACATTCCACATAATTACCGTGATTTTATTAAATTTTATTAAAAATATATATAAAAATACGATACTGTTATATTATGGCTAGATATAGTGCCTTAATTTTATGTTTCAGATAGTTTAATAGGTAACCAAACGTGTCTTTATTTACGCGCATTCATTCAAATTGAAATAATTTTTCGAAGAATTTATTAACCTCTCAAATTTTATATTTTATTTTCAAAATAGGGTGAGCCCAATATTTGTGCTTGTATTTGTGACTTAAATAGAGCATATACAATAGATGTACTTTACACAATTGCTCTAAAACCATCAATTTGTGTATTGGATTCTTTAGATTATTAGAGGACGGCACGGTGACGGCAAACCGGTCATCGTGGTAAAAGGCTTGTGCTGTCATCATGCCTTGTCGATGCCGGCGCCCTGCTGTTCTTGGCGCCGTATCGTCGCTGGTACCCTGGCGGTGTCGTGATGTTATAGTCTAGGGCCTAAAAACACCGTAGAACGATATTTGGTGCGGTTCACGACTTTGCAATGCCGTCCGGTGTTTCTGGTGCGATCCGTGGAAATACGCTCCATGAAACAATTTTATTTATTACAAAATCCGTGTTCACATATGAGCTAGATCAAAAAAGGCGTGGAATAAGGGGGAAGTGGCGTAAATAGAACAATGATATTATTTTTTACCTTTTTAATAATAATTTTAACAAACTCTCCGTTGACCAAATACATTTTTCAGACATTTAAGTCACTTTTTATGACCTCAAACTGTATCCCAAACTGGCCGACTTTACCTGTTGATCATCAGTATTTTTCTCTTGGAAGCTGCTTATTCATTTTTTGGAAATAGGTTGTAAGGAAGGAGAGAATACCTAGATTAGGTTATTTATTTAAATTATTTTTTTTCTTGAAAACCGCATGCCCAACTTAAAGATTTAGCCAGAGCATTGGATGTTGACGTATAGTAAGAATAACTGTTTAAAAAATGTAGCAATATAATAAGAATGCTATAGAAAATAAACAGAAATTCAAGTAATATCACTATAATATTATTATGTTGAACAATGTGAATGCACGAAATACAGGTCAACACTGCAAAACATTCGTGCGCGTTCTAGGCAAGTGAAATAAACTATGACAGCATCCTCTCATGTAACAACCAGGAGCAAAAAGCGCTTCCAAACTCAAGATCGAGGTTTATTAACGTAACGGTTTGATAATTTAAAAAATGCATCATCAAAAGCTACTATAATCAGAGTTAAAGAGAATTACATCTCACCATGTCCATTATTAAATTTGAGAAGCAATTAAATGAGGATAATATCTATACAATTTGTAATCCTAAAAATATAGAATCAAAAGCTATTCTAATTAGAACTGAAGGGAGTTAGATCACGTCATGTCCATTACGAAATTTTAAGCGGTTACCAGATAGATGACTGCATTCGTTTCAATAATACTAGGACTAAATAGTTGAATAAAATTACTATACATTCGACGTCATGAAAATTGTGGAGATACCGTGTGACTTTAATGATATAACTGTGAAATATGAGTTGATCATCCATAATTACATCGAGATCATTCACAGATTAAACTCTTCCGAGCGTAGTTCCGTTCGGCTCATAACGACACGAGGGGACAAGTTTGCGGCAATATGCCATTAATGGCCATTTGCTTATATTAAACCTTATCTTATTACTCAAACTCCATTAGAATACTGTGTTGATATTACTTTACAGCAGCTCACTATTTAGCTGGATATTTTAAGACGGGTTTTCGGCAAATTGAAGGCAGTGCTGGAAACAGACGGCAAGTCACTTTTCAGAACAAGCAATAATCGGTGAAACATGTTATTAGAACAGGAGGTATCTCTGCCTCCGTTAATTTTATTAAGAGAATGTCATTGTCGACTCAGTCAAATACCTTTTTAAAATCAAAATAGGCCACATCTACTTGTCGGTCTCGATCTAACTCCCTGGCAACATGATTCACAAAACTGATGAAATTAGTGACAGCAGAACGTTTTAGAAAACGTGCTGGCAGTCTGTCAGCTGGGATTGGATTTGCAAATAGATACGATGATGCAGGACAGTTTGGAATACTTTAGCAAATTAAAGGTAATACTGCTATAGGTCCATAATTTTTCACATCGGACCTTGAATTAGATTATAAAATAGGAGTCGTCCGGAAAATCTTCCAAAAGGATGAACAAAATATTCAGATCTGAGACCTTGATGAACATATGCGGACAAGTCTTAATTACGTACAGAGGCCATCAGGACTGAATTTGGCTTGAGGTATTGGCGAGTACGATTTCAGCACAATCTACTCTACCGATATGTAACAGTTATAAGCTAGCATTAAAAGTGATCTTTGCCGTTACTGTAAAGTCAGTCGTTAGTTTATTATTAAAAAAACTGTTTTAAAATATTTAACAAATGCTTTCCTAGCTATCTCACCCAAATACAAGATCCCGGTGAACGTTATAGTTGCGGGAAGCTGAGTGCTCATATCTCACGTATATCCAAAATGTTTCAAGTTCTTGTTTCAAGTGAAACTCAATACTAGCTTTAACACTCCGAATGTACGCGCTATGCAATGCTCTCATGTCATACTTGCATGCATGCACCAAAAACCAAACATTCCACGATCACAGTTTAAAGCTTATTTTTATAGTTTTTTTAATGTATATATATATATATATATATATATATATATATATATATATATATATATATATACAAGTAATTTTTTAAGCACACTGAGGAGTAAAAGCAGAAAGCTTTTCATAAAACATCTTGCTTTGTACATCGCGGTTAAATTTAATGTCAAATCAAGTCGCATAATGATATCAATGGTTCACTGATATGATTTTTATTAGAAACATAGTCGCTCAAAACATTGTGTAGTGATGGATATAAAAATCTATTGCATCATTAGGCTCACTAACTTTATAAAAATTATCACACGATAACGAACCAAATTTTGGAAATAATTTTAAAGTCAGCCTTGTGTAAAACCCACCCGGTATCATAAAATGAGCATAATACTATGTCCAATTTTCTCCCGCCGTAATAATCATCTTATTTCAGTGGTTACAAGTGACAATAAGTCATGAAGTAACTAAAATAGTTTACGACTGACTGAAATACACTAAATAGATTAAAGTCACCAAAAATAATAATATTATTATAATCGTACGAATAATAAACATATTTTGTGTATATTGCAAATCGCTAGCACTGGGTGGAATATGGAAAATACTCGTATAGACGATGACAAAACGAACGGCGAGAAACAGGCACAAAAATAAACTCGTTGACTTTAGTTATTCCGGGGTCCACGGTCGTTCCTTTGATGAGGTGTATTCGGCTAACATAAGGACTTCTTCTTGGCATCCATCATTATGTTTGGTTCGCACTGCAGAGAACCCAATACATTTTAAGTTTAAGTTTTGCATTGTTAATTGAATCATTCAACCATATTATTCTGATGTAATTATTTTTATAATGCTTTTACTAATCTTGCCTATAAGTAGTAGTCATTAGCTTCCTTATCGGTTGTGATTCCTTCAACTTCTTAAGAAGCACTCTACTGTTTTTATGCCACTACACGGGATATAGCTTCAACTTAAACTTATAACAGAGACTAGCACGTGAATTCTACGTGATATTGTTGCTGGGAGAACACAAACATTCTCGTGTTAACTTTTGTCACCCCAGATTACTTCTTCTTCAGGCCAAACATCCTTCATAATAAGTTTTCCGATTTTTTGGGTGATTTATAGAGTAGTGGCTTCATTATTACGTTTAGAGCAAGGTATTCTTTAGTTGAGTCTCTGCCTTGACTAAGTAGGATATATCCATCGTAGATTGTTTTGTTTTTAGGACATGAGACCCAGTAATCTGCTGAGATTTCAATCTCAATTTTCTTCATTAAGGTAATTCCTTTGTTTATTCACTGGTTTACTTAGCACTATTTCGGATTAAATTAAATCTTAAGATATATACCAAAAATGGATAATTACACTCATGGTTTATTTAGAAACATCTTCATCCCTTTGATTTTTCTATTACGCACAACTTTTGAATGCACATTAATGTAATCAATAAAAATAAATACTTCATAAAATCGTTATATAATATATTTGAACTCAATTTAAATCAAACTAATCCTGATTTTTTTTAAAGCAGGTACTTTATAAAATTTCATTTTATTTAAAAAAAACGTAAAAATATATTTTTTTTAAACTGTTAAAATGATGTTATATTAAAAGTTTGGAAAAGAAAATAAATATTTTCAATAAAAAATTCTATATTAATTTTTGGATCTTACTGTCATACGACAACCACCTTAACTTCAATAACATTTTTAACAATTGCTATTCTGCCTTCGTACAAGAAAAGATATTCAACTTTTTTACCAATTATATGCGTACATGTTCAGTCAAATTACTATTAAGAAAATATTCTGCATAACTTTCGAATAAATATACTTATTTCAATAGAATTTAATGCGTATTGTGACGTATCGTTAGATCACAGATATAGTTGCTAGGTATGAGGACTTTTAGTCTCTAGTGACTCGACGAGTAGTAGAATATAGATAAAAATAACATTTGATATTTATGATGGAAAGTTAAAAATATTATCAATAAAAATATATTGAAAGTTAAAAAAATATTAAAAATTATATTGAAAGACGTATTGTATTTTATTAAATAATTTCAAGGCTTCACTAAAAAATATTAAGTATTTTAGTTAGATAATTTAACTAGATAATGTAACTATAAATAAACGACTTTATTATTGATTTCTGGGAGATAACGTATCATGCCAGCTGCATAATGCTCGCCAAACTTGTATTCCGCTGGGAAATAAGTCACAAGTGACAACTTTAGTGACTAAATTTCAGACCAATACTCGATGACTTACTACCAGAGGTTGGTAGAGCAACCGTTCATAGAAGGGTCCTTTCGGAATTTATCTAATTACCAACGACGAAAGATTGAAGGGCATACCGGATATGTATCACACGGTCGGTACGGTCCTTTAGACGGGCAGAAGTCTCTTGGCTTTTTTCCCACTATTTTGTCCACTATGAATAGATTAGAATACGTTTATCATCTTCGAGTCAAGTTATATGGTCATGGCATGCGAATATTCTTAGTTGGCAGATAGTGGATAGAATCGTGTTTATTTTCAGCTCCTAGGATATAAAAACATTACTTTGTTTAGTAGCTATCCATATTATCTGTAGCATTCTACGACAGTACTACATTTCAATTGCGGCGATCTTTTCTCTTTCAGCTTTCTTTTTAGTCCATGTCTGGACTCCGTATGGTAAACAAACAAGTTTATTATTTTTTTAATTTTATAGATAATTTGAGTTTATTTCCTCGGTCGAAGATTATAATTTTTGTTTCTGATCCATTGATTTTGCGTTTAAGGGGTTGGCTTTCTTGCTCAACTCTATTTAAAAGCTCTTCTGTTTCATCATCTAAGGAAGCCATCAGTGGTGTGTCATCGGTGTGTTGTAGATTGTTGATCTTAATTCCACCTATGTTCACTCCTCCTTCTCAATAGCCGTGCACGTTATGTAGTCCCAGTTGATGTTAAATAAGAAAGAGAAGACGATGAAGTTTCGTTTTACATTTTATGTGGATTGAATATTTTAAAAATAGACTCGTCCATGTGCAACGCTGTTTGTCCATTTTACATAGATTTTTAAGTTAAAAGGTGGTCCACTGTTTCAATTACCTTATGTACACTACACGTTCATCAAATGACAATTCCAGTTCTTTTCGGAATCCCTTATTTTTTTTACAACCGAGTTTTGTGTCAACTCATGAACTTCAAGACTCAAAATACTTCTAAGGTACAGTACCCAGTCTGGTTTAATTAAGAGTTAATTGCCGACATCAAATGAAAATATCATTTTGTTGGAAACAACATCATCCGCTAGTGACTACGAGATATTCAAATCGCTTCGAGCTACTGTCAGCCGCGATATTGAAAATCTTACAGCTAATTAAATTTATAATGTAGAACTGAAATTAAAAAGCAAATATGTATGGTTTTTTTAATAGCAACTATGTATATATAAGCGCCCAAAGAGCTACCCGCGGTGCTCGCGACATTGCTTCGTGCGACGGCGTGATCGTTCGCGGCCCAGCGGCGACCGAAGCTTTCGCTAGGCATTTCCGGTCGGTGTATAATTCAAACGTTTCTCGACTAGATGTTTCCGTGGCGGCTTCTTGCTATCGTATCGGAGCTGATGTTGATGTCAAACGTGTCTCTGATTTTCAACTTGCTCTCTTCAAGATCAATCGAGCCCGACGGTATTCCCGGGTACATATTTAAAGCTTGCGCTGATATTTTTACGAAATCTTTAAAACATATATTTAAAGTTTTGTTAAAACTGGCATTTATCTCTCGCGTCGGAAAGTACTAGATTAAAACCTATACCTAAGGGTGGTACGGGGTCAGATGTAAATAATTTCAGACCGATCGCTATACTCTCTGCACCGGCTAAATTATTTGATTTTGTTCTACATCGGAACATATACTCGAGCTACAGTTGTCAAATCTGTGATGAGCAGCGTGGGTTTCGAGTCGGACGTTCGGTGGTCACGAACCTTTTATGCTTCATTGACTATGTTGCCTTTCATGTTGACCTCGGATCTCAAGTAGATGTTGCATATTTTAACTACCAGAAAGCTTTTGATAATGTAGATAACGATATCTTATTAAATCACCTTGGCGAGGCAGGGTTTCCATTAAAAGTGGAAACTTTTACAATTTTTCTCTTTGTATCTTGCGGTTAGAAAACAATACATGCGAGTGGGCGACTTTACTTACGAGACTTATTTTACAAGATTGGGAGTGAGCCTAGGTTTGAACCTTGGGCTTCTACTTTTCACGATTCTGGTAAACGGTATTGGTCGCGCGGTGAAAACTGTGCGTTGTTTGTTATTCGCCAACAACATGAATCTTTTTACTGTCGTTAAGGATGCAGCAGATGGCGAACGGTTGCAGGGTGACATCAGCGCAGTCGTTGAGTGGAGTGTAACAAGTGGTTTTACGGCTTAACGCAAGAAAATGTTTAACAGTGAGCTACTGTTGAGCATACGTTCCTATTAAATACGAATATACGCTCAGCGGAATTCCACTGCATCGTATGTATGAGGTCGTTTATTTGGGAGTCAGATTTGGTTCGCGATTGACGTTTTCCGGGCACATGGCCGATGTAGCAAAAATTCATTTCGGAAACTTGGATTCGTGCTAAATAATTCTAAAGATTTTAAATCTGTATCATCAATTCAACTGCTGTACAATTCATTGGTGCAGAGCCGATTAGAATCCGGCTCCATTATGTGGAGTCCACACGAAGCCAAGTACAGCTTGATGATTGAACGTGTCCGAAAGACGTTCCTTTGATATCTGTATATGAGACAGTATAGTTACTTCCTCTTTCTATTTCACACCGATTTCCTCTGAGGTATGCTAAGTTTCGATTCTCTGCAATTCAGAAGAGAAGTCGCAGTAACTAAATTTATTTTCGAGCTATTAAAAGGAAAAATACTTTGCCCAGTATTATTGACTAAATTTTCATTCTTCTTACCTGATAGTTTCCCGCGGTCACGCAATCATCATCTGTTTGTTATACCACCTTCTAGAACCAAACTATATCGGAACTCTCCAGGTTCTCGCGGTGTTCAATTGTTCAACCACCTGATCGGGGTCGCACTAGAGTGTGATTTATTTATGATGAGTGAAAGTAAATTTATTGAATTGTGTCGTCGTTATCTTTGTAGTTAACATGTTATTTGTGTTCATGTTTAATCTAAAAGTTTAAACTTTGTTAAACCATTAAATTCTTATCGTTACGGATAGGTTACCTGCAATGTAACGATAAACGTGTGTATGTAAATAAATAAATTAAAGCCAAGATCAGTGAAATCTCGCACATTTGATTCTAGAATTTGGTCAGTTCCCCGTGGTCATTTGTTTTATTTTCTTTGGTATATTTCTTTCATAGTTTTTGAGTTTGATGCACGTTTCCGCTACTAAAAGTTGATGCTCACTTTCGCAAACTGCTTCAGGACAGATTTCAATAATGATGATTGAAGATCTCCACCTGTTCTGCATAATTACCACCACTACCACTACCTTACAATCACAAACTGTATTCATAATAATTAGAGCGTTAACTATACAGAAATGTGTGAACCTTTTTCCTCGCTCATTCCTTTTTAAAAAACCATATTTTCCCATGGCATCCCTCGTATGATCATCATGGGTCGTTTTGCTCACCTCGTTCTTAAAATCTCCTATAACTAGTGTTGTTTCCATTTTTAATAGCTTAAAAGAATCATGAAATCGTTTTAAAAGTGTCTATGCCACGTTCGGGCTATTTAGCTACAGGGGCATAAATCTGGACTATGTTGATACTACATGTACTAAATTTGAGCTTTATCGTAATCATTCGGTTGCTAACCGGTTCAAATTCTACAATAGATTTTTCTAGATGTGGTGGTATAAATACTGCAATACCGTTATTACTTTATGCTTCCGGATTCGAAAAATACAATATATTCCCATAGGAAAATTTCTAATAACCTGACCCTCATATGAGTAAACGTGATTCACTTAGCCCAAGCAAGTTCTGCGATTTCTTTTCTCTGCATATTATTTTCCTTTTAATATGAGTTCTCCCCGGCTCGGTACTTTAACTTCCCTGTCTTTCTAAAGAGGATGAGTATTACAATCAGGAAGACAAGTTGCTCAACGTAGCAAGGTTCACTGCGAGTAGGCGGCGGTGGGGTTCGAGAAGAGATACTAAGGGAAGGCCCTTGCCGGCAATCTTGTATTGCACATTTTTACCCTTGAAAGCTAACCCTGCATATATAATACACTATCTTTGTTTGAAGAAAACAGTAGGTAAACTTCAACGTATAAAAAGAAAATGGTTACCACTTAGTGATTTAAATTTCATTAATCAGTTATTAGTTATAATTAGGTCTTTGCGTTTAGAACACTGTCTACTACAAATTTGAAAAAATGGTATTTACTGTAGAAGTTTTATTCTCGTTGCAAAGTTTGTGAAAATTGTCATTAATTGTCGGTCAGTTTTGTGAAATTGTCGTAACTTTACAGTTACGAAATAATTGTTGCTTATTGTAAAAATTGTAACCTGTTTATGAAAGTTACGTAATCCTATAGAACAGAATAAAATAATCAAGTTTCACAGAAATTTAGTTTCGTATTTTTTCTTACATTTTCTAAACCGATCTTTATAAAATTAAAGTAATTTTTCATAAATGTTTTAAGAAAAAGATTATTTTCTTAATTAGGAAAAATAAATTTCACTTTTCAATTCTTCATAATTAGTCAACGGATGATAACAAACATAATGATGACCCACTGTGTGAACACATTAACAAGATATCACGGTTCCTTTAACGTGCGCTGGAAAAAATCGACAAAACACCGTCACAATGCGGTGGAAATTGCCGACAATCGGCCACCATGGGTTCCATGATACAAGGAGGGATCTTTAGATCTGAACGGAAGGAGGAAAGTGGCGTGCGGTGGAGATGACTTGCCGACAACCTAGTAACGATACATGGATACTGATTGTGTGTACATGTGTAAGTGTAGTTCCCGCAGGTACACTGAGCACAATAATAATATCATTATATTATTCATGTCTTTTACTATTATTACAATGTTTAGATTGTATATTATCTTTACTGAAATTAATAATGGCTCAGTAAAATACATTTTTGCGCAACCATACAAAAAATATGTGGTAGAAAAGGACAGAATATAATGGAATAAGAAAATATAGTAAGACTAGCTTATTGTTTACCAGAAGTTATACCGTTTACCAGAATCGTGAAAAGTAGAAACCCAAGGTTCGAACCTAAGCTCACTCCCAATCTTGTAAAATAAGTCTCGGATATAAGGTCGCCCACTCGCACGTATTGTTTTCTATCTGCAAGATACAAAGAGAAAAATTGTAAAAGTTTTCACTTTCAAATAAATTTTATCAATTATTATATAAACGAATGTCTTGACTAACTGCCGACTCTGGTGACTCCAAAAATGTTCAAAACTGCAAGTAATCAGTTAAGACCAGCATGAATTAACTAAACTTTTATTAATTATTCATCTGTTCCAAAACCCATCTCACATTCGTGTGCAAATCCTATTGTTTCTTGATAACACAACCATTCACATTCACTATTTAAAACGCAAAAATTTAAATTACGTGTTTCGAAGAAAGACATTGGTTTCATTTCTGTTACCTTGTTTATAATTTAATCTTGAGTCCTATAGCAATCGCATAAGTCTTTAATGTTCGACAATATACGTTTATACTTTGATTGACGAAAGTATCAAGTTTGTTGTGCAACACTTTTATTCTAAAACACTTAATACATACCTACATTTTTGTTCTTCTATATAAAATAAAAAAATTCTATTTAATATATAAAATGTATGAAGTCCTAATCAAGTCGACTGCCAAAACTAAATATTGCTATTTTATGTATAGTTTTGTTATGAGACAAATTTCTTACAGCTCACCAGAACCTCAGTCCAGTCTTGCCCTATGAGTGGCTGGGAATCGAACCCGTGGGAATTGAATCGGGACACCGCGGTGGGCCACGACATTAAAGGCTGTAAACCTGTGATCAATCCAACACACCAGGAGGACGACCATAAATTATTAAAGGAAAACCCGGACAATAGGGAATAGAAGTTAAGAGTGTACCGAGTACCCGGGTATACCGTCGGTTTCAATTGATATCTTGGAGAAAGCAAATTGAATCACTTTTAGAGACACCTGTGACATCAACGTCGGCTCCGATTTGAATATCTCGTAGTCACTAGCGGATCGATGTTGTTTCCAACCGCGATGAAAATAATATTTAGATTTGATGTCGGCAATTAACTGTTGAATAAACCAGACTGGGTACTGTACCTTAGAAGTCTTTTGGGTTTTAAGGGGTATACATGAGTTGATAATAAGAGTAGACTCGGTTGTAGAAAAAATCGACAGCGGCATTCACATCGTAAATTGAGTACAAATCGCTCCAATCTATCTCAGACAACAGACGATAAAGCGAGACATAGTCTCTCTTCGAACAGTTAAAATTGGAGCTGGGATCAACATTAGAAGACGGTTGAGAACTTAATGGAGGTAATGCAGTATGGATACTCACGAGAAGTGCGGGATCATGTGGATCCTCGCGGCGCACAAATGGTAGACAGTATTGCTCCACGGTCGCGCCACCGTCACTCGATAGCACCACATCTAGCATTCTGCCACTTGCATTACTTATATTATTACAGTTTACAAATGAGAACACAATCGGGTTTAAAATAGTAATACATTTATAAGTGGTATAAGTTAATTGGATTATAGAAATTAATCCTGTTGTAGATAAAAATATTCTTTGAGTTTAAAAACTGTTACACTCCAGTCTTATTAGAAGGTTTATTTTATTTTATTACGTTCATAGGCATAGGAAGGACAGGGGCATGTGAGCCTGGTTTACAATACTCTTGGTCCACGCTAAAATATTAATCCAGAGTGGAAAATTTACCACATCACCAGGAAAAAAATCACTGTTACGCCTATGGAAGTGTTGGGGTTATTTTAGAGCTTATCGTGTTTGTAACTCAGCAGAGGCTAGTAAGTGTATTGAGTCAATATTATTGGCAAAATGACAACAGAAAAGAGATAAGCTCCGCTGGCGCCGCGCACGCCAGTCGCGTACGTGCATATCTGCATGTATTCTCATCGTGATATTAGCACACTTTGAAACTTTTATACACTGTAACCAAATTAATAACTGTAATCTATGTTCAGGTTACACCTTGTCTTTGTGATACTAATGTAACTGTACCATATTAATTCTGTACCACTCGTTTACGGGTTAATGTTGTAAAATTCTCTTAAAAACAGTGTTAAAAATGCATTCAAAATGTTACATTTATGCACTTATTTAAAAAAAACAAGTATTATACTGTAAAATACAGTTTTACATCGTTTGCGACAGGCATATGTTGCGTATAAAAAGACTTTTTTGATCCCTCGTCATCTAGTAGTAAAATTTACCGCTAATTAATCACTTACCTAGATTATTAACGATAACGTGAGCTCAAAAAAGTTCCTGCCAATTGAATAAGTTGTAACTAAAAGTCACGTCTATTAGAAATTGAATTTAATATGAAACGCCTGTCGTCTACATTAAGAAATGTGTTTGTTTCCAATGTAGCCGAAGTAGTTTCGTAAGGCTGACTGACTAATTTTCTGACTAAGATTCTAATTTTATTTTATCTTGCTTCACCATCTTAAGATTTTCTTTCATTATGTTCAAATGACATCATTGAGAATTATCTTTGGTATTTCGTATTTTTTGTGACTGCTCCGGTTACAGTGAACTCTTCGTGTAGTTCTGCGCGCTTCCCGCGAAACACGCACGCGCACGCGAGCGCGCATGCGCACGAGCACGCGCGCGCGTCCACGCACACGCACACGCACATGCACACACACACACAACTGCTGAAATATAATACCACGGTCCTTTATGTTTCCAAGGGTTCATTACAAGCACCATTTTCTATATTCCGATTTAGTCGATTCTGTAAAATATCCGGGAAGGATAAAAATAGGAAAAGTTGCTGATTTTTACCAGATATTTAATAAGACATACGTAGCCATCAATAGATAAAACAATTTTCAATCATGTCTATTGTTGATCATGATTCACACTTATCAGTGAAGCTTTTGACAGTTTTAAAGAAAATAATGTAAGAATGATGTTTTGTTCCCATCGCACTGCGGTCATAAACTACAAACATAGGATAAATCGATCTATGGTCCATTAAAAGAAATGTTCATACTAATTGTGAAAATTTGATTGTTGTAATTCTAGATAGCCACTCCATAAAAATATTGATGATAAAATTACCGAGTTTTTGGAAACCTTGCATAAATCATCAGGCACCCGATGATTTATTCTAAAATATAACAAGTTTTACACATATAAAGCTTTTTAATTTTTTTTGCATTTATTTTTTAAAATTTTTTAGTAACAGGCTTTAACATGCTACAACTTGCTAACGTAATATAAAAAAACAATAAATTAAAAAAAAATTATTTTGTTTTTAATTCTCATAAGTCTTAGTTACAGCAAGCTATTGCCATTTGATATTGATATTGAAATTATTTGCCAAGTTCAGAGCAGCGTCTTTTAATATATATTTACAAAATCAGTAATAATTTTTTCTATATTTAAATGGTGGCCCGTTCTATACTTTATACTGCAACGGAGTCTTGTAAATTAAATTATATTTCGAAACTTCTCAAGATGTACTTTAATTTTACGAATCCGTTATAGGATTAAGTGCATAACGGGTATTTGTGCAGTTCTTGCTCAGCGAAGGGAAGAAATTATATAAATTAATGATATAATTATATGGCTTCGGGCACTTCAATATGGCTTCAGTTCAATTTTGGATAAATTCTTGGAAGTTGATACTTTAGTTTTTAAAAATTATCGTAATACTTTGTTAATTAGTATTACAGTGAGTAAATTACGCTGTAATACTAATTAACAAAGTATTACGGTAATTATGTAAACGTTTGTTAATTAGTATTACAGCGAGTAAATTTAATAGAAACTGCCTTATAATATGTGACTATCGTTCAAAAGTGTATTTATAGACATAATGAAAGTGTGAGCAGAGTAAAAATCGCATTGAGCAGTATAACTATTTATATAATTACTCCATTTGTCATTTACATAGTGTACAGACAGTATCTGGTGTAAGACTTTGTTCATTATTAGGCTTACATCAAAAAAAATATTTTGGAAGACATTTCTACTGTTGAGTACAAAGAATTAGCAACGAAAGAGGACTTAATTATATAATCTACAACTACATGAATAATTGAAATAGAATAAAATGACGTTAGATATTTTTTTATATATTTCAATATAAATCATAACTTTTTAAGTATAAAAAGAAATTTCAAAATAGAGAATATATCTAAAACCTCAATATGTGTGCACGAATCCTCAATACTCGTAACAACTTCACGTGCGATGTATTTAAAGAAAGCTTTCCCGTAGTGAAGTCTCCTAAAAATGTGTTATATTAAACATTTCTTCATAAGATAACATAAATAAATATAATATTAATACCAAAAACTCAAGTCACCAGCAAAATATGAGTAGAGTAATACAAATAGTGAAAGATACATCAGTGTCTAACTTATCATGGCTATTTAAATGTGTATTAACAATTTAAAAAAATTGCAATTCCATTACACATTGGCAGTCCAATCAAAAAACATTTCAATGTTGAGAAATATTTATCACTGTGAGAATGGCGATGAAACAAAATGAAAAATGTTTCATCGCCATGATAAATTCGGGCAATCGTTAATTCAATGTTCAGAGGAACACCTCCACGGCAGAAGTCTGGGGATCTACCAGTGGATAACCCTAAAGCTGATTTACACCCAAAAAGGTAATGTTTTCAGATTAGTTGGATTAAAAGAATATTTTCTATAACGAGATCTTATCCGATAACGAAACAATCAATGTTAACATATGTTATTCGTTAATGGATAATTTTAAGGTTGTAGTGATTGAAAAATTTAGACCGGTGTGAAAACTGAGATGGTTAAGAATTGCAATCTTTAAAAGCTATAAAACAAGAAGTTCGCTCAATTTTTTACGGCATTATGAATAAAAATAGACGGCGTAAGATTAGAGAAAATAAAGGTGAACAGGTATTTTATTCATTAAAGTGTATTTATTTTCTTAAAATACCCTGATTTTTTTCTAGAAACTTTCATTTCAATCCAAGAAGACTGAATTGTTATAGGAAGACTGAATATATTCTCATTAATTCCAAACATGCTAGTGGTCTCGTGAAGAGACGATTACCATGTCTCACGGAGGATGAGTCAACATCGTGATTATGAAAGGTTAGTTCTTGCTCAACTCCACGATTTTTATCAAACGATATAACAAACCAATATCAATATAATGACATCACAGTTCAATCAGGCATTTTACATGCATTTTGCTTTATATTCATTGTACATCATCAGTCATTTTACGTTATATACTGAAAGTATGAAGTTATTAAAAAATATAAGCTATCATGAAAATATGAGCCATCATCACTTGGCAGATGTAAAAATCTTTTTTCTTAATTTTTATATTAAAATATTTTTAGGTCGTTATATGTTAGCTAACGGAACTTGTAATCATCGATATAAACGACCAAAGTTTTGAGCGTGAGTACATAAGAAATGCTGATACATTAACACACACATAAAATAACGTGTGTGTAATTTAGTAGAGAGGGAAGCGTTAAGTCGGAAACAGCCGACATGATGCAAAGGTGGCCGATTTAAGTCGGAAAGAATCGACAAGTCGCCAAGTTGGTCAAATGGCGCGTCGCGACTTGTCAACATAATATTTGAGCTATCATCCAAACGCGCCATTAGATATTTCACATTAATTATGCTTTTGTTAGGATGGCGATACTGTTGA
Source organism: Druceiella hillmani (assembly GCA_039881145.1). Classification (NCBI taxonomy): domain Eukaryota; kingdom Metazoa; phylum Arthropoda; class Insecta; order Lepidoptera; family Hepialidae; genus Druceiella; species Druceiella hillmani. Next base: position 20,926,545 of record JAYKKI010000015.1, on the reverse strand, counting down.
GCGGCAATATGTTCTGTTCTACCCGAGGCTGACGTGTGTGGCACTGCTGCGCACGCCGGTGGAGCCATACGTACTCTGCTCGACAACGGGCGGATGCCAAGCGCCGTATGTTCTTTATGCTTGCCGTGCCACGCGGCACTGTACATATGCTGCTTATGTAATATGTCTGAAAAAGTACATGGAAAATATGAGCCCTTAAAGTTTACCTAAAGTTTACGAGAAGACCCATACACTATTTTCCCTTAATTGTTTATATATTCTTAAGTACATATAAACATTCAATATTGTAGCGTAGGAGTTCTGTTATCGTAATATTGTAGTATATATTTTGTTCGAAAAAGAAACTATTGGAGAGGGTGAAAATTCTTTTTCCATTCTTCGGCTGAGGCAATACATGTGTATAGAAGTGCACACTGTTTTTTAACCTAGTATTTACTGGACCAGAGAGATAAGAAGGTTGTCGCTACTTAATGAATGTTGCCACATACTGGATGTGAATAACGCCTTAAACTTTATCTTTCAGCCGTATAAAACTAATCGAAGGAACGTATCGTGGACAAGTTTTAAAAGTGATTCATTTTACTTTATTATTCCCTTAATATCCGTAAAAATATTTATTGAAGTGAAAATTTCTTTTATCGCGGTAGTATATGTTGAAAATAATGAGCGATGGAGAGAAAAGGGAGGGAGAGAAAGATGAAGGGAAGACAGATGGCGAGTGTCAAGAGGTGTGAAGAGGTAAGGAGTGAGTGAGATTTAGGGAGGGATGGAGCATTTTGAGTATGAAATAGGGGCGAGTAAAAGTGAAGGCAGGAAAATACTTTTGGTCGGACGGAAGTGGATAGATAGGGAGTGTGAGAGTGGAAGAGAGGGGAGACCAGGAGAGTAGCACAGAGTGACGTGAGAGAGTGGAGTAGGAGAAGATGGAGAGAGTGGGGCAGGCAGTAATGCATTTTCTATTTCACAGAGTGAAGTAGAAAATGAGAGGGAAAGTGAAACAAAGAGAGATGGAGAGAATGGAGCGATGTTGAGGGAAAGTAGAGTAAGTGGGATTGGGAGAGTGCGACATAGATAAATAGCGGATAGTGGTGCAGGTGTATGTAGGGAAGGAGGGGGTCCAAGAGGCGAAGAAGAAGGGCGATGGAGTGAAGCTTATGAAAGGAGAGATGGGAAGAAAGAGGAAAAATGAGAAAAAATAATCTTGCAAGTAGTTCATTTTGATCTTACCGTACAATTATGAATTTTGTTTGTGAATCTGAAAGAGTCGATGAAATACTATTGGAATTACTATTGTTCGGTTAATGAAAACTGATCATAATTTACCAAATCCAGTTTGTTTACCTTATTAGCAAATAGCGATTGAAACTCTCCCTATTTTCAATTCTGTATTTATAATCGATTATCCTTTGTTATGTAACGATCGTATTGATAGATATCTTTAGATTGATCTACCCTACAATATTTTAAAATAGTCTCCCGCCGTTTAACTGCGTGTTATAGAGTGTATTTTTACTAAATTGTTTTTTTGGGATTTCGGACCTCAAGATCACTTTACAAAAATTGCTTAATATCTCTGCTTGCGGATGCTGACTCTATTGATTGATACGTGACTGAAGTTCTATAAACTGTCAGTGAAAATGTTTGTGAGCTTGCTAATAGACTTGTCTTGTTTCGTAACCAAAGGGCTTACCTCAAATAAATCAAAATCAAGCACAATATAACTCCTTAGCTCAGGGATAATATTTGGAGCTACATAGCGCTATGAAGCCAAAGCAAGAAAAAAATTGATCCTTGTTCTCAGCGCTGGGAAAAAGACTAAAAGATAAATATACACAAATGTAATTAAAACAATATTTTTTTTGTATAATTATTACTAAGCATCCTTTCTACTAACAGTTGGAAATTTCTAAATACTTTGTGCATAAGTAACACGAGTGAGGGGCACTTTACCAGTGTGACATAAATCTGCCAAATCCCCTCTTTGACACAAACATTCCCAATCGTTTTTGATCTTTTGGTGCCATTTTTTATCAATAATGATCAATTTAAAATTTTTAAAACTTGTAGAAACAAAATTATGGCCAATATTCTTTCAATAAATTTTAAAGTCACGGCCAGTAATGCTAAAACATTTATGATCTCACTTAAATCACTTAGAACTATTATATACCTTTTCCTTGGAAAAAGTCATTTACCATTGCATCGCCCAAAAGTTGAGGTAGCTAGCACCAAATTAATCAGCTGATAGACTTTCATACAATTTCCATCTTATCATTTTTCTGTGAAGTTTTTTGATGAAATATATACAATTTCTGAATTTTTAAGTAAGCGATAATTCTTAAACACCTCCAATCTGTTTGTGACATTGTAACATTTTTTTATTACAATTCAAGACTTTGTCAAGGACCACGGGTAATATATTTGTTTCTAAAATCAATGTAACTGATTTATCACAATTGCTATAAAATAATTACGTCATCCTTTATATATTATCCGAGTTTTATCTATACTTTTCAAAACGTCTTCACCGGGTCATTATTTTAAGAACCATAGCTATCTCTTGCAAACTTTTTCTGTCTAGTGTAATCTATAGCAAACTTTTCTCGATAGCCTTTAGAATTAATGCTTATTAAGAAATATTTCTGAGTTTATATTACGCACAATTCGCATATCAGTCTTCATATTCTTTTGCTACTTTACAATACTTTAAACGATCCATATATTCCTTATCTCGGGTTTACGAATTGTATTATTTTCTAACGACCTTGGTTTAAATTCAGAAAAAGTATCTATGTTCTTCAATTCACAATACTATTCGTCTTTTTATGAATGTTACTTTTTGTTTACTTCGTCAAGTTATGGAACTCATATCATCGGTATAGTCTTTATATAAGCCTTTCAAAGTTGTCTCAAATATTATATCTCTTCTTTCTTTACTGGCGCTATTACTCTCCTTTTATTCCCTAATTCGTTTACCATGTTATTTCTTTTTTATTTTTTTATGTGTCAAATTTAGGTTGTAATTTTTTTCCTAAGTATTTAATATTATTTATAAAAACTTTTTTATTTTACATTTTATAAATATGAGTTTTATTGATTGTGTAGTAATTAAAATATCTTGTAGTTATATTAACACATACGGATTCTGAATTCTGATTATCCGAATTCTATGATTATGGTTGTGCAAAAGTTGGAAGAGATTACTCTTAGAATAATAACTCGGACGTATGTATTTATATGTAACGTAAAAGACGATATAACAAAAATAAATAGGTATTACGTTAACCATGCTATGGTAAATACCTTAGCATGGTTAACGTAAATACCTTACTGTGCATTCCTTCTTTCACTGCTTCGCCAAAATAGCGTGATTGTTCGAATATATAATAGGCGGATATTAAAAATAGCCAATTTCTGTAACCACTAGCAATACCAAAAACCCAAGACATCAAACGAGAACTAAAAATAAGTTTGAAACTCATCACGTTTATAATTAATTATTCTATAACTTCTAACTTTTTCTAATAAAAATAATTATGATACCGTGTCAAATGCATTTGCCAATAGAGATTCTTAGAGATAATATTTCTGTTAATACTCGCTATCTCTCTCTAATTACTCAAGGGTAACATCCTTAACATTACGTCCAAGCTGTGCTTATTTATTGATATCAAATTATTATTTTAGTGATGTGGCAAATTTAGAATTCCAAATTTTTTCAAAAATTTTGTTCAAGTCGCAAGTAATTAACTCAGTCTGCAATTCATTTTATTGTCTTCGTAAATTGGAACAGATTTGGCATATTTGAAATGGCTTCATTTTTCGCATGAGGTTGAAAATGCTATACGAGTGGTAGTGCGACGTGGGCCCAGTCTCGTTTATTTATTGTTGAAAACCGGTGTCCGTAAGGCGCGTTTTTCCTTAATAACGCAATACCTACATTTGAGTAGTTCGTTCGCAGTAATGGCGTCTAGCGTCAATTTATTTTGAGTCAAGGTGACTGGGCGGTACGATTATAAATCTGCCTCGGCCATTTATTTTTTTTTGGGGGGTGAGTTAGTTTTTTTCACAGTTATGAAAAGAAATTTCAAGGCATTCGCTATGGAAAGGACGTCTCAGGTATTACCAAGTTGTTACGACATATTTTTCGTGTACTTTTTTTTGCGAATTTCCTAGAATTTGTTGCTTTTCAAATAATTTCTTAGGATATTTTCAATTTAAAGTTATAATTCGTTCACTTTTTCATATAATTCGTTCACTGGTGAAATTCGGCGGTTCCATATGCTCTATAAGTGCTAAAGTACAGCAATGATTAGTTATTGAGTTCATTGTATTGGAGCTTAGAAAAAAATTTAATGAAATTTATTCATTATTATACGCCACTAGAAAGTTATTATTAATACGGGGAATTTTCGTAGGCAGTGGCAATTATGGGGATAGTAGTAGGTTTGTCTAATATAAATTAATTTATTAAACCTTCAATTGTTATATTTGTATTTTTTCTTTCAAGATTTCTATCCGACGTATTATATTTATTAAGATTTAAAGAGTATGAACGAAATATTACAGAAAAAAGAAGAAAGATATTGTGGGTATTTTGGATAGTTGCTGTCGGATAGTTCTATGAGTATTGCAAGATACGAAGTGATTTTAAAAGTACTCAATTGTGACACGGGTTTCATGGAATTAGGAGTTTGAGCAAGAAAGTATAACAAAAATATATGCATCACACACATACACACATACACACATACACACCCACACAAAAACACACAAACATACACGCACACACACATATATATATATATATATATATGTGTGTGTGTGTGTGTATCAGTTACATACCGATATTTAACATATAATGACAGTAAAAGACCTTGTTATTCTTTATACGAAAAGTAATAGGAAAATTATAGTAAAAATATTCTATATAAATGGTTCTATCAAGAAAAAATAATAAAACGATGTCATAATTGAATTATTTATTTAGAAAATATTTAAAAAAATGCAACACGCAATAAGTTGTATATGAATGTTATATACGATCAACGTTTGCAACATGTTTTTGTGCTGACTCTTTATATATATTTATATTATTATATATTTAGATATATTTGCATATTATAAAAAACGAGTTAATTTTATATTAAATAAATTATCTATAATAAATTATCTGAATCATTTTCAAGATGATTTTAATGTAATTCGCCTATAAATCATATCGTATTTTGGAGAATGTACACAATATCACTTCAAATATATGAGTAAGTCTGCCTTTTTAAATCCCATACCTTTGCTATTAGTCCAATCTTAACCAGGGCCGTTCATTTAAAATTAACAAAACGACTGAGATATCTTAAACGTAAGCAGTCCTGATATGAACATAATTTTTAATAAAAGGTGATTTTTAAATGAAAAATATTTGTATGAAAAATTATATTCGGAAAAATTGGAGTGAAAACCGTAGCGGGAAACAATTATTGTCATCCAATATAAAAAGGTAATGGTTAAAATTATGAAATAATAACAAGTTTTACAGTCCGAAAACGATGAAGGAAACAAGAAAACGATAAGTGTGTCTATTTAAAATTCGCACTTCTGTCGTTTAAACTTTTTTATGTGAGCTTTTGATTGGTGCCTTAAAACAAGAAACATAATCAAAAATGAAGGCGAATTTGAAAACTTCGGCACAATATTTTACTTGCCATTGTTCATCGGCCATTATAAATGAAACAGCTTTCACGTGTAACTTTTCACTTATAGGCTAGTAGTAAAAATACACCAGGGATTTTACGTTTACGTAATGAAAAAAAAGGAAAAGCTTTTTCAGTCTTCCTCCTGTGTATTTAAAGATTGTTTTGGGAAAAGCTCTTAAGGAAAAAAGCGAGTTAATGATAGTGGAGAATTGAAATGAAAGGTTCGGATAGAAACAGCTCCTATGGTAAAATTTCGACGAAAAATGAAATGCCGCGATGTGTTTCTTCAAATGTTGCTTTTTGAACGAAAGATTCGAAGATTTAGAAAACGATTTAACTATTTCTTTTTATATCGATTTTAATGTACGTAAAGTAGAATTATTATTAATTACTGCAGCCTCTTCTATTTAATAACAACAATATCATTTACGGAACGAAATTATATGATAAACAATCGAAGATTACAATAATGAGTATATAGAGTGGAATAAAAGAAAAAATGAAATTAGGAGAAATGAGGTTTTTTGAGAAAAATGTTGGTGTTGGGCGTAGAAGAGGATTTATGCACGTAGGAAATAAATCCTGATATAAATGCTAGTTTTGCTCGTTATATATTTTATTGGTACAAAGCGAACAAATATTCAGAACAAGCTATTATTTACTACTAGCATGAGTCTTGTGCTCATCTCATACTCATATATGATCGATCAGAGAACATTAATTATAGACAGACTAAAGTAGTAAATTGATAAACTTTAAGAGAGGGATTGTTTAAATTATAAATGTAGTAAAGTAGTGAATTAATTCCTATATTTCATTAGATACGAATGCTGCGCACTACGCAGATGTGTGCTTCATAATTGGCTAGTGCTGTAGCTGCGAGTTTTGATGTTAGAAGTAATTATAATAATCGGGCTAATTTTACGATCAATCTTTAATATTTCAAAATATTTAATGTTTTGATTACCTTTGAAAAATAATATGCGTCTCCTTCCGTAAGTTTGTATGTTTATAAGCATGTACAGGTAGCAATTATCAGCAGATTTTGAAAATTCATATTTTTATCGATTGGTTACATATAAGAATAGAAACCTATTGATTTTCATAATAATGTACCGTATAGTTTAATTTTTATAAACGATTTTCCACAAAAACTCCTTGTTTTCGCGCTCGGCGGTTGTTCTCAGCCGCAGTTTTTTGTGGATTTTCTAGTTCCTTTTCTCTGACCCCTGTTGTTTTAACTTATTTTTTAATTTATTCCAGCATACATGTATTGCGACATGTGAACTCACATGTCGCAACACGTGTATGCTGGAATAAATAACTAGTTTGAATCTCATCAAAGCAAGAACATTTCAGTTGTGTAAATCAAATGACTTGAAGAGTAGAAAAAATATAATACATCCAGTCAAGAAGGAGTAGATTTCGCATTGCGACGACTCCGTGTACCGAGGTATGATAAAAGTTATAAATAAAGATTTAAGCACATATGCATTTCTGTTGAAATATTTACAAATATTAATATTATTTTCCACTATGTAAATCTATTAACTTTATACATCTTTCACAGATGTGAAAAGTCATGAGTTTTTCAAAAACAATGAGATGAAGAACTTATGTTATAATTTTCCTACAAATTCAAAGGAAAGCACCAGTAACTCCATTATTTTCATGACACTCTTAGTAATTTCAAAAGCAATTACTTTTTTTAAATTAAAAAGAACTTTTCGATCTGCCTCTCTAAAAGTTCTATTGAACTTTTCCAGCAAAACATATCAAGAAAAATAGAATATATGCCAAATAATCCACTTTACACAAAGAAACGTGATAGGAAAACTTCTTGATAGTGTTTATTGTTGAAATTACCTTTGTTTTTAAAAGATGTTTTCTAATTTTGATTCCATCTTTATAGTTGTATGATTGGAAACTATACTATGTTTTAATTATATGTAGTGGCACTATTGAGCGCTTTTAAAAATATTTATCATTAACCTATTTATTAAAATAAAGAAAATATTTTTCACGCATAATAAAATAAAGTTGCATAGGAGAGTTAACTCCAAAATAAAATCTAATTAATGTAAATTCATATTTACTATTATTACCTTCAAATTTATTTTGTCATCAGCTGTGCTCGCGATTTCGTTAGTATTTGTACCTTTAGAAGATATTATTAAATTATATTATAAGATAAATTAATACACGTAATATCATTTATTATAACAATTATAAACGTAAACTTTTTAAAGTATAAGCAATAAAATAAAAACATAATCAATCAGAAAAACTTTATCATAATTTTTTTATCCGCTTTTGCATGATGCGCGGACAAAGAAAGACAAATAAACAATTCCAAATATAATATTTTTGTGTTCTATTATTTTTGTTACGTTCACTTAAATATTTTTTTTCGTAAATAGTTTTAAGGTTCATAATTTTGTGGTGTGTATAAATAATAAAGTACGTAACGATCAAATTTATACAGTTTAATACTCCTAGAAATTAATTAAATTATCAATTAAATTATAGATATTGACAACGGATTATAATTTTAAAGAAATTGAGGCAACAAAGTAAGTTTGTAACGAAAATATGCAACATCGACCAATTTTATATGCGAAAGACGACCGAGAACGATGTCTGCTCTCATGCATCTGCCTGCATTAGGGTTGCTTAGTCAAACACCTTTTCCCACACTACCCCGCACTTCACATTTGGTCACATCTATTCCGTCAATTTATGCCTGGGTGGAAAACTTCATTGTTCAATTTAAAATATACGTAGCATCGTCTATTGATGTACATAAGTTTATTATATATTTGTATAATTATGATGCGCCGGGTAGCTAGGAACTACTTTGTTGGTGTTGTGTTAATGCAACGCAAATAGATTTTTGAAAATATTTAATTCACGTATCTTCTAACAGAGTGAAATAATTGCGATGAAATAAAAACTAATTGTTCGAATACCCTCTAAATTGGTCTAATAGATTTTAAGCGATGCGTGCACAAACTCATAAACAGGAATATAGACAAAAAACCTAAAAAAAAAGTTTCGAAGTTTGTCAATCTGTCTGTCTGTTTCCCTACGGTATCGTAGCACCAGAAGAATGAATCGATTCCATCGATTTCAATAGGATATAAATATCGAATTTGAGTTGATATGTTCGGTTTTGTCGAGCAGTTCTTAACCTTGCAAACTCGAGGAACTGATGATTACCAACATAATATCACCTAGATCTAAGATAATCTTACAGACATACATTTTGAGTTGGAGCTCAAATGTTTAGTTTTAATAGGCAGTTGTCACATCTACAAATTGGACAGTATGATGATGACCAGAATATCAACACCTTATCTATGCCAATATAAAAAAACTAGAAACTTTGAGTTTAGGTCTCGATAGTTTTGTTGGATGGTTCTTAAATGCGTAAACTCGAGGGTCTGACGAAGACCGGAGTCGGAAAAAATATGGTCCTTGGTCATCATTGATCACAATGATTGGTTTTAATGGGCAGTTCCCACACTCGTATATTTGAGGGTCTTAGGATGACTAAAATAATAATACCTGGAACTTAGTCACTTTGACAGCTAGAAACTTTTATTTTAAGCTCAAATGCTCAGTCTTTATGAGCCATTCTTACAACCTCAAACTCGAAGGTCTGATTATGATTAGGACAACATTACCCACTATTTTAGCTAATAATCTCCAGTTCAAGGTCAGCTTCAACTACAATTAGAACATAGGACACATTTTCCAGGATCCCCGACTTACAAAACATACGTCGGGAGGTCTAAGCTAGTGATGCCTGGTCGGTATAATATCATTGGTATTTTATTTTCAAGAAACGTATTTTACAGTATAATGCAGTAAAATAGGTTACGAATAAAAACACTAAATATGCATATAACATTTCTAATAATAAATACCTGTATTTTAGTTTGAAATCTTTTAGTTTGATGTCTTTTAACTTATAATTGACATAAAATTAGGAACTAATTATCTCCAAAAATATTTAAAATTTCCCCAACTCTTCCTATAAATACATAAATTCAAAATCGTAGTAAACGTATATATAACTCAAATTATTAAATATTATATAGAATTGAATATTATAAAAACGGAAAATAATATTTGAATCAATAAAAATGTATTTTTATAAGAAATATATAACCCTAATACATTTATCAAAATTACGAAATAAAGTGAGGATTATAAAATAAAATCTAACAAAAGGTTACTTGCGATTATAAAAAGTGTTACAATCGACACATTTTTGTAAAGAGTAATCAAAACAAGAATATAAAATACTATATAATATAGGTTATTCCGGTTTAATACCGAACCATACGGTATTTCTACAACTATAGCTCGACGAGAGTGCTAGCGTTTAAAGTAAATACTATTCAAAAAATATTCGCTATACTGACACGACTTCGTTACGATTTTGTTTTACTTACAGATACACTTATATGCTGTTATCTATATATATATATATTATATATATATGTATAAATATATATATATATATATACATATATATATATATATATATATATATATATATATATATATATACATATATATATATATATATATATATATATATATATATATATATATATATATATATACGCGTACTCCCTAATGGATAACTTTTACAATTGTTTACATAGTCATAATTTTGTTTAAAAGTTCCTTTGCGAAATGTTCTTAAATAAACTTAATGCAGTATGTACTGGGAATTAGGGAAAGATAGGCCTATACCTTTTTGAAGCGGACTGTACTAGGTGTGTGTAAATTAGCAAATCTCACAAACAAGGCAGCTGCCTCCACGGGCTCCACATGCGCCACTCGCCCACTGCTCTATCCACGCCCACTTTAATATTTTTTCTGGCGTCTGACTCTTCGCTGTTATTGTGATATATGCGAGTTAGTATGTATTATCACAGTGCCAAATTTCAAGTTTCTACGTCGAACTAATTCTGAGAAAAACAGCTTTAAGGTCAAATTTATTGAGATGACACTCTGTAGCTATATAAATACATACACGAGTGCTTGATGTAGTGTTATGTTATTATTCCGCTAAGTAGACGGTATTGATATTATATTGGCAATACTGCTTATTGATAGGTTCTTATTGTTAATACTGATGTATGAAATCCCTGTTATTTAAAAAAAAAATGTTTCAACGGTAAAGTGTTCTCATTTACGTATACGTAATTAAGCAATCCCAGTATATTCCGATAATTTTTTTAAGTTTTCTGATAAGATTATTGATAATGTTGGGAAAATGAAGTTGTTAGTACAGATTTTCACTAATCTCGCCTTCAAGTTAAATTTCATATTTGCGAATTAACTCGTGCAACATGTAATAAAGAGCGCAGTGCACAGTTTAGTGAAGAAATGACGTAATTAGCGTCATTAATTAATATATTATACATATTCTATACGTTTCCGCATGTTTTTTATTTAAGTGAGCTGAAGTGTGACAATGAAATGCCCCCAGTGTGATCCAAGATTGAAATAACAATCTTACCATGGAAACTGAAGATACACCGTGGAATTCCTCCCCACTGAATAGTATAGATGCCGTGATGGAGTTTGGATAATATAGGTCTAAAGAAACTCTAATAAGACATGACTAAGGATGACATGAATTGTCTCATTAACAAATCAGGATACAATGATGAAACCAGAAGGTGGTGACAGAAACTCTTCAGTGATGAGGAGTGAACTCATCGAGATTAGATTGCTTTGACTTGTCTTGAAGTAAGCAAGGAAGTTTTAAGTAAAAAAAATAGGTAGACATGTATATACAAGTACACACATAGGCATAAATCAACTAATATATTATTAAGTAGATAGATAAATACGTAAGAATACGTATTTATACCTGTACTTATTTACAAACTTACAAATGCATGGGTACTAAACGTTAGCACGTAGGTGTGTAAATAGGTAAGTACATATATGTATGTATATACCGACTTCAAACACTGACTACGGTGAATCAAAAGAGGAATGTGATTTATATATCTGTATATATGTATACATGCAGGTATGTACATGTGTACCGTCTGTCCCGATTTCAATAAATGTACCGTCTGTCCCGATTTCAATAAATGTACAGTCTGTCCCGATATCAATAAATGTACCGTCTGTCCCGATTCCAAAAAATGTACCGTCTGTCCCGATTTCAATAAATGAGATACTATTGATCTTGAATTCATTATAAGTGCGTGATATTCTGGATAACAAAAAATGTCATAAGCACAAAACGTGGAAAAATAATATTGTTTATGAAAAAATTGAACCGACTTCAATTGGCTACCGAATAAGAACTGCACAGAAAAGTATAAAATAATAAAAATACGAGTGCTTAGCTGGAACTTTTGTGGACAATATCGTTTCTGAACGTAAATAAATTTGCAAAATACTACTACTTATAGAGATTTTTGGAGTCGGTGACACTCTGTTGTGCTAGTACCACAACAGAGTGTCACCGACTCCAAAAATCCGGAGTGCTCATCTGTTTGTGGGAAGGGAGGGGGGTGCGTGTACGTGAGAGAGAAGCGTCAACTTGGCCCCAATTCCTAAAAATCTCTAGCAGTAGCTGTGTTTTATAAATTTATTTTTATAGTTTATATATAACGATATTACAAAAGTTTCAACTGAGTACTCGTATTTTCTTTACTTTATTCTTTTCAGTGTGTTTTTTATTTGGTAGCTTGAAGTCGGTTGATTTTTTATTAGAAAAGGTTTATTAAAACTTCATGTAGGTATTACTTTATTTTACATATTACTTAAACTAGCACAGGTATCGTCTTTCTTGGTTTCACACATACGCGTGCGCACACATGCGCACTCTCTCTCACACACATACACACACACACGCACGTATAAACACACACACACACACACACACGTACACACACACACACACACACATACGCGCGAGCGCGCGCGCATTCCCACACACACACACATACACACGCATATACATATTTTGATATTTCGTCATGTATACTTTCGAACTTTCACATTTCATTTTTTAGGTTAATGATTATCCTGTTTTGGGATGTTGCATTTTAACTGAATGTTTAGTTCATTTTAACGGTATTCCATTTTATATTCGATTGTTTTATATATTAATTCTTAGTACAAGGAGGCCATTGGGTTATGTGTTTCTAGTCAAATCAATGAAGCGTAAAAATCGCCTATACTTATAAAATCTAGGAAACAGCCCTGATTTTAATAATTTTTTTAAATCGTTTGCTTCAACATCCTATTTAAATTCAGAAATATTACATTTGGTCCTAAACAATTTTTATATTATTTAAATAAAAATTAATTGATTTCCCATAAAAAAATTATTTTTTATTCTATTTCTTATTGAATTTGTTTTCCATCCAAATATATTATGAAAAATGTCATTTAAATAAAAAACTTGAAAAAATGGTATAGGTAATATTTGATTTATATTTATTTACAGAAACAGTATTAATATCAGAGAATTTGGTACATACTATACAGTAAATAAAAATGTCTGAATATTTCAGGAAAGAATAAATAACTTACAAAATGCTTGTAAAAAGACGTAATAGAACTGGCGTATTTGTTATAAAGGTCAAAAATTCCAGGATGAAAAATAAATGGACATTAGGCAGGTGTTAGACCGATATTCTTCAAATCCTGTTTTAAACGCGTGCAGTTTTTGTACGAGTATGTATTTCGAAATAAAAGTAAGTGTATAACGACAAGAATTTGAGTATAAAAATGTTTTCATGTGTAAAATAAAATTATGTAATTAATAAAATTTACAAATTAAATAGTTATTAACTAAATAACTGTGGAAGTGTGTCAACTTTGTGTACAAATTTTGGAAAATACGGTGGAAAAGGTTTATTTATGATCTATTATAGAACTAAAAGTTTTAGAAGAAAAATTGTCTTTATATAAATTTCGAGATGTATTATTCTAGTGCATTTATAATAATATAATTAAAATATGACAACATTTATTAATTTAAATAATAAGTTTGTTAATTTGCTATTTTTTCAATATTTCAAAAAGATATTCTCGGGTCGACGAGGAAGTCCTGAACAATTGAAGAGGTAATAAAAGATCTGCCGACACTTAAGGTAGTTGCTTTGAGATTAGAAAAAAATGATTTATTAAATTATTTGAATAGTGGAAAAAAGTTTTTGTCCGTAGTAGCTATGGAAAGCGATTCACAGAAAAGAAAATTGTTTTAGTAGAAGGACGGAAAACTTATAGTGAAACAACGAACATTGCGAGTCCACCAAAACTGAAATTAAGAAAATTGCAGGATGCATCGTTCGATTGGGACAGAAACTGTTTCATTTGTAAGGGACCTCTATTTCATCATAAGAACAAACAATTATCATCTGTAAGTATTGTCACTTCGTATGACACGAAAGCAATAATCATTAATGCTATTAAAAATATCAGAGATGCATCATTGGGATCATTATTTGTAAGAGTTAATTTAGTTAACGACTTGAGATCTTTAAATGCAAAATACCATCAGAAATGTTTCAAAAAAACTGTGTCAAATCAATATAACGATAAAAATTCTAAGAGAAATTGATTTTTACATTTCAGTGACTTGACTGAATAAATTAATATAAATAATAAGTTTTTTTGCTGTTAAGACATTCTTGTACTAAACTCCAAAGAAAAAAGCCAACAAACGTATTTAAAAAAATTACTTTTTTCCAAAAATGAATTAATTACCATTTAAATAATATAAGAAATTTTACTGGCCATTTACATGTTTCTGATTTCAAATAGTAGATTGAAACGAATAATTAAAAAAAAGTTATTAATATCTGGAGCTAGAGGTCCAAACCTTCCTTGACTCATCTAAATATATTAAAGAAAAGGTTAATCATAATTGTATAAAAGTTTTCTCCAAAAAAGATAAAAATGTGGATATCGACTTCACCAAAAGCAAGAAAAAGAAATGTTGCTAAGAACGTGCTCGTACCAAACCAGAACTTTTATATGAAAGTTTCTGATTCAGTCAATCAAAATTAAGCTGTAAGTTAACGTAAAAGAAAGGAAATGAATAGAAAAATAAAGAAGATATGTATATAGTTTATATTTTCTTCTGTTCCTTGTTGAATGATTTTTACTTTTAGTTATGTTTTAAAGTAGCGATGCCCGCGATTTCGTGGGTGATTGTATCTTTAGAAAACGTGATTAATTTAACTGTTTGATTGATACAAGTAACGCCATCTATTATAATAATTATAAAAGTAAACTTTTTTAAGTAGGTACACTCTGCAGTAAGACGTTACACTGTCATGTAATTGTTATTGATTTCCTAAACCAGCTTGGAATTTTTAGATTTACTAGGAATTATATAAAGTTCTTTAATTATTTACATTACTGGTAATATATATTTCTGGTAATATGTAGGCTATGACATTAATTAAACAATATGACACTCACTGGCAGTTATTTTGTTTGGTTGGATTGATTTGAATTAGATTATGTTAGTTTAGGTATTTTTGGAATGGGTTAGGTTGGGTTTATTGCTTTGGGCTGGGTATATATATACTCTATACATTTGTGTACTTACTCGCGTCGAGTAGCTAGGCGCTTTTTTGTTGTTGTTGTAGTAACGCAATAGAAATAAATTCGCGTATATTCTGATTACGTAAACTGATTACGATGAAATAAAAAAATTATTGTTACCTCAAGTCAACTCCTATATTCTTTAAAAAACTTCATCTTAATTGGGTCAGTAGTTTTTATCTGATACGTGTTCAAGCGAACAGACAAAATTTCCTAAAATAATGTTTTTTATTCTTTTACCTTTACCACGTTTCCTATTGTTTCGTAAATAGCTTCAATGTACCGAGACGTTAATTTTATAGTACTTTTATTTTATAGTATAGTATACATTATCATAAGTGACGACTTGCGGACAGTTCCGTGGTTCGTATCTTTTTAACATTTATAATATTCGTTTTTTACGTTATATTAGGGTACAATAACGGTTTTATGTACCTATAGGTATATATATTATCTACAAAAAGGTTTTTAATTTTTTTCATAAAGGGAATTTTCTATGAAATGAAAGTTAATGTAGTATAGATACCATTTGAAGTAGACAGCCACTCGAGCGGATAAGCAAATAAAATTAAAGGTGCTAGAGCGATTGTTCGCAATTTACTCTTAGGAATTCCTATTTCTTATTACCCGTTCCCTTTAGGTAGATTTATAATTGCTTTATAAATTGCTCTATAATTATCTAAAAGTAATTTGCATTTTACCATTTAAGTTGAAGCTAGCTATGCCTAACGTGAATAAATAATTTCATGCATACTGGTGCAATGACTTTCGTTTTGTAATTTAAATAAGAGTGTTTCACGAGAATTGTATTGTTCTGCAGATTTTCGGAAATAAATCGCTATGTAAAAAGAAGATAGTGCATACAAATTGTTTCGATGCTGAGAAAGAAAATTTGACTACAAGGGTATGGATAAATATAATACGGGTGAGTGCGACGTGCCTGGTCTGAAGAGGCAATTATTGTTTTTACATTTTTTTTGCTTTTATACTATTTTTAACACTATTTCACAGGTTGTGAAATAAAATAATTATAATGTGAAATTTAAATGGTGTTTTTCAAAAAAATTCCCAACAGTTTTAATTAGTGGATCAATCTCGTTGTAATTTAATATAAAGTTTTATAGTGTAATCTAGTTCTTGTAATAGGATTTGCTTACATTTTATTAATGAAAAAATGTGGACTTCTACATTCCCATGGCTGCCATTTTAATTGAAATCAAAATTTTAAAAAGCGTTTATTGCTTTTTACATACTTTATGAAAAAAATATTCTTTCAATTAAAAACTCTAAAAGTTTAGAAAAAATAACTGCAAAAGCTTTCGGCAACGAATAACTTTGATGAGATAACTTTTACATGACTTTTTACATTTTTAATGTATATTTATATTAAATAAACATTCACCATGTTTGTTTCACTTCTTATCTATTTATAGTACAGTCCTTTAAGTAAAACATTTTAAACGTAAAAGTAAATTTAAAATACTCGGTCGTATATTTATCATCAAATACAAATGGCACTGTGCGAATATCACGTAGCATGGACAGTGATTTCTTAAGTGTGTAATGTGACATGTAATGGAATATTTGAAAATAATAATGAACTTTTCTCAAAATTTATAGACCAGCCGACTATATTTGGCGTTGTCTGAGTTGAAAGTTGTGCGGTTACAACTAAATAATAGTGAAGTGTAGTCGGCAAGCAACTTTAACTTGTAAAAGGTTCGAAACTCATCAAATGTATTTGTTGTAGCCTAGAGGTAAACATTTCGCGATAAGCACCGAAACGAGGACGAATGTACAAATCTAGGTCAGACAATTTCTGTACTATAGTTTTCTACTATTTTAACAAGACTGTTTTATGTACTCGTATGTAAGAGTAGAAATTTAATTCTCGTTCGACTTTAGTATACGTATTTACACTGTTCGATGTAATATCGCCGTGACATTGATTACCGCCGGGCGGTAGATTCTTTAAAAGTTGACTTTTGGATCAAAGTGAGTGATCGATTCAAATAGTTTGTTCGTTTTCATATATTTGTAGGATGGACGAGCAGGGACAGATATGGGGGAGTAACTTGTATATATATATATATATATATATATATATATATATATATATATATATATATATATATATATGTATAGATATATATATTTATATATATATATATATATATATATATATATATATTTATATATATATGTACCTGTACCTTGTGATATTGGAAAAAATTATCGGAAAAGTATATCTTTTTCGATAATTTTTTTTCTACTATATTTGTTTGATACTACTCATGAGTATATTATCCGAATCTTTGTTTCGGCACAGTGTCAATTTGGACAAGGTTTATTTATATTTGTCATGCTAGTCAAGGAAGTTGCGATTTAAATATATACCTATGATGATTTGCCGATTATAACTCTAAACTATAAATACTATCTGTTATAATTTTTTTGAAAAAATGAAAAAAACGTTTCATATTGGCTACATTTTGTAATGTCATATGTATGGCTATATTAGTATAGTAATTTTTACAAAAGCTTTTAACTTCAATGTTATCTGTTCGTCAAAATTAGTAGACCTAATCAAACGGAAAAGAAAGAATAAACAAAGAGTCATTGTGATAAAATTACTTCAATAATAAAAATGAAAAAGATGTGTAATGAGTAACTGAACACATTTTGGATAAAGATTCAAATTACTGAAGGTTACTTTGAAATTTTACTTGCCATATCTTTGCTTTTGAAATTGTAAAATCGAAGTTTTATAATAGTTTACAATTATGATTAAATAAGAAACATTTTTAAATAAATTATCAGTAGGGCGTAGTACATTCTTTTATAGCATCGGGGTTGATGTTAGGTGATGAAAATTAATGTCATTATTTTAAATTTGAAATAGTAAATTTTATTTCTGAAAATGATGATGATTTTATATGAGATAGTACAACCCTTTAAATTCCCAAATTTTAGGCAAAAATATGAATAATTCTTAACACTAGCAATTTATATTTCCAAAAACAACGGGGGTATAACCTCAAATACGCAACAAAAATACCTTTTTTACGTTTATTGAAAAATAAACGTAAAATAGTAATTTCTAATATATTATAATCTGATATCATCCCAGTTACAATTTGGATCTTTATTTACGGACCGTCCACATTTTGCTTCCAATTGTCTATCTTAAAGTATAATAGTTGCTTTGCAGTTCCTATATTAAGACGATTTGTAAGTTTCTTAAATTTTTAATTTTATTCATGAAAATAATAACTTTCATCACATCTTCAAGGATTATTTATTTATATTACTTTACTTATTATTTTGAAATTTATCCTTAAGCTTTTCTTTTAAAAAATATCCCACTTGGTTTATAATTATTTGCATACAGTTGAGTAATTTCCCTTTATTATGCATTACTGTAAAACTATTACTTTACTGGAATATATAAAAATTGTATTATGTTCTAAACGAACCTTAATTTTACTCAATGTCTATAATATATCGTATTCAGCTTACATCATCGTCAGATCAAGTTATACAACATAAATATATTAGAATTCTAGAGGCAATTCGTAATGTTAGTAAAAGTCTATAAAGTTAGAAGGAAAAGGAAGAGATTTTGGAGTTAAAAGTGAAGTTCGACAGAGTAATTCTGTATAAGCAAAGCTTTTGACAGTTCTGTTGGAACATGCTCTCAAAAATATACGTTTTGATTTTGTTGGAGTGAAAACCAACCATAAGCATGTAAGGCTAATAAGTTATAATTAATGATTTAGAATACATGTTGCAAACACTTTTTATACACAGAATAAGCAGCGTGGTCTGCACACGATCGCTATAAATATATGTATAATGATAAATGAAATTGGAATACTCATAATACTAAGATAAACTACACCGTTTTATGTCGAAGGATGTTTCTATCGCAGTCGAAATGTCACATTTATAAGGACATATCTTGCGCTCTACTAAGGAAGTAGAGCGCAGGATAAATTTGGATTGGATAAGACAATGGTTTTAAAAAATGTAGTTAAATCCAAGTTGTCTGGCGAATTGAAGAGAACAACCTTACAGAATTCTCATAGTACTAATTTTACAGTTGTCAGCGCAAGGCTCTAACTGATGAAATTGTAAAGAAACTGTACTATTCCCAACGAGCTACAGGCGAAGGCTAGAATTATGCAACAAAGTTAAAATCAAAATATTTAAGAAAGGACAAAAATAATAGATAACTAACTGAGGAAATAAATAATCAATGTAAGAATAATAATATAATATAAATTTAATTAAACATACCATACGTATGTTTTGAGTAATTATCAATTGTAGAGAAAAGCAGGCTGTTTATTATTATCATTCACAATTAAATGAAACTACGTGATGTAGTATTATTTCTACTGTCTTTAATTTTTTTACCACGACCTAGGTTTCGTTGTATTACATCTTCAGGTGGGATATTAGTAAAGATATATCTTCTCTAATATCCCACCTGAAGATGTTGTAATACAACAAAACCTAGGTCGTGGTAAAGAAATTAAAGAAAGTAGAAATAATACTACATCATGTAGTTTCATTTAATTGTGAATAATGAATTTCTACAAAATTAACGCCAAATATATTCAATATTATTATCATTACTTAGAATGAATATTTTTTATACTTTATGTTATCTTTAGCGAATAATATTCTTTTAGCTATAATATTATATCAGGTATTTGATTTATTGCACGGGTATTAATTTTGAATTCGTTATAATAGACAATTGCATTTGAATCTTTCTATATAAAGTAAATTAATAGTGAAAGTTTTGTTTGGAAAATAGAAAGGTTATTATACTATTACTTAATATACGAGTATATCATATGATATTTAACAGATATTTATTTCTAAAATTTTTGCAAAAAATAAAAATATAAGATATAGGCGTCAGTGAAAAGTACAACCCCTATTCATAGAATTTACGTTATTTTACTGGGGTAGACAAGAACGACCGAAAAAAGGTTCGGCAAAAATAATAACTCGTTGTTTATGGAAGCGGTGTGTTCAGTGTAAATTTACGTTACAATACTCGTTTCTTACATGAAAACAAAAAAATCATGTTCGGAATAATATTGTGTATTTTATAAACCATTACGTGCCATGAATTACGTTACATGCGACTTTAGTCGGTTGTCGGTCTACTGGAAGCAGAACAATAATACAATAATAATTTGGTTATTAATATGGTATTTTGGCAGGTCTGAAAATATAAAGTTAAGTGATTTAAGGTGTTATACGCCACGAGACAGGAGCAGGTCAGTTGGATTATTTTTGCTGTCAGAAGACGACGACATGTTAGTGATAATTTGTTTGCTTTTGTTTTATTGATGTAATGTCAAAATTTTTTTTTAATGATTAAATTTTATGAATAAAGTTATTTTTGCAGTTTATTTTGAAAACATAAAATGTAGCATGTTCATGTAATTGTATAATGTCCTTCATACTTTTGCAGTGCTGCCTTTCCATTCTTTCTCATTACCGTGCTCATATTTGCGTGAAAAAAACTCTAGTTGAAATAATAACTGCTTTAGATGTAAAAGACTAAATTGAAAATTGTGTTTACCTTGCTTTAGTCAATTGAAACGTTTATCTCATTTTATAACTTTGAGCTGAAACGTTTTACATATTGCTGCGAAGTATAAATAATTTTATATCATATCGCATAAAAAAATTGTTATTGTTTCTGAAATTTTAATTTGATAAATTTATCAATGCCAAAGGTTATTTGTAATCTAAATACTTTTAGGTCCTGTGATAACTGTATACATGCATACAGTTATCCTGTGATAACTGTATACATGTATTTACCGTGAATGTAATAGATCACGCAGAAAAAAGAAACTATCTAGGTCAGAAAACTTAAAAAAAGGAAGTGTGAAAAATTACAAAAATTTGAATCCATTGATAATCCTTAGGTCAATATTACTAACGACTAAAAATTTCCATACGGATCTATTGTTCCATTTTAAGCATTAATAAAGAAAACAGTTATATCATCGTAGATAAATTTAAGGTTCGACTTTTCACTTATTCAGAAATTAAAGAAAAATATAACACAGAAATTTATTATATCTTGCAAGTTGAAACTTTGAGTTTCCATTTAAAAAATCTCCATATGCTACATATTGTAAATGGAAACTTACAAAGTTTCCATTTACAATATGTAGCAGATATATCGTAAATGCAAACTTTGAGTAGTGATCTCAAAGTTTCGACTTATTTTAAAAAATAAAATTTAATAATATGAACAATAAATTTACTATCACACAAAATGTATAGCAGTTAACTTATCGTTCATATTATTAAATTTGTAGCTTATAAGTGTAATTTAATTCTATTATTTATAAAGTATTGGCACAAGAAAAGAAATATATCAAAATTCGTTACCTTTTTTCGTGTTATGCGGATATCACAATTCTACTTTAAGTCTTTAATGGAACCACAAAAGACTTTGATAAAATATCTTTCTTTCCTTTTGTAATTTTTGTTTTCATTATTTTTTTTAGTAGATATGTGAAAAATGTTTATCAACCATTAACACATAGTTTAAACAAGTCAAGTGAGGTACCTGGTAAAATCAAAATAATATGTATATGGCATAAAAGCAATGTGATAAACATAATACCACATCATGAAGCGTTATTTACCGTATTGAATAAATTTTACTTAAATTTAATATTTAGAACAGAATAGTAATTTCATTCGTAATTATAGTTACACGTGAAATTAAATGGTAAAGGTAAAAAAGTCTGTATATAATGTAATTTTGGAAGAGTTCACACTCTTACAATAGACGCTATAAATAAGATAGAAAACGGAACGTTATGGTTTCTGGATTTTCGGTACGTGTGTCTGTCTGACCGCGCATCATTTAAAAACTACTTGATGCATTTTGATGGAATTTTACTTTTAGATTCTTTAAAGAAGTTGGACGAAGGTTATGAGGTATCGAGCGTAATGAGTATTTTTGTCCGTTTATTTTTCCGTCCGTATTTCTAATTTGTTTTTATGCATTTATAATTTAATAATCAGTAAACAAATTTAAATGATACGTTCATGTCGTATTTATTCATTTTCTCAGAAAGAAATTGATATATTTTGATATTTCATCATCAAGAAAGGAATTAAAAAATGTCGGACAATTAAAAATTACTTACACCAAAAATGTATAATTTTATGTCGTCAAATATAATTTGCATCAGTTGAGACATGACCTGAATTCAGAAATATTTTCGTAACAGGTGTAAATTATTTTAAATCAAGCGTAAATTATTTTTTTAGGTGTAAATTATTTAAAAAAAAATATTTTAAGAACATGGGAATTTGCACGTACAATTCAGTTAGCTCCGATTCACGCGCTGACGGAAATTTATTCTGTGACGAACGAGACACATTTTTGTAATTTTTAAGCTTTTAAAAATTAAAAACAATGGCAGGCGTCTACATCTTCTACTCCATATGATTCAAGGCCCGACATACTTTCTGATAATAAAGATTATGAAGGGGATAAACTTTGGTGTCCCACGAATTATATTTAAAGAAGCACGTAGAACCGATTTTGTGTATGGACAGCTCAGGTTATTATCACGGAAGAGTTACTTTGTGTTTCTCTTTATATGTTTCATGAATTAGTTATGATTAATCAGTGCAATTTGTTAACTCTCTTATTTCTTATGCCTATGGGGAATATAAAAAATAGTTTCTCAAAAGATATCAGGCGACGTATTGCAGGATGATTACAAAGTAGTGTGCAGCAGTTCTTAGTTTTGCTTTTAAGAGACGGAAATTCGCCATTGTATGAATTGCCTTCATCAGCAAGCTCGGAAGATATCTCATAGAATAAAGTATTTCCAAATGGAAATTTCCTATGATAGATTGACTATGAGTTTCTTGGAAAGAGGTTCAAATTATAAAGCATCGTTCATCATGAAGAAATTACATCAATCAGTATATACATAAATATTGATATACATACATACATACATATATACATATATATATATATATATATATATATATATATATATATGTGTACATAATAGGTTTTTGCTGAAAATAGGTTTTATTTTTATTTTGGTAGTTATCATCTGTAGTACACTAAAATATAAAAACATAAAATGGAACAAACGGTTTCGTAGAAAATCAACCATACAAAAATTCCTTCAAAGTCATGTTTTTCAACACTGATCAAAGGAATCAAAAACACTCATATCGAAATGATAAATGCGAAGGTTTCATTTCAAAAATCAAATAGCGAAAAGGAAACAAATCCATATGTTACAGAATATAGCATATAATTATACAGGTACACAATATAGCACATAAATAATTTTTTCTTCATATTGTTAGGTAATTTCTCGCTATAACGCTTACTTAGGATGGCAATTACATTTTTGAAATTAAAATTAATTTATGGAAGTAACAAAGTCCAAGCAACAATGAAATATAGAAAATGGTCTCAACAATTTAATCATATATCCAAAATTCAACGCACAAATAATGTAACTATAGCAACGACAGCAATACGACTTTCATTTTTCTATTACACGAAGAGCCCCGTACACTTTTTTGGCTGCGAACTTGCCAGTGGCATTCAAGTATGCGCAAAAAAATTCGTTTTTTTGGACGAATTTTCGAAATTATTTTTTTGGTTTTAACTCGAGACAAAACGTACTGAAAATAGATGTAAACTAAGTACCATAACAATGAGTCTTAAAGGAGACCGGTAAAGTCCGTATAGTGATAGTTCTTAGCACTACAAGGAGCAGAAGTAGAACTGAGGAAATTATAAAATAGACCCTTAATAACTTTTATTTATATCGTCAACGATATAAATTAAAGACGTATTTGATTTTGAAAATGTTTTTTTTTAAATTTATAATAATTTATAAATGCTTTTTACACGAAACTTTCTGATCTATCATAATGAACATATATGGATGTTACATATTCATCCATAAAGCAAACAAGCTGATAAAAGTCGTCAAAAAAAGCCATGTAAATCTTAAAAAGATCACATTTATTATACAAACACACACACACACACAGGGTAATAACAAAATAGAGGGAGAGCAATGTTTTGACAAAATGATCACACAATCAAAATTTAACTTCTATGACCTAAACTCTTAATCAACGTAACCTTATCAAAGGCTTTAACATGGCAGTCATATTTATGCTGCACACACGTAACTTTCTAGTATATGGAATTCAGGAACTGCTTCTGTGTTATTAACCAAGGACAATAATTTCCACATTTGTTCCAAAATAAAGCGCTCGAGAGTAAAAACAATAAAAAAAATTATATGTAGTTTGATTTTTCTTCAATTATGTTTAAATATGGTTTCCACACATCGTATGCATACTTCTAAGAGGGAGATGGATAAATTTTAAAGACCGTCATGTATATACATACATTGGAGGTATTTATTAGAAACGTATTCTCCGGACACACCAGCGGCCTCAAATTTATTTCGAAATTTTCAAGGCAATATGAATTTTTTGTTCACCTGCATTTTCGTACTCCCATTTCTTCAAACAGTCCAAAGTCGATTTCAAGCCCTCATAATTCCAATACAGTTATTACTTAACAAAAAAATGAAACACATAATTAGTATATAATTATGAAAAAAAAATTATTACTTTGGTTCTGGTCAAATGCGATGTCGAATTAAAGCGAAATAAATAACAAGTTGTGGTCAGGGGTGGGATTAAGTGGGGGTGCGCGAAGCGGGAGCGCCCTAGCCTCAGTCAGTGCAGCACGGTCTTCCGTCGCGCACGGGAGTGTTGCTAATCGTTTACATCCCTTCCCTACGCTGTTTTACGTTCGCGAGTTTTATGAAGAGCACCACCGCTTTCGCTATACTGATTAATACAAGTTTTGGATAACTTACTCGCCAAAGGTAAGTTATTTCCATTAAGTTCTTCATTACGTATTATACATTTAGTAAAGACGTGTTAATTGCTGATTGCATCTAAACTTTTGAAAGTAACGTGGCAAAGCGGGATTTGAGCTAAAGTGTGTCGATATCAAAGATACTTTTTCGTTTCGTTTATAAGATAAAAGTAAATTAGAGTTTCAAGTTAAATAAATGTTTATACTTGAAGTTTCATTGAAATATGCAAGAACTGGTAAAACATTAAAACTCGATGCAATATTTTGAAATAAATACGGAATTAAATGATATATTGTTTATGAGTTTGTGTACAGTATTTAATTTTGGCGCTATTGAAAGGTACTTTTAATATTATTAATAAATTTTTCGAATGTAAAAAAGTCATAAGAATGTAATACATTACTGTAAACAAAATGACATCACATAGAATTCCGCAAAACGGGGATTACATTTTCGCAGTGTTTTAGAAGTTTGCATATTGGGGTAGAATATTTTAAAATAGCTGAGGGTGAATGGTACGGAAATTATTTCGAGAGCGTAATATGGGTGATTAATACAGAAATCGATGTAAAGAACTGTAAAAATAAGTGTGATTTTAGATAATTCTACAATTCGATATTTTCATAAGAATTTACTAATTATGTGTTTCATTATTTTGACTATTACAGTAGATATAAAAACAGTTATCATTACAGTGGATATAAAAATCTTTAACGCATGACACTGGGAAAGAGAAAAAAAATCTCGAAGAGAACAATGGAAAAATAATCTAGACATTTTGCGTTTGATTTAAGTGTTCCATAGGTGAAGGACTGAAATCTATCCCTTGTAATTTCATTGTGTCCAGCTGTCCGTCCGCAGGTTACAGCGTTATGGCTCTTTCAACTTAAGACGGATTGAGATAAAATTTTACGCGAAGGCGTAATCGAATTACGTGAGCCCTTAGAAGTAAGGAAAACATTTCTTTCAATTTCTCTTTGAAATACTTTTTTCTCGTAGTGTCTATAACGAGTTTGCGACTATATCCTTTCTGCAACGCGTGAGACCACAGTATTTTGCATTCTCCCCACGTAACATTTCAGCTACGAATGTGGAAATTCCGAGAAAAACAGGATAACGATATTTAGTAAATAAATTATTGCAAAATTATTTTATTCAATTTGCCTCAATAAATAAAATATATATTATAATTAAGTTTTTTATGCCTGTGAAACACGTAATAGGCAACATTTTTACATAGTGAATAAAAATGTTTTATTGTTAATAGTTTGATATTATTGTGAATATTAATATTTTATATTATTGTTAATATTTTTACATAGTGAAGAAAAATGTTAATATTGTTAATAGTTTGATAGTAATGTCACGTTCATATATATGTTTAAATTTTTATATATAACTAAGTGTACGTAAAACATTGTAGTGCGAGTTTTATTTGTGCTTAACAGGTTTATTTGTTTTAATTTATCGGTTTATTGTCACTACGGATTACTTTTTTTGAATTACTTAAAGGGTTGCGTGTATTATCTGGAAAATAATTATCTGAATAATGATAGAAGTATATGGCATTAGCTATTTTTAAAATAAATCTATTGATTAATTTGAAACGAAGGATTGGGTTCTTTTTTCCGTGTGATGTTAAACGTTGAGGAAGTCATCGTACAAAATCCAGTTTATTTCTTTGTGTATTTCGTGTGTTATGAGTGGAAATAATTTAAATGAAAACAAAGTAAAAAGTTTTCTTCACCGATAAAATGCGATGTTGAATTAATACTAAATAAATTGCAACGTCTGGTTAGGGGGTGCGAGTAGATGAATGTGCGGGTAGCAGAAACGGCCTAACTCAGTACAACGCAGATTCAGATGTTAATTTCAAGTGATTTCGTTAATTTATGAAAATCTTCGTTAAAAAATTTCGTTAATTTATGATCTTTGGTTTTTTCTGTGATTTTATTATTTTTTTTATTAGACATAAAAAATTAAATGTTGATTAAAAATATCCAGAAATATTATAGACAAATATGCAATTGCCTTAAGAAAAAACTCTATTTAAAAAAAATAGATGAATTTTTTTAAGGTTAGCGTAACTTCACGTTTCTAATTTTTAATCAATATATCCTGGGAACAATAATAACACATTTTTGGTAATCTAAATCGGCCCAACTATAAAGGAAACTGAAAAGTTAAAGTATAAATATTATTCTGAAAAAACACACGTGAAATTTATTAAAGTTTGTATTTTTTAATTTAGTAAATTAGCAACGCAGATGTCAAGTGTAAACCTGAGCTTTTAAGTATAGATCAATGCGCTCTTTATTTGTACACAATATATCAAGTATGACTAAATGAGTGCTCGGCATAAACTATTATCTTTCTTTTTCCAAATATGATTTTTAAATATAAATAAATTTATCACATTTAAATAAATATATGATATTCTTATATGGTGTTATGAAAGCATTTTATTATACAAAAGACATAAATAGAACAAAGCGCAGTTCACTTAATTAAAAACAGAATGAAACTTTTTAACCAAGAACGACCCTTGTTTAAAAAGTTTCATTCTGTTATAATAACTCCTTGATTTGAAAAAAAAAATATTTTAGCAATTAGTAATAAAAACAATTAATTCGTTACCATGCTTTATTTTTTATAATTGCCTTGGGGACAACGAAAATCTCAAGTTAGCAATGCCTCCAAAATTGTTTAATAAAAAAATTGGAAATGAGGATTTAATGAGTAGCCTTACAATAAATGAGCTACTGTTTAGTTATAAGAAGTTCCCTATTTACTTTTATAGAGAATCTAAAATGTCTATTTCTATAATACTAGCTCCACTAATTCGGATTGCAAGTGTGAATACAATAGATTTTTTCGGACTTGATCTGAACGAAAAATGGACACTTGAGAACTTTCTCGATTTTCAGTAATAAATTGAACGAGAAATAAAATTTAGAAAAATCCAGATGAAATGGTTGTATATCTGAAGCCGACTTTGTAGAGCCTTTACTCGCATATGTCATCTATCCACAAAGTAGATAGGAAAAAAGCTAGAATGCTAAAAATAGTGAAGAAAGTATCCCGAGATCGTGATTGTTGGCATTACACGAGATTAGTTTATCTATTTTCTGAACTACATTAAAGACTTTGTCTTTAATTTTCCTCGAAAAATGTTAATAATTGTAGTTTTAATTTATTTTATTGTAGTAAAAAATGACTAAGTTTTAAGTAAGGAAAATTTTTCGAGGGCATTACGCTATGAACGCTTATTAGGGATTGAATGAAATCAATGTTTGTTAACTGGTTATTAAAAAAGTTTATAATAGAAATTGATAGGTCTCATTGAATGGCTGTCAGTCGTTTAATTTGATTCATCTCAGCACGAGCGTGTTATTATAACAGTAAATCCGTCGGAGCATTGTCGCTATCCGGATTTGCGGCGGATTTACTGCCGACTTATCGCCGGTGTCAGAAAACTAATATTTGCTTATTTGTTCCCCATAAACAAACATTTTTATTAGAGAGCGGGGCATGAAATCATTTTCCGTTTTATAGGGATAGTATTTTTAGTGTTTAGTTTCAATTTACTCGATTTAAATATATAAAATAAAAATAAATATTTACCAAAATTCGAATGTGAATGATGAATGTGATATGTGAATTCGCTGTATTTTATTTCAGATACTTAGGCATGGCAAGTCGTAAAAAATATGTTCGTAAAAGTTTAGTTTATGTTAATCACGAATGTGATCTGCAATGCGTCATTTGAAATAATTAATTTCATTTTATTCTGGCCAGTAAATGGTTTGGCTGTCAAACGGAAATGAATCACTTAAGGATTTTAACATTTTCGAGAATATTTAAACGATTTGTGAAGAAAAAGTATTAAAAAGTAAATATGAGAAAAGGACTTATCTATTTATGCAGAAAATTCTGTATATAAATATATATGAAAAATATGTTTCTTTGTCGTTGAAATCACAAATTTGATAGCGATTTTTTTCAGGTTGAGATTATAGTTCCCTACCATTTTCTGTTCAGTTTTGATGCGCAGAATCTAGTGCTTGTATAATAGGCGCATTCTTTGTTACGCTCTGTATGCACGCCTTTTTATTTACGAAACTACTGAATAAAAAACGCTAAATATTCATAAATACAAATTTCATTTGTTGTTGCCGTGGTGTGTTGGGTTATTCAAAAGACATATGATCTTTGTCGGTGTAGCGCACCACGAGGATCCAGGGTCGATCCCTGATCGTGCATTGAGCGGAGTCGAACTTGTGTATAGATTATAGTTCCCCAACATTTTCTATTCGGTTTGATGCACTGAATCAAGCGTTTGAATTATAGGCGTGGTGTTTTTACGCCTTTTTATTTACGAAATTACTGAATAAAACACTTTAAATATTCGTAAATACAAATTTCATTTGTTGTTGCTGTGGTGTGTTAGATTAATCAAAAGGCATATGATCTTTTTCGGTGTAGCGCACCACGAAGATCCAGGTTCAATCCTTGAGCGGAGTCAAAGTTGTGTATAGATTACAGTTCCGTAACATTTTCTATTCGGCTTGATGCACAGAACCGAGCGTTTGAATAATAGGCGTGGTGTTTTTACGCCTTTTTATTTACGTCAATTGGTCTCCGAGAAAATCGCCTGTTAAAATGGTTCCGTTTTTTATTTTGAGGTATGGATCCGTAAAAAAACATAAAAAAGGAACTGAAATGAAGTATTATGGACGGTTCTACTATTAATGTTATTTGCCGATATGCCTTTCGATTAATAGCGGTGAGCAAAATCCCGTTTCACGTCATTATTATTCTTTTCATCGTGTTAATCACACCTCGACGGATCGTCTAGAACAAGGTAATTACATTCCCGACCGAACAATACACCTATTTTATAGCTCATTCCGGGAAAACATTTTTCACGTCTGCATTGTGAAAATTTCAAAGAAATACGAAGTCTTCTGGGGTTAATGTACCCGACAATACTCTCAGTTCAAATCGCCTCATTAATTGCTGTAGACATTTTGACGAATATTTAGTCATATTTCAACGGATGTGCTTCTGCGGTCCAATATAAATAACCTTGCGGAGTGAGTTAATTTAACGTAGGTTACGTTCATAAGCTGATAAATAAAAAATCAAATCTAGAAAACAAAATACTCACAGGGAACGAAAGTGAATAAGAAGCTTTTTTCGTTTTTATGTGTGATTGGGATCGTTATAATATCGCCTGTCACAGGTGATAATCTATTTGTAATATTACTTATTGTGCATCAAATTGAGTAGAAAATATATACTCTATATTACGGAACGGCCGTGAAAGACAGATGGGGAATGAGTGATATTATAAGAGTTCCATTTTTTTGAGGTATGAAACCTTAAAAGTAAGTTCTTTTTTTACTAAAACACCTTTTACATATACTCGGTTTGGTGCATAGTGTGTGAATAACAAAACACGTTCTTTGTTACCCTTTGTATAACTTTGTGTTAACCCAAAAATAGCGCTAGGGGCGGGTTAACGTTAGCAACTTGCGGACTATTAAACATATTGACCTTGGACTGCCCAATTATTTGTTCCAATATATAATTATGGCGTTACATTATATAATGCCTATGTATGGCATTGCCGTTATTGTATATAATACATACATAACTATAAGAGTCACGTCGGCATCGACCATCGCAACTTGTAGGTTTTTATACTCAGTAAACCAAACCGTAACATGGTCTAAAATGAGTCAGCGCCATTTATTAAATTCTGCATGAAATAATGACAAAAGCATTATTTTCAGAGAATTCCTTGGCTTTCGTATTGAATTACAAAGACATTCTATGTATAAATTGATTTTTAGTCACAGATATGACAAACCTTTCAAAACTTTCAAAATGAAATTTTTGGGAGTTTTGATTGCATAGAAGACTTTGAGCAATTGCAGAAATTGAGAAACAATTGGATAATGAAAAACCGGTTAAGTGCATGTAAGAACAGGCACAAAGTTAAGTATAGTAATTGCCCATATCTCTTGAAATTTTTGTTGTAGTGAAACGAATTTTTCAGAGTGTGTTTTTCAGTTTTTCGACCAACGGCCAAAAAATTAAAAAAAAGTTGGGTAGGAAGGTGACCTGGAGAGGTGGGAAGAATACACGTGAAGTCACTTTGATGTTTACGATTTTGTAAATGGGGGTTTAAAGCGAAAAATAATATACGGAATTACAATTTAATTTTAAAATACCTAGCCGGTATTATTTTACTTGATGGGATGAGCGAAACAAATGTCGCCACCTCTTCTATTAAAACAAAACCTAGATATTAATTGAGAACTTGGTACTAAACAATAATTTGCAATATGTCACGTGCATTTAATGCAGTTTTATGCAGCTTTAGTAAAAACTTAGCAGCAGAACCTTTCAGAATAATATATATATATATATATATATATATATATATATATATATATATGTATAAATGTATATATATATATATACATATATATATATATATATATATATATATATATATATATATATATGTGTGTGTGCATATCGATATAGATTCACGGTCACCGAATATGACGGGGACAGTCCATTCAGCTAGGACTGTCCCCGTCTAATAAAGTGATTGTACTGAAACCTTTTTCTATTCTGAGAATAAACTCTAGTGATTTAATTTATGTAAAACTTCTATTCAGATTTTTACATAAATGAAATTACTAGAGTTAATTCTGGGAATAGAGAAAGGTTTCAGTACAATCACTTTATTAGACGGGGACAGTCCTAGCTGAATGGCGAGTGACCTAATAAAATGCAAATATAAGTCTGTAGAAAGTAATAAGCTTAAAGTATATTTTTCGACTCTTAAATGTCTAATTCTAGTAACTTATGTCTGAAGAAAATCTTCTTTTTCGTACATTCTGCAATCATTTGTAAAATGTAACAAAAAATATTTTCGTGATATATGAGTTGCTAAAGTAAATATTATAATATTGTGCACCATTTTCCAGGTAAACTGAAGGGATAATTGTCATAAAATTAACGCAATCAAGAAAAATACTATATCACTTATTACATCGTGCTAATTTATTTAATAAATATTTATAGGTATTTGTGCGAAGTAATGGATATAATGGATGCCGTAATATAATTTTGAATAATATAATGATACAGCAGTTAAAGCAGTTTCGCATTGCAACGATATTATTATAGTTAATTTACTTCATATTTTACATGTCTGAAATTTGCCAGATCGACTAAGAAATATAAAGATACACTCTTTAAAGCGCGTTTTAGGACAAACGCCTTATGTTATTTGTTTGAAATTTTTTTTTGAGAGAAGTGTATCCAACAATTCACTTGAAACAAAAAAAAAGCATTTACTACTTTATTAATAGACGAATAAATGACTGTACGTAATTCAAAATAAATTTCGAAAACTATAGAACATAATCTGATATGCTATATGTGCAAACAGTATTAATATTACAGACAGAAAGGAAATTACACTTACAACTAAAGCTTGTTTGTAACAAAATTTCTAATAAAAAACTTAAAGTATAAATAAAGTGGTAGTTATAATGGCTCTTTGATATAAAATAAAAACAGTCAGTTAAATTCAAAGCCTCTAAAGTTTTGTGAAATTATTTATTTATTTAAATTTATAAAAACTACTGAAAACTCAAAAAATAAAATGCCAGGTGGTAAATTTATTTTTACGAAAGAAATATTTTACAGCCAAACGGAGTAAAAGACAATATAATTGTAGATTGTAAGTTATTTCTAGAACAATTCGTAAGAAATATTTGTAATATAAACATTTAGTAATGTTTTCATGATATAAATATTTCGTAGATTAATCTATAAAAATAATTTTATGGCGCCGAATATTTTTAAAGCTTTCGGTGGTTAATAAAGGTAATAAAATTTAACCTTACGTGAAAAAGTCGATAATAGAATTTACAAAAACACTTTCAATGTTAAAAAGCCTTTTCTAGTGGTATAAAGTACATACATATGCACATATATGTGTGTGTGTGTGTGTATTAATGAAAATTGTTTTACCTATTCTATCGGTGGAATTTTTGCAGATTGAACCCAAGATTTCTTCAAGACTCTTGCGATATTTTTCAACATTTATAACAATAATGCGGTTTATTTTATCTCCGTTTAAATATTAGGGCTTTCGTTTCTTATCTTTATTTATTTGTATCTATTCTATTTTAATCTGTTTACGTCTAAATATCGGATGGCCTTTTTTGGTCAGTACCTATATCTTTTTAATTTTTAAAAATATAGAACAATTTGTACAAAATAGTGAATTAAAAAAGTAGAGGTAAAACTAAACAGTTTTGTAAAAATATCGGAACTAAATTAGCTTTACTACTATTTTATGACAGCACTTTACTACTACCAGTAACCTAAAATATGCGATTAATTATTTTCTCCAACACTTGTGGTGCGTCCGGCGTGAATACATATAAGCTTCAAATATAATTTACACACTATTCCACACACCACAATTCCCCATGAAACAATGGTATCAAAATCCCATTATGAATAGTTATTCAAACTTTTTCCGATGTCTCGTTTTTAATTACATCCATTAACGCTCTTTAACACTATTTACACTTTTTTTTGGCAATCTTGGATATTATATCCTGTTATAATTTTGTGCAGCTTACAATCTTGGATATTATATCCTGTTATACTTTTGTGCAGCTTACAATCTTGGATATTATATCCTGTTATAATTTTGTGCAGCTTACAATCTTGGATATTATATCCTGTTATAATTTTGTGCAGCTTACGATAAAATATAAACGTGAATATCAAATTTCATAAATATTTTCTAAACAGTAAATTTATTGGTTCTCACACATATGCATGAATCATCTTAGTAACGACGTGACTAGACACCGCTGGAAATATAAATTGGGCCTTGTCAATGCTGAATAATGGCGGTAGCAGGAAAAGAGGCAATTTGATTCGTTACTTAATACCAAGGTGCCGGAGAAATGTTTTGAAACATTTTACGTTTTTAGCTTTGGTTGTCGCATTCGGTATTTCCATTATATCATTAGGTATCTGCTATTTATTGCTATGCAATAATGAATTAGTCCTGACGTAGGTGTTATTTTGTAAAGGCGGGCAAGCGGGGTTTTCCTTTGTAATGCCCTTAAGATATAGGACGATATAACATTCTAATGTCCTTGCATGTTTTTCCTGCTAGTGTCGCTTGGCTTTATTAAGTCTTTAATGATAGATGATTTTTTTTCAAGCTGAATATATATATATATATATATATATATATATATATATATATATATATATACTGTCTTTTTAAATAAAGCTCAATCATTTCATTGCTAAGTACTTCATTTCATTGCTGCACCAATCTAAATAAAAAAGAAAATACTGACGTACAGACCTTTTTTCCATTATCTTTTTTGCGATGTTTAGCTGAGAAAAATTTATTACAATTATTCTTAAAGTTGGTCCTTTATTCTAGTGAAAGCTCTTAATCTTCACGAGATAATTTGTGGTGTATTAACAGAGTGTCAGAGTATTCAATTATAATTACTTTTACATGACACAACCACAAGTTAATGGTAATTTCTAGAAAAAAAATTATTTTATTTAGGTAAACCCGTATATACTAGACTATCAATGTACATTCACTACCTGTTCACCGCCTAAGGCATAATTATGCAAGGGATGCTGTCTTCGTACGATTATTAATCAGAAGGCTCTCAAGCAAACCTAACAGAATATCACGTGTTCATCCAGTATTTCTAGTAATAAATATGTTCATATTATTTTATCTCCAAACATTCCATCTCAGATATTCACTTGCCAACGAACGTTGTACATCTTTTCGGTTAGCAGTAATTTAATTCTGCGTCTTGTAATTTTGACAGTGGAGAATGTCTTTTTGAGTGAGTAAAACCTCGCATTTAATTAAATAACCTTGTTTCAAAAATATTTTTCTTAGTCGTTGATAGTATAAGTACCATTCGGAGGGGCCGGTAATTATTGTGCTGTTGTGAAGTAATTCGAATGAAATTGGAAATATTTTAAAACTTCCCACGTCACATTTTTACTAAGTTCCTATTGCTGTCCTAATGCGTGAGATCTAATGTTACGAGTTTTTATGTAGCGTATTTATTTCTTATGGTCTATTGCGAATTTTTGCTGACTTCATGACATCAATTTCTTATGCCTGTGATTTTAATTTTCGAAATGTTCCCAATTAGAATAACGTCAAGCAATCCCAAAATCACTGGTCATATCGGAGTCTTTGGATAGAATGTACGTCATTTAAGTGAAACGGTAAACTTAGAAAGCTTTATTATCGATTAATTACATATATTTTCGAAATCGGACACAGGCACATTCGTATAAACGTTTCGCTTCGACATCTCAAGAAAAATGTTTAGTTACTTTTTTCTTTAATTTCTCCTAAAATAATATAATTTATATTAATTTATAAAGTCACCATCACTTAAAAAAACACTCTAATCTACAACGGTAATTCGAATCAATCTGTTAAGATACCCAACTTAGATATACTTCCTCTTATTCATAAAATTTTCATCGATTTTCAAGAAATGCAAAATTATTATTTAACCACTAACTATAGAACGTAACATAGAACTAACCACAGAATATAGCAATTACTATACACTTTGTACTATCAGAGTGTTCTTTACGCTAGCTTGGTATTTTATTTTTCATACATTTTTCGGAAAATCCGAAGATAGAACCCGGATTCCCGTGATGCACCAAACAGTCAAAGGTCATACGTCTGGTGATCAACTCAACACACCACGGTGACGATAAATACATAGTCTTCCACAGCTTTACATTTTCAATTTCTGGTTTGTCGGTGATTTTGGTCGATTGACAAATGTATTTTCACGTTAAGGATTAGAAATAAATAAATGAGAATTACAGACTGACACTGAATTTATCGATATTGTATCACATTTATGAAAGGTCTTCTATTTTTCGGATGGCTCTAAGAATAGACATTTTTGTGCATCTTAGCTTTTAGTTTTCCCTATATAAAAGTTGATGAAAATGAATGTAAGATATCATCGAAATCACACCAGATATTAATGTTTGTTTGACTGTAAGAATTTCTTTGTCTACATTTATTGGGAAAGAATTTTGAAAATGTTTTTACCTTTAAAAGTCAACAAGAGTTTAACACAATGAAATCGTGTATCACATGAAAGGGTTTTGTTAAAACATTCCAAAAATATTTGAAAATTCATTTCCTTGCTTCCAAAAACTACTGGAAAATCTTATATATATATATATATATATATATATATATATATATATATATTACAGGAAAAACAAAGTAAAACAAAGTTCTAGACATTTGCAATTTTTCGGAAAAAGTTAATTTTTTTTCCTACAAGATTTCTTATTTTTAGTCCATTATCGTCCAGATATAATAATTCTGGCACAAATATTTAGGCGGTATCGTGGTTTTATCATTGCAATTAATAGTGTTCTGGGTACGGAACTATTGGCACGCGAAGTCTATCCCATTTGGTTGGTTTTATTTATTTATGATATTCATTATTGAATTATTTATAAATATAATGTATAAATCAATATAATTTTTTTTAAAATTAATTCGCACAATGCACAGTTTTAATATCAGCTCAGCGATTAATGCTATAAATTATGTCCTTTGCCAACGCAGCCTCTTCAAGACAACGGTAATTCATTAAGTTTATCTTATCGTTGGATCGAATTACTACCTCATCTAGACTTCAGCGAGAGTCCCTCGTGCCTCTTGTCATTATTCCACTTGAGTTCTTTCAGAGTGTTGAGCCACTTTTGAATTGCTTATCTTTCATATATTTTATACGTAATCATGTTCGCCAGAAATACGCTCCTTTACGCGATGAAGGTCAAGTGTATCGAGACAATTTAACGAAAAAATCGTGAGTACGAGCAACTCAGAGCGATAAGTAGATACACAGAATTTTCAGTCTTAAACCCATGAGTGATATAAAGAAATATGATTAGTTTTGAACTCAATTTTAACTTAAATTGACGAGTTGTAAATTATCTATTGAAATGTTCATTATGTGTCAATTATTAGGCAGTATAAAATAAGAAAACTGTAAATAAATAATGAAACATGGCTAACTCTATTAGACTATTAAGATGAAAACTGTACTCCAAAAACTGTTTGAAGTTTGAAAATTAACGTTATGAATATAGTAAGATCTTAAACATAGCATCGTGATAATCACGAACATCGAATATAAATATTTTAAAGATGCTGTAAATACCGATAATAATTTTGAAAGGTAGGTTCAACAATATGTGATATTTGTAATGTATTGTAATAAACAGTGATATATGAATTATTGCACAATACTATAGTATGGTGACTCACATCATTGAGGTAATTACCATATCAAGGAACCGGTAAATATTACCGGTATTGTGAGAATATATTTTGTTATTTGTTTGTTATGATAGAAAATCTCGTAAACTCTATATGTAAGTAACCTATAAGCATAGACGGAATACCTTAATTTTTTCAGACGGTTTCTTTGTTTATTTCAATGAGACCAACTTAGTCTAGCAAGAAACCTTAACATTATATACATATATAGTTGTGTACCCCAGAGTTGTTTAATTTTGTTTATTCCATAAAAACATATTATAAAGACAATGATACATATATTATAGAGACAACAATACTTATACGTATATATATATATATATATATATATATATATATATACATGTAAATTTCGGAAAAATTGTAAAAATAAATATTACCGGTTTTAGTGCAATTTTATCGACATGCATTATATTAACAATCCCAAATAAAATATTTAGAAAAATCAATACTTAAAAAATCATATTATATGATTTCATCATGAAAAATTATATTTTCTGATATAATAACTTTGTTTGACTATGGACTACTCTTAAAGTGGAATATTATAGTTTTAAGAACTTAAGACCGTATTTATTAAATCGTACTTAAGTGTGTGCAGTCAGTTGCAGTATCGACAATAAAACCAGAAATGTAATCTATAACACTTTCACTCAATTGTGACAAATAAAACAGTTTTTCAATGCATTCTTTGGTTTTATGTGACGGTGATTTAATCTCATTAATTAAAGTATTTCACTGTTATGATCATCGCAGTTGCATCGATCCGATATCAAATTTATATATTAAGTACTGAAGACAATTTTAAAATTGCAATTTTTTCAATTTAGTTATCAACATTAGCGTTACGGCGTTCCGTGTGCAGTAATTTTTTTTTAAATGTTGTTCAACATTTTTTTGATGTTGTTTGAGATTATTGTTACTTTCGCCATAAGATCTTATATTATAGAAAAAAGTCCTAGATGACCTTGGCTAATTTTATGCACAGAAATATTATGTTCTTAGTATTTGTAAGTTCTTCTCTGATTTCATCGTTATATGAAAACTTCATGCTATCTGCATATATACTTACTTTTCCAAGAAAACTTATGTATCTACAAGTTTTATATTTATCAATTGTCCTATATTATTGACCTACTGCTTTGTCAAGTTTCACAGAATATAATTCGGTTATTTCCAACTTTTCAAATATTTCTGTTGTATTATCGTCGGAAAAAGTTTTGTTTTTAAACCATATTGATGAATCTTGGAATTGAAAATATCTAACAAATCATTTATCATTCTCAAAAATTCCACTGTGGTTGGCATATTATGAAACTTATCAATTATTAAATTATTATTACAGAATTCGAGTGAATCGGGAATATCTTTGTTGAAAAGTTGAGATGCGAGTTTGATTTTCATAATGAAAATATTATTTTCGAAATGATTACATTTCGAAAATATTATTTTTTCTCTAACTCCTACAAATTGTTCAAATAATTGCTTTTTAATTTTTTACCCGTCTACTTTTTGAAACTCATCCAATGATCCAACGGTATTGTGGACTAATTTCAATATATAACATGAGTCTCAAAATACCGGGATTCCAGTGTTATATTGGATTTTTGAATATGACTTTTTATATTTTTAATTTCAATAGAACCTTCAGAAAAAATACTTTTGATCGAAAATTAACACCTTAATTTCGACACCTGCTTCATAAGCAAATTCTACAGCAGTTAGTAAATTGGTTTTGCGAAATCTTTTCGTTTCGAGGCTAACTTCAATCATCAGAAAATGTTCATTATTTCTAGCTAGAATTTAAGGCAACTAAGAAAAATACTAGTGTATTCTTTGCTAGCTCATCACAGTCAGTTATTATATATTAAGTACTGAAGATTAAGTCCTGATCGAAAATCGATTAAAATTTTGTGGATGCAACTTACTACCTTCTCTAACTAACATTTTCTATATTGTAAGTGCACAGCAATTTTTTCTTTAGGAATAATTTGCTTTAAAATTAATTGTATTGAATGTGTCTTTGATTATAGCCAGGATGTCTCGCTATAAATTGATACGACTTGTTAAGGTTTTTGGGGATAACAAATGGTTGTCAAACGTTTTTTACACATGCTTTGGCAGTTTAAAAATTGAAGGTAAATCCTTTCAGTTCTGATGAATATTTAGTTTTTGGAATTTCATCAGCATGATTTTTAAAATTTGTCTCTTAATCATTTTCACATTTTTTATTTCAGATTGTCCATTATAGCTTCTATATTTACGAATTTTTTAATTACATTTTTTTCGTATTACAACCCTTTGATTTTTAAAATTTTTGTTATTTTTTTCAATTTAAAATTTTTGTAACACACCATGAATTTTTTCTCTCTATATTTTTATTGATACAAATTTCAAAATATGTGCTTTAAGGTCATTTATTAGTAAACTGGTATTATAATCAATATGCTGAAACTTAAGCTATTTCAGTGTACACACTCTTTTAGTTATACTTGCTTACAGAAAACAGGTATCCAAAGAAAAAAAATATAATCTATCAGTCTTATTGTA
Organism: Druceiella hillmani; assembly: GCA_039881145.1. Taxonomy (NCBI): domain Eukaryota; kingdom Metazoa; phylum Arthropoda; class Insecta; order Lepidoptera; family Hepialidae; genus Druceiella; species Druceiella hillmani. Next base: position 20,886,322 of record JAYKKI010000015.1, on the reverse strand, counting down.
TTAAGGAAGTATATACCAGAAAAAACCTATAATATATTTAAATATTTCCAACGTATATAGTTAGGATAAAGAATTGAACTCCCATATGCATTCAGATATTTAATATATTTTATAATAATCTCATATAAATCTACTGTTATACAAGAAAACTAATTTCATTAAAAGAGATATATACAAAAAAAAGTGAACGAACTCTGCATATGTACCTGTGAACGTAAATACGTCGTGGGGTAGCATACTCGTATTATAATAATCTTATTATTTTAGTAAATCGGGTTTAAAGTACTCACTGAAAAATTACTTGGAATAAATAGTATTGTGTTTAGTAGGAAATCATGTTTTTGCTTGCTGTCTTATTTTTAACCAAAATTCTTGAAAACCATCAGTTTTAGGTATTATTTTTGTATATATTAGGTCTGGAAATCAACATAATTAACCTGTGTCTTATGGCTTCATATAATCTATTTATTACTACAAATATTAGTAGTTGTCTTGAATATTTATTTCAACGTCGCATCTAATAAGGCAAATTTCACATTTCTATTTATTTAATTTCACTACTTCATCTGTTAAATTTATCCAGCATTGCTATTGCAAGAATAGTTTGTTTCTTTTGTTATTGTTTTCTATTCAGTTATATCATTATTCATAACCAGTTAACTTCATAGTACTTAAAAAAATGTAAAGATAACATTTTATTATGGGCTTTGGTCTGATGATAATTACTTTTGACGTGTATCTTTTTCTAATTATTAAATAGTGATATTGATAACACCCACTATCTTAGGTTTAATAACACTTTATGCTCTTAGCTATTTGCTGAACAAAACCTTAAATAATAATAATACCGAAATTGCAGCTCGATGACGTTTCAAATAATATGAAACATGATAGCTACTATAAACTTGAAAAGAGTACAGTACCCATAATATTAAATATAACCTTATTCAAACTACAGTATCGATAAATGCTAATTGCAACCAAAAATACAACACTAAGGGCTTGGCAATTAAGTAATGGTAGACTTTGACGAAAAATTACAGTAGGTTTTCAAAATATTACTGAAAACTAGTTATTTGGGAAAATTTCATTACAAATGAATGTAGATGGAAACTCAGAACGAAACAGTTTCTCAAACTATTTTATGTACGTCAATATTTTTATATTTTTTTAATCAAGTACGTTAATTGCAGTTTTGTTATTACGAAAGTTTATTTCTGATTTCACGCCAAAATTACCACAAACTTGATTTATTTCGGACATTCCAATCATGTTTCATATTATTTGAAATGTCATCGAAATTCAATTTCAGTATTGTTATTTGAGGTTTTGTGCAGCAAATAGCTAAGAGCATAAAGTGCTACTAAACTTAAGATCGTGAGTGTTATTAATTTAATTATTAGAAAAAAAAATACATGTCAATAGCAATTATTGTGAGATCACCGCTCATAATAAAATGTGAAGGGAATAAAAGGGATAGCAATTCTATCTTTATGTTACGAAAAACCCATCATTTATATATCGTTTTTTTCTAAGAATATAAATAGCGTCATACGTCATATAATCGCCAGACGATTGTGCAATGTTAGGGTTAGTACTCTGAACCGTTTACTCATAAACTTCGTGTAATTTGAAAGTTCTCGAACATTATGATTTACAATATTGACACAAACATTAAATATTCGTACTGTCAATAATGATGAACGATCTTTCAAAAATTCAACTGAAAAGTTCAGATGAGAATGTTCTTTGTCAGGACAAAGAGCATTGAAAGTAATATTATCTCGTTACTCATATTTAAGTGAACTTAAAAAACTTTTTGATTTAAAAAACTTTTTCATATAATAAAATGAAGATTCAATTATTGACTTCCGTTGTATCAATTTCACATTAAATTGATTCATCTTTTAGACGGTATATAATTTTATAATCTATATGAATAAAAGATAACGTCTCGATTGACTGATATATCAACGCGCAGCTCAAACAGTTAATTAGAGAAATTTTAGATTTCGGTGGAGTGTTGATTTTATACCGGTTGCATGGTTTAAGAAGGTATTTCTCGAAATTCATCCCCTAAGTTATATTATAAACTCATTGCTCTAAGATCAACAATAAACAAATTTGAAATTCATCAAAGGTGACACGTAGCGAGAAATAATTGAAAGGGCATAAGTATGATACGATGGCATATACCGTCATATTTTTTTTCACATTGCATGCAGCCTCCCCGTTAAGATGATGGTGCCGTTCGCAATGACTTATCGCATCGATGCCGTTCGCCCTGCCTTATAGATTTTTCCTCGATTATCGTCACATACTCGACGTGAACATCAAACAATATATTTCACATGAATTTCCTTTTAAGCCACATAAAAATAATAAAGTTTACCCGGACGTAAACGCAAGGCTTCTCGTGAGCGACTTCTTTGTGCTAAACAGCGATGTATATAGCCATGTGGTTACAGTTCTATATATTTCATAAGTATTATATAATAACATCCCCAGATTTATAGAAAGGCAACCATATTATTCTTGTGTATTTTGAAGGGTATTATTAACTGACTTTGAAATACAATGGTAATCAAAATATGGTACATAGACAAGTTGATTTTTCAGTACGTAATATAAAGTATGTAATCATAAATTTATTAAAAGTCTTAAAAATTTGTGATAACTCTAGCAAAACAGGTATTGTTTGGTGCCTTGAATTGTCTTTTTTATTAGTATTCCGTGTATTGTCAAAAGTGTGTGGTTAATTTTAGGGAGTAAATTAAAAAATTAAAAGAAAAAAATATAAATAATAAAAGAAAAAAAAAGAAATTTTCCTTTTAAGGTTATCGTGTATCAAATGTTTAAAATGCTTAAAAATTGCTGCCTCACACAATCACCAGAAGGATCGCACAGTAAGTCTAAAAAAATCAAGAATATTGGGAATTAGGTATTATTAGATTGAACGAAAATTAAAAGGATTGAAAAATTTCAGTGCGATTTATGTTTACAAACAATTTAATTGTTTACTTCCTTATAACTACTGTACAGTTGGTTTTAGAGAAAAAGTTTTCGGACAAAAAATGTTTCCCACGATCTAAGGAATATCTTTTTTGTCCTTACACGTTTTTCAGAATTTTTTATTTCACTCATTTGAAAGTTCCCCACTCAGCTCTGCGCATACGCGATGTGATACGGCATTGATTTGGTGCGGTCGGCGGCGGGTAGCGCAGCGGATTGACCCCTTTTGAGCAAAAAGTAGGCGTGGATTATTATTAATATTGAGGTGCGTGGAGGGCGATTGCACGGAACACTAATTGGGCAGGTATAGCTTGCACTTATCAATTTTTTCATTTTACTTAGAAATTTTAAAAACTCAATCACATAACTGTACATATGTGGTATTTTTTGCTTTCTGTAATTTAATCACAATTATGGTACGTGCGTGCGCGCGCGCGTGCTTGCGTGCGTGTGTGGGTGCGTGCGTACGTGCGAGCGAGCGCGTGCTCCCACGTGCTTGCGTGCGTGCATGCGCGGGTACGTGTAATCTAATTGCAACGGACTACTGCTGTATTTTGCTTTTTATAAGGGATGTTATTGTAATAATAGTTCTCTGGTATAGTACAGACCTTCTTAGGCTCGTATGGTAGAATATCTCGATAGTAATAAAATACTCCATAAAATGGAGCGAAACTGCACACAAAATGAACCGAAACGAAAATACACAAAGACTTTTATATGAGGAAATTAATTTTTTTAGCAGAAGAAAATACACAAAGACTTTTATATGAGGAAATTAATTTTTTTAATTTTTCGAAAAATATTGTGTTA